>NC_046138.1:2177441-2412441 GCF_010993605.1 Petromyzon marinus
CACAGAGACCCATAGAATCACATAGAGACCCATAGACTCACATAGAGACCCATATACTCACACATAGACCCATAGACTCACACAGAGACCCATAGACTCACACAGAGACCCTAGACTCACGCAGAAACCCATAGCCTCACACATAGACCCATAGACTCACACAGAGACTCACACAGAGACCCATATACTCACACATAGACCCATAGACTCGCACAGAGACCCATAGACTCACACAGAGACCCATAGACTCACATAGAGACCCATAGACTCACACCAAGAGCCATAGACTCACACAGAGACACATAGACTCACACAGAGACTCACACAGAGACCCATAGACTCACACTGAGACCCATAGACTCACACAGAGACCCATAGACTCACATAGAGAGCCATAGACTCACACAGAGACCCATAGACTCACATAGATAGCCATAGACTCACACAGAGACCCATAGACTCACACAGAGACCCATAGACTCACACAGAGACCCACAGACTCACATAGAGAGCCATAGACTCACACAGAGACCCACAGACTCACATAGAGACCCATAGACTCACACAGAGACCCATAAACTCACACAGAGACCCATATACTCACACATAGACCCATAGACTCACACAGAGACCCATAGACTCACACAGAGACCCATAGACTCACACATAAATCCATAGACTCACGCAGAGTCCCCTAGACTCACGCAGAAACCCATAGGCTCACACATAGACCCATAGACTCACACAGAGACTCACACAGAGACCCATAGAATCACATAGAGACCCATAGACTCACATAGAGACCCATAGACTCACACAGAGACCCATAGAATCACACAGAGACTCACACAGAGACCCATAGAATCACATAGAGACCCATAGACTCACATAGAGACCCATAGACTCACACAGAGACCCATAGACTCACAAAGAGACCCATAGACTCACACAGAGACCCATAAACTCACACAGAGACCCATATACTCACACATAGACCCATAGACTCACACAGAGACCCATAGACTCACACAGAGACCCATAGACTCACACAGAAATCCATAGACTCACGCAGAGACCCCTAGACTCACGCAGAAACCCATAGCCTCACACATAGACCCATAGACTCACACAGAGACTCACACAGAGACCCATATACTCACACATAGACCCATAGACTCGCACAGAGACCCATAGACTCACACCAAGAGCCATAGACTCACACAGAGACCCATAGACTCACACCAGGAGCCATAGACTTGCACAGAAACCCATAGACTCACGCAGAGACCCATAGACTCACACAGAGACCCATAGACTCACACCAAGAGCCATAGACTCACACAGAGACCCATAGAATCACACAGAGACTCACACAGAGACCCATAGAATCACATAGAGACCCATAGACTCACATAGAGACCCATATACTCACACATAGACCCATAGACTCACACAGAGACCCATAGACTCACACAGAGACCCCTAGACTCACGCAGAAACCCATAGCCTCACACATAGACCCATAGACTCACACAGAGACTCACACAGAGACCCATATACTCACACATAGACCCATAGACTCGCACAGAGACCCATAGACTCACACAGAGACCCATAGACTCACATAGAGACCCATAGACTCACACCAAGAGCCATAGACTCACACAGAGACACATAGACTCACACAGAGACTCACACAGAGACCCATAGACTCACACTGAGACCCATAGACTCACACAGAGACCCATAGACTCACATAGAGAGCCATAGACTCACACAGAGACCCATAGACTCACATAGATAGCCATAGACTCACACAGAGACCCATAGACTCACACAGAGACCCATAGACTCACACAGAGACCCACAGACTCACATAGAGAGCCATAGACTCACACAGAGACCCACAGACTCACATAGAGACCCATAGACTCACACAGAGACCCATAAACTCACACAGAGACCCATATACTCACACATAGACCCATAGACTCACACAGAGACCCATAGACTCACACAGAGACCCATAGACTCACACATAAATCCATAGACTCACGCAGAGTCCCCTAGACTCACGCAGAAACCCATAGGCTCACACATAGACCCATAGACTCACACAGAGACTCACACAGAGACCCATATACTCACACATAGACCCATAGACTCGCACAGAGACCCATAGACTCACGCAGAGACCCATAGACTCACATAGAGACCCATAGACTCACACCAAGAGCCATAGACTCACACAGAGACACATAGACTCACACAGAGACTCACACAGAGACCCATAGACTCACACTGAGACCCATAGACTCACACAGAGACCCATAGACTCACATAGATAGCCATAGACTCACACAGAGGCCCATAGACTCACACAGAGACCCATAGACTCACACAGAGACCCATAGACTCACATAGAGAGCCATAGACTCACACAGAGACCCATAGACTCACATAGATAGCCATAGACTCACATAGAGACCCATAGACTCACGCAGAGACCCATAGACTCACACAGAGACCCATAGACTCACACCAAGAGCCATAGACTCACACAGAGCCCATATACTCGCATAGAGAGCCATAGACTCACACAGAGAGCCATAGACTCACACAGAGACCCATAGACTCACCCAGAGAGCCATAGACTCACACAGAGACCCATAGACTCACACAGAAACCCATAGACTCACACCAAGAGCCATAGACCCACACAGAGACACATAGTCTCACGTAGAGAGCCATAGACTCACACAGAGACCCATAGACTCACACCAAGAGCCATAGACTCACACAGAGACCCATAGACTCACACAGAGACATAGACTCACACAATTACTCACACAGAGAGCCATAGACTCACACAGAGACCCATAGACTCACATAGAGACCCATTGACTCACACAGAGACCCATAGACTCACACCAAGAGCCACAGACTCACACAGAGACCCATTGACTCATGTAGAGATGCATGTGTTCACACACGTGTGTGTACGTGTTCACACGCGTGTGTGTATGTGTTGACGTGTGTATGTTAACGTGTGTGAATGTGTTGACGTGTGTATGTTAATGTGTGTGAATGTGTTAACGTGTGTATGTTAACATGTTTGAATGTGTTGACGTGTGTATGTTAACATGTGTGTACGTGTTCACGTGTGTATGTGTTCACGTGTGTATGTTGACGTGTGTGAATGTGTTAACGTGTGTGAATGTGTTAACGTGTGTATGTTGACGTGTGTGAATGTGTTCATGTGTGTATGTTAACGTGCGTGTGAATGTGTTCACGTGTGTATGTTAACATGTGTGTACGTGTTGACGTGTGTATGTTAACATGTGTGTACGTGTTCACGTGTGTATGTGTTCACGTGTGTATGTTGACGTGTGTGAATGTGTTAACGTGTGCATGTTAACGTGTGTGAATGTGTTCACGTGTGTATGTTAACGTGCGTGTGAATGTGTTCACGTGTGTATATTAGCGTGCATGTGTGTGTGTTCACGTGTGTATATGAACGTGCGTGTGTACAGTGAGGGAAAAAAGTATTTGATCCCCTGCTGATTTTGTACGTTTGCCCACTGACAAAGAAATGATCAGTCTATAATTTTAATGGTAGGTTTATTTGAACAGTGAGAGACAGAACAACAACAAAAAAATCCAGAAAAACGCATGTCAAAAATCTTATAAATTGATTTGCATTTTAATGAGGGAAATAAGTATTTGACCCCCTCTCAATCAGAAAGATTTCTGTCTCCCAGGTGTCTTTTATACAGGTAACGAGCTGAGATTAGGAGCACATTCTTAAAGGGAGTGCTCCTAATCTCAGCTTGTTACCTGTATAAAAGACACCTGTCCACAGAAGCAATCAATCAGATTCCAAACTCTCCACCATGGCCAAGACCAAAGAGCTCTCCAAGGATGTCAGGGACAAGATTGTAGACCTGCACAAGGCTGGAATGGGCTACAAGACCATTGCCAAGCAGCTTGGTGAGAAGGTGACAACAGTTGGTGCGATTATTCGCAAATGGAAGAAACACAAAAGAACTGTCAATCTCCCTCGGCCTGGGGCTCCATGCAAGATCTCATCTCGTGGAGTTGCTATGATCATGAGAACGGTGAGGAATCAGCCCAGAACTACACGGGAGGATCTTGTCAGTGATCTCAAGGCAGCTGGGACCAGTCACCAAGAAAACAATTTGTAACACTACGCCGTGAAGGACTGAAATCCTGCAGCGCCCGCAAGGTCCCCCTACTCAAGAAAGCACATATACATGCCCGTCTGAAGTTTGCCAATGAACATCTGAATGATTCAGAGGACAACTGGGTGAAAGTGTTGTGGTCAGATGAGACCAAAATGGAGCTCTTTGGCATCAACTTAACTCACCGGCTTTGGAGGAGGAGGAATGCTGCCTATGACCCCAAGAACACCATCCCCACCGTCAAACATGGAGGTGTAAACATTATGCTTTGGGGGTGTTTTTCTGCTAAGGGGACAGGACAACTTCACCGCATCAAAGGGACGATGGACGGGGCCATGTACCGTCAAATCTTGGGTGAGAACCTCCTTCCCTCAGCCAGGGCATTAACAATGGGTCGTGGATGGGTATTCCAGCATGACAATGACCCAAAACACACAGCCAAGGCAACAAAGGAGTGGCTCAAGAAGAAGCACATTAAGGTCCTGGAGTGGCCTAGCCAGTCTCCAGACCTTAATCCCATAGAAAATCTGTGGAGGGAGTTGAAGGTTCGAGTTGCCAAACGTCAGCCTCGAAACCTTAATGACTTGTTGAAGATCTGCAAAGAGGAGTGGGACAAAATCCCTCCTGAGATGTGTGCAAACCTGGTGGCCAACTACAAGAAACGTCTGACCTCTGTGATTGCCAACAAGGGGTTTGCCACCAAGTACTAAGTCATGTTTTGCAGAGGGGTCAAATCCTTATTTCCCTCATTAAAATGCAAATGAATTCATAACATTCTTGATATGCGTTTTTCTGGATTTTGTTGTTGTTATTCTGTCTCTCACTGTTCAAATAAACCTACCATTAAAATTATAGACTGATCATTTCTTTGTCAGTGGGCAAACGTACAAAATCAGCAGGGGATCAAATACTTTTTCCCCTCACTGTATGCGTTCACGTGTGTATATGAACTTGTGTGTGTGTTCACGTGTGTACGTGTGTTTGTTAACGTGCGTGTGTGTGTTCACGTGTGTATGTTAACATGTGTGAACGTGTTCACGTGTGTATGTTAACGTGCGTGTGTATGTGTTGACGTGTGTATGTTAACGTGTGCGTGTGTGTTCACGTGTGTATGTTAACGTGCGTGTGTGTGTTCACGTGTGTATGTTAACATGTGTGAACGTGTTCACGTGTGTATGTTAACGTGCGTGTGTATGTGTTGACGTGTGTATGTTAACGTGTGCGTGTGTTCACGTGTGTATGTTAACGTGTGCGTGTGTGTTCACGTGTGTATGTTAACGTGCGTGTGTATGTGTTGACGTGTGTGTGTGAACGTGGGCGTGTGTGTTGACGTGTGTATGTTAACGTGCGTGTGTGTTCACGTGTGTATGTTAACATGTGTGAACGTGTTCACGTGTGTATGTTAACGTGCGTGTGTATGTGTTGACGTGTGTGTGTGTGAACGTGTGCGTGTGTGTTGACGTGTGTATGTTAACGTGTGTGTGTGTTCACGTGTGTATGTTAACGTGTGTGTTCACGTGTGTATGTGAACGTGTGTGTGTGTTCACGTGTGTATGTTAACATGTGTATGTGTTGACGTGTGTATGTTAACGTGCGTGTGTATGTGTTGACGTGTGTGTGTGTGAACGTGTGCGTGTGTGTTGACGTGTGTATGTTAACGTGTGTGTGTGTTCACGTGTGTATGTTAACGTGTGTGTTGACGTGTGTATGTGAACGTGTGTGTGCGTGCGTGTACAGGCCCGTGAACGTCTTCATCAGTGCCAACAGACTCATCCACCAGACCAACGCCATCCTGCAGACCTTCAGGGGTCTCCCCTCACCCTAGCAGACCCTCACCCTCACCCACCCCCTCACCCAGCCCCTCACCCACCCCCTCACCCACCCCCTCACCCACCCCCTCACCCAGCCCCTCACCCACCCCCTCACCCACCCCCTCACCCACCCCCTCACACACCCACTCAGTCATCCCCTCACCCACCCCCTCACCCACCCCCTCACCCACCCACTCAGTCATCCCCTCACCCACCCCCTCACCCACCCCCTCACCCACCCCCTCACCCACCCCCTCAATCACCCCTCAATCACCCCCTCACCCACCCCCTCACCCACCCCCTCACCCACCCCCTCACCCACCCCCTCAATCACCCCTCAATCACCCCCTCAATCACTCCCACACCCACCCCCTCAATCACCCCCTCAATCACCCCCTCAATCACCCCCTCAATCACCCCCTCAATCACCCCCTCAATCACCCCCTCAATCACTATCGCTCCCCAGACACACACACACGCAGACACACACACGCAGACACACACACTCACACACACAGACACACACACACTCACACATACACACATACACACAGACACACACTCACACACACACAGACACACACACACAACAACAACCGCCATTCGCTACTAAGTGGCGGTGACGTCACCACGACGCTTGTGCCAGGCCATGTGCACCTTGAGGCCACGTGAAGTGTCGAACGCCCGCTGGCAGGAGGTCACGGGGCAGACCCAGGTGCCACGGGTCGACTGACTGAGATGGCTGGCTTATGCACCACCTGTGCCCTTACTGTGCCAACCTGCTGTGCTTTAGCCACCCGGCGCTCCGCTCGTTGTTGTGAGCGTCGCTCCTCCGCCCTCCGTTGTTGATGGAGGGCGACTGCCTCCAACTGCCCAGTAGCGTCCTTCACGAGCCTCTTCCACAGAGGGCGATCTTGACACCGCTGGTACTGGTCATCGGCAAGTCCACTCAGCTCCACGTCCTCCTGTACCACGTCACTCCATCTCCTCTCTAGCCTGTGCCGCGCCCGTTTAGCCCCCTCGATCCGGCCGAACAAAAGCTGTTTCGGCATGCGGTGGCTGGGCATGCGGGCTACATGACCCAGCCAACGCAGCCTTGCCTACCGGAGGAGCTCACCAATGGGAACTTGCCCAGATCTTTCAAGGATTTATGAGCTCACACAATCCAGCCTCGTTAAACCCAGGATGGATCGTAGACAGGCCAGCCTAAATGCTTCTAACCGGCGAAGATGTTTCATTAGGGGGGGTCCACGTTTCGCAAAGCGTAGAGAAGGGAGGGAATGACCGTGGCCGAGAAGACCTGAAGCTTAGTGCGGAGCGACAGACCAGGTAGCTTCCACACAGCGTTACGCAACCGATGAAAAGATATTGCCGCTCGACTGATTCGGAGTGAGACCTCTGCTGTTAAACTGGAGCCAGTCATAAGCACACTGCCCAGGTATGGGAAACTCTCCACTCTCTCCACAACTGCCCCATCACCGATTGGGAGTTGTGGGGGTGGAGTGTCCGATGGTACAAAATTCCCAGGCAGGTACTTAGTTTTGGTGGGGCTGATGGTAAGGCCCCACCTCTTAGTGGCAAGCTCCAGTTTCAGCAGCAGCGTCTCCAACTCGTCCTCTGAATGAGCAGCTATTACCTTCACAGGTGCTGCTCGCTATCAGCACTTGCCCCTACAGCCTGTTGAGGCTATACGGGGGATCTTTGTCCGTGTGCGCGTTTGATGTCTCACGGCGCGCGTGTGACTTCCAGCGGAGCGTGTGTACATTGCCAATGGTAACGGTTGCAATTTTACCGAAAATAAATCCGAGGTTTAACAGTTAAAGGTGTTCCCGTGACTGGATTAAAGCCAGCCAAGGAAAAAAATCCCCCCCGTGTAGCCTCTAACAAGGCAGTAGGGGCAAGTGCTGTTAGCGAGTAGCAGCAGCAGCTATACACAAAGATCCCCCGTGTAGTCTCTAACAAGGCTGTAGGGGCAAGTGCTGTTAGCGAGTAGCAGCAGCACCTACACACAGACAAAGGTCCCCTGTGTAGCCTCTAACAAGGCAGTAGGGGCAAGTGCTGTTAGCGAGTAGCAGCAGCACCTACACACAGACAAAGATCCCCTGTGTAGCCTCTAACAGGCTGTAGGGGCAAGTGCTGTTAGCGAGTAGCAGCACCTATACACAGACAAAGGTCCCCCGTGTAGCCTCTAACAAGGCAGTAGGGGCAAGTGATGTTAGCGAATAGCAGCAGCACCTATACACAGACAAAGGTCCCCCGTGTAGCCTCTAACAAGGCAGTAGGGGCAAGTGATGTTAGCGAGTAGCAGCAGCACCTATACACAGACAAAGGTCCCCCGTGTAGCCTCTAACAAGGCAGTAGGGGCAAGTGATGTTAGCGAGTAGCAGCAGCACCTATACACAGACAAAGATCCCCCGTGTAGCCTCTATAAGGCAGTAGGGGCAAGTGCTGTTAGCGAGTAGCAGCAGCACCTATACACAGACAAAGGTCCCCCGTGTAGCCTCTAACAGGCTGTAGGGGCAAGTGCTGTTAGCGAGTAGCAGCAGCACCTATACACAGACAAAGATCCCCCGTGTAGCCTCTAACAAGGCAGTAGGGGCAAGTGCTGTTAGCGAGTAGCAGCAGCACCTATACACAGACAAAGATCCCCCGTGTAGCCTCAAACAGGCTATAGGGGCAAGTGCTGTTAGCGAGCAGCACCTATACACAGACAAAGATCCCCCGTGTAGCCTCAAACAGGCTATAGGGGCAAGTGCTGTTAGCGAGCAGCACCTATACACAGACAAAGATCCCCCGTGTAGCCTCAAACAGGCTATAGGGGCAAGTGCTGTTAGCGAGCAGCACCTATACACAGACAAAGATCCCCCGTGTAGCCTCAAACAGGCTATAGGGGCAAGTGCTGTTAGCGAGCAGCACCTATACACAGACAAAGGTCCCCCGTGTAGCCTCTAACAGGCTGTAGGGGCAAGTGCTGTTAGCGAGCAGCGCCTGTGAAGGCTACCGGCGCTGTGGCACACGAGGGGGCTGGGTGGCCGGAACCACCACGCCCGGCCGCCTTTGTCTCCCCAGCGGCGATGTTTGCTGCACACAGCACCAGGTACTCATTTGAGGCTGAGTCGACCTAGGGGAGGCCCAAGACCGGTTCAGGATAATCGTCACCGGGTGTGTTGGTTGCCGTGAGCGGGAATCGAACCCGGGTCGCCGGGTTCGTAGCGCAAGCGTAGCGCTAACCGCTGCACCACCGCTCCCCATCACAATCACCACCTTCACTATCACCACCACCACTTTAACCATCATCACCATCACCACCACCTTCACCACCACCTTCACCACCACGTTCACCACCATCACCACAATCACCACTTTCACCATCATCACCACCACCATCATCACCACCACCACCACCTTCACCATCACTACCACCTTCACCATCATCACCACCTTCACCATCATCACCACCACCTTCACCATCATCACCACCACCACCTTCACCATCACCACCACAACCACCTTCACCATCATCACCACCACCTTCACCATTATCACCACCACCACCTTCATCATCAACAACACCACCTTCACCACCACCATCATCACCACCACCTTCATCATCACCACCACCACCTTCATCATCACCAGCACCACCATCATCACCACCTTTATCACCATCATCACCACCACCATCACCTTCACCATCATCACCACCACCATCACCTTCATCATCACCACCACCTTCACCATCATCACCACCTTCATCACCATCATCACCACCACCACCTTCACCATCATCACCACCACCACCATCACCACCACCTTTATCACCACCTTCACCACCATCATCACCACCATCACCTTCACCATCATCACCACCACCACCATCGTCAACACCACCACCTTCACCACCACCACCTTCACCACCACCTTCACCACCACCACCTTCACTATCACCACCTTCACCACCACTTTCACCACCAACAGCAACCGCCATTCGCCACTAAGTGGCGGTGACGTCACCACGACGCTTGTGCCAGGACATGTGCACCTTGAGGCCACGTGAAGTGTCGAACGCCCGCTGGCAGGTCACGGGGCAGACCCAGGTGCCACGGGTCGACTGACTGAGATGACTGGCTGATGCACCACCTGTGCCCCCTACTGTGCCAACCTGCTGTGCTTTAGTCACCCGGCGCTCTGCTCGTTGTTGTGAGCGTCGCTCCTCCGCCCTCCGTTGTTGTTGGAGGGCGACTGCCTCCAACTGCCCAGTAGCGTCCTTCACGAGCCTCCTCCACAGAGGCCGATCTTGACACCGCTGGTACCAGTCATCGGCAAGTCCACTCAGGGGTAGTGGTAGCGGCAGGGGTAGTGGCAGGGGTAGTGGCAGGGGTTGTGGCAGGGGTAGTGGCAGGGGTAGTGGCAGGGGTAGTGGCAGGGGTAGTGGCAGGGGTAGTGGTAGCGGCAGGGGTAGTGGTGGTGGTAGTGGTGGTGGTAGTGGCAGGGGTAGCGGCAGAGGTAGTGGTGGTGGTAGTGGCAGGGGTAGTGGCAGGGGTAGCAGCAGGGGTAGTGGCAGGGGTAGTGGCAGGGGTAGTGGCAGGGGTAGTGGTAGTGGCAGTGGTAGGGGTAGTGGCAGGGGTAGCGGCAGGGGTAGTGGCAGGGGTAGTGGTAGGGGTAGTGGTAGTGGCAGGGGTAGTGACAGAGGTAGTGGCAGGGGTAGTGGTAGTGGCAGTGGTAGGGGTAGTGGCAGGGGTAGCGGCAAGGGTAGTGGCAGGGGTAGCGGCAGGGGTAGTGGTAGGGGTAGTGGCAGGGGTAGCGGCAAGGGTAGTGGCAGGGGTAGTGGCAGGGGTAGTGGTAGGGGTAGTGGCAGGGGTAGTGGCAGGGGTAGTGGCAGGGGTAGTGGTAGCGGCAGGGGTAGTGGCAGGGGTAGTGGTAGGGGTAGTGGCAGGGGTAGTGGCAGGGGTAGTGGCAGGGGTAGGGGTAGTGGCAGGGGTAGTGGTAGGGGTAGCGGCAGGGGTAGTGGTAGTGGCAGGGGTAGCGGCAGGGGTAGTGGTAGGGGTAGCGGCAGGGGTAGTGGCAGGGGTAGTGGTAGGTGTAGTGGCAGGGGTAGTGGTAGGGGTAGTGGCAGGGGTAGTGGCAGGGGTAGGGGTAGTCGCAGGGGTAGGGGTAGCGGCAGGGGCAGGGGTAGTGGCAGGGGTAGTGGCAGGGGTAGTGGCAGGGGTAGCGGCAGGGGTAGTGGCAGGGGTAGGCGTAGTGGTAGGGGTAGTGGCAGGGGTAGTGGCAGGGGTAGTGGCAGGGGTAGTGGCAGAGGTTGTGGCAGGGGTAGTGGTAGTGGCAGGGGTAGTGGCAGGGGTTGTGGCAGGGGTGGTGGTGGTAGTGGCAGGGGTAGTGGTTGTGGTAGTGGTGGTGGTAGTTGCAGGGGTAGCGGCAGGGGTTGTCTCCCCTGCCGCTACGAACCACCGTGGGTGCCTCTCGTCACCACCACAGCAACAACCCCGCGACTATTTTCTGACGCCCGTTCGTTACCTCCCTCCCTCACCCCTCCCCTCACCCCTCACCCCTCCCTCCCTCTCCCTCCCTTTCCTCCCTTCCCCTCCCTCCCCTCACCCTCCATCCCCTCCCCTCACCCCTCCCTCACCCCTCCCCTCACCCTCCATCCCCCCCTCCCTCCCCTCACCCCTCCCCTCCCTCCCCCTCCCTTCCCTCCCGCCCACCCTCCTTCCCTCCCGATCTGTCCCCCCCCCCCCCACCGGGGTATTTACGTTCACTGTGTCTAGAACTTCTTTCACACCGTACGTAGCCACCCGTGCTGTGTGTGTGTTGAACTTCTTTCACACCGTACGTAGCCACCCGTGCTGTGTGTGTGTGTTGAACTTCTTCCGAAGTCGACTCTGCAGTCAAATGCTGTGCGGTAGCGAACATCGTCACTGGGGGAGAGACAAAGGCGGCCGGGCGTGGTGTTTGGCCACTCACCCCCTCGTGTGTCACAGCGCCGGTAGCCTTCATAGGCGCTGCTCGCTAACAGCACTTGCCCCTACAGCCTGTTAGAGGCTACACGGGGGATCTTTGTCTGTGTGTAGGTGCTGCTGCTACTCGCTAACAGCACTTGCCCCTGCAGCCTGTTAGAGGCTACACGGGGGATCTTTGTCTGTGTATAGGCGCTGCTGCTGCTACTAACAGCACTTGCCCCTACAGCCTGTTAGAGGCTACACGGGGGATCTTTGTCTGTGTGTAGGTGCTGCTGCTACTCGCTAACAGCACTTGCCCCTGCAGCCTGTTAGAGGCTACACGGGGGATCTTTGTCTGTGTATAGGCGCTGCTGCTACTCGCTAACAGCACTTGCCTCTACAGCGTGTTAGAGGCTACACGGGGGATCTTTTTCTGTGTATTGGTGCTGCTGCTACTCGCTACTAACAGCACTTGCCCCTACAGCCTGTTAGAGGCTACACAGGGGATCTTTGTCTGTGTATAGGTGCTGCTGCTGTTACTCGCTACTAACAGCACTTGCCCCTACAGTCTGTTAGAGGCTACACGGGGGATCTTTGTCTGTGTATAGGTGCTGCTGCTACTCGCTAACAGCACTTGCCCCTACAGCTTGTTAGAGGCTACACGGGGGATCTTTGTCTGTGTATAGGTGCTGCTGCTACTCGCTAACAGCACTTGCCCCTACAGCCTGTTAGAGGCTACACGGGGGATCTTTGTCTGTATATAGGTGCTGCTGCTGCTACTCGCTACTAACAGCACTTGCCCCTACAGCCTGTTAGAGTTGCATCTCTGACCAGCACCACCTGGCCAGTGAACTGGAGCACGCACAGCAAGCCCTCAGGATCAACTGATTCTCTGACCGTACAATTCCGCAAAGCCAGCTTTCAGCACATAGCTTCAGCACAATTAACAAATCTACCGGTCACGCTCCTTGTCGCTTTAAAATATCGTTTCAGAATCCACGTGGGAGACAATGGAAATTTATTTGTGTACATAATAGTAATACAGTATTATTCATGTCTACATCGGATTGGGAACATGTAGACAATACGACTACCTCTTCGGCTGCCACTGTCGACTAAATGTAGGGACAATTTGATTTCCAAATTCAATCGCCTCTCCAAACAAAAAAATCGGATCCACACACCGAAAAGATAGACGTCAACAAAGTCGTAATTAATCGCGGTAACAGTTCCATTTCTGATGGCCTGAAATCCGTTTTAGCTAAAGGTCTAAACTTTGCTGTCACACCGAGACACTTACCGGTTAATGATATCATTGCCCATGTCGACGTTGCACTCAAGGGCTTGAGTCACATCTCTGCAGACGTAGCAAGATCAGAAGTATTTTCCATCTTGCCAGGTGGCTCAGTGGTAGAGTGAATGGCTCGTAATGAGAAGTTTGCGAGTTGAAATCCTGGTGGAGGGCGTAATCCATTACGCAGCCTACCCAGCCATGCGGGGACAGCCTTCTGAACATCCAGCCTTAACTAACTCACTCACCCACTCACTCACCCACTCACTCACCCACTCACTCACTCATCTACTCACCCACTCACTCACTAAGTCACTAACTCACTCACTCACCCACCCACTCACTCACCCACTCACTCACCCACTCACCCACTCACTCACCCACTCACCCACTCACCCACTCACTCACTCACTCACCCACTCACTCACCCACTCACTCACCCATACACTCACCCATACACTCACCCACACATACACTCACTCACCCACTCACCCACTCACTCACTCACTCACCCACCCAAAACTCACCCACCCACTCACCCACCCATACACTCACCCACCCATACACTCACCCACCCATACACCCACCCATACACTCACCCACCCATACACTCACCCACCCATACACCCACCCATACACTCACCCCACCCATACACTCACCCACCCACTCACCCACCCATACACTCACCCCACACATACACTCACCCACCCAAACATTCACCCACCCATACACTCACCCACCCAAACACTCACCCACCCACCCATACACTCACCAACGCACCCATACACTCACCCACCCATACACTCACCCCACACATACACTCACCCACCCACTCACCCACCCATACACTCACCCACGCATACACTCACCCACCCATACACTCACCCACACATACACTCACCCACCCATACACTCACCCACCCACCCATACACTCACCCACCCATACACTCACCCACCCATACACTCACCCACTCATACACTCACCCACCCAAACACTCACTCACCCATACACTCACCCACCCATACACTCACCCACACATACACTCACCCACTCATACACTCACCCACCCACCCATACACTCACCCACCCACCCATACACTCACCCACCCAAATACTCACCCACCCACCCATACACTCACCCACCCACCCATACACTCACCCACCCAAACACTCACCCACCCAACCACTCACCCACCCACCCATACACTCACCCACCCATACACTCACCCACCCACCCATACACTCACCCACCCACCCATACACTCACCCACCCAAACACTCACCCACCCAACCACTCACCCACCCACCCATACACTCACCCACACATACACTCACCCACCCACCCATATACTCACCCACCCATACACTCACCCACCCATACACTCACCCACCCACCCATACACTCACCCACACATACACTCACCCACCCACCAATACACTCACCCACCCACCCCCTCACCCACCCATACACTCACCCACCCACCCATACACTCACCCACACATACACTCACCCACTCATACACTCACCCACCCACCCATACACTCACCCACCCATACACTCACCCACTCATACACTCACCCACCCACCCATACACTCACCCAGCCACCCATCCACTCACCCACCCATACACTCACCCACCCATACACTCACCCACCCATACACTCACCCACCCATACACTCACCCACCCACCCATACACTCACCCACCCACCTATACACACACCCACCCACGTATACACTCACCCACCCAAACACTCACCCACCCACACATACACTCACCCACCCACCCACTCACCCACCCATACACTCACCCACCCACCCAGACACTCACCCACCCATACACTCACCCACCCACCCATACACTCACCCACCCACCCATACACACACCCACCCACCCATACACTCACCCACACATACACTCACCCACCCACCAATACACTCACCCACCCATACACTCACCCACCCATACACTCACCCACACATACACTCACCCACCCACACAGCCACCCACACATACACTCACCCACACATACACTCACCTATCCACACACCCACCCATACACTCACCCACACATACACTCACCCACCCAAACACTCACCCACACATACACTCACCCACACATACACTCATTTACTCACTCACCCACCCACTCATTCACTCACCCACTCACCCACACACTCACCCACACATACACTCACCCACCCATACACCCACTCACTCACCCACACACTCACCCACCCATACACTCACCCCCACATACACTCACCCACCCATACACTCAACCACTCACCCACCCACTCACTCACTCACCCACTCACCCATACACTCACCCACACATACACCCACCCACCCATACACCCACTCACACATACACCCACTCACACATACACTCACCCACACATACACCCACCCACCCATACACCCACTCACACATACACCCACTCACACATACACTCACCCACCCATGCACCCACTCACACATACACCCACCCACCCATACACCCACCCACCCATACACTCACCCACACATACACTCACCTACCCACACACCCACCCACCCATACACCCACTCACACATACACTCACCCACCCACACACTCACCCACACATACACTCACCCACACATACACTCACCTACTCACTCACCCACCCACTCATTCACCCACCCATACACCCACTCACTCACCCACACACTCACCCACCCATACACTCACCCCCACATACACTCACCCACCCATACACTCAACCACTCACCCACTCACTCACTCACCCACTCACCCATACACTCACCCACACATACACCCACCCACCCATACACCCACTCACACATACACCCACTCACACATACACCCACCCACCCATACACCCACTCACACATACACCCACTCACACATACACTCACCCACACATACACCCACTCACACATACACCCACCCACCCACTCACCCACTCACCCACGCCCACTGTGCTTGCTTCGCCTGTACATGATAGACCATTGACAGGTCGTGAACTTGTCAACCTACAGCTCAGGGTCGTTAATCAAGTCAGGAAAGGCAATCGCTCCGCCGTGGGGGGTGAGGGGGGGGGGTGAGGGGGGGGGTGAGGGGGGGTGAGGGGGGGCGGAACAAGGTCGGTGCGTGGCTAAAAAGGGGATAGCACAAGGCCGGCCTTGCGTCTCTCGCCGTGACCTGCTGAGAGTCACACAGAGAGACAGAGAGACGAGGGTGAGTGGGTGGGTGAGTGAGTGAGTGGGTGAGTGAGTGAGTGGGTGAGTGAGTGGGTGGGTGAGTGGGTGAGTGAGTGGGTGGGTGAGTGAGTGAGTGGGTGAATGGGTGAGTGGGTGGGTGGGTGAGTGGGTGAGTGAGTGGGTGAGTGGGTGAGTGAGTGGGTGAGTGGGTGAGTGAGTGGGTGGGTGAGTGGGTGAGTGAGTGGGTGGGTGAGTGAGTGAGTGGGTGAATGGGTGAGTGGGTGGGTGGGTGAGTGGGTGGGTGAGTGGGTGAGTGGGTGGGTGGGTGAGTGGGTGAGTGGGTGAGTGAGTGGGTGGGTGAATGGGTGAGTGGGTGGGTGGGTGAGTGGGTGGGTGGGTGAGTGGGTGGGTGAGTGGGTGAGTGGGTGAGTGGGTGGGTGGGTGAGTGGGTGGGTGGGTGAGTGGGTGAGTGAGTGGGTGGGTGAGTGAGTGGGTGAGTGGGTGAGTGAGTGGGTGGGTGAGTGGGTGAGTGAGTGGGTGGGTGAGTGGGTGAGTGAGTGGGTGAGTGAGTGAGTGGGTGAATGGGTGAGTGGGTGGGTGGGTGAGTGGGTGGGTGAGTGAGTGAGTGGGTGGGTGAGTGAGTGGGTGAGTGGGTGGGTGGGTGGGTGAGTGGGTGAGTGAGTGGGTGGGTGAGTGAGTGGGTGAGTGGGTGGGTGAGTGGGTGGGTGGGTGAGTGGGTGAGTGGGTGAGTGAGTGAGTGAGTGGGTGAGTGGGTGAGTGAGTGGGTGGGTGAGTGGGTGAGTGAGTGGGTGGGTGAGTGAGTGAGTGGGTGAATGGGTGAGTGGGTGGGTGGGTGAGTGGGTGGGTGAGTGGGTGAGTGGGTGGGTGGGTGAGTGGGTGAGTGGGTGGGTGGGTGGGTGAGTGGGTGAGTGAGTGAGTGGGTGGGTGAGTGAGTGGGTGAGTGGGTGGGTGAGTGGGTGGGTGGGTGAGTGGGTGGGTAGGTGAGTGGGTGGGTGGGTGAGTGGGTGAGTGAGTGGGTAGGTGGGTGAGTGAGTGGGTGAGTGAGTGGGTGAGTGGGTGGGTGAGTGGGTGGGTGAGTGGGTGAGTGGGTGGGTGAGTGGGTGGGTGTGTGAGTGGCTGGGTGAGTGGGTGAGTGGGTGGGTGGGTGAGTGAGTGGGTGAGTGGGTGGGTGAGTGGGTTAGTGGGTGGGTGGGTGAGTGGGTGAGTGGGTGAGTGGGTGTGTGAGTGTGAGTGGGTGAGTGGGTGTGTGAGTGTGTGGGTGAGTGGGTGGGTGAATGTGTGAGTGGGTGGGTGAGGGGGTGAGTGGGTGAGTGAGTGGGTGGGTGAGTGGGTGGATGAGTGTGTGGGTGAGTGGGTGGGTGGGTGAGTGGGTGGGTGAGTGTGTGAGTGAGTGGGTGAATGAGTGGGTGAGTGAGTGGGTGAGTGAGTGAGTGGGTGAGTGGGTGGGTGAGTGTGTGGGTGAGTGGGTGAGTGGGTGGGTGGGTGAGTGGGTGGGTGAGTGAGTGAGTGGGTGGGTGAGTGGGTTAGTGGCTGAGTGGGTGGGTGAGTGGGTGGGTGGGTGGGTGAGTGAGTGGGTGAGTGGGTGGGTGGGTGAGTGAGTGGGTGAGTGGGTGGGTGAGTGGGTTAGTGGGTGGGTGGGTGAGTGGGTGGGTGAGTGGGTGAGTGGGTTGGTGAGTGAGTGAGTGGGTGAGTGGGTGGGTGAGTGGGTGAGTGAGTGAGTGGGTGGGTGGGTGAGTGGGTGCGTGGGTGAGTGGGTGAGTGAGTGGGTGAGTGGGTGAGTGAGTGGGTGGGTGAGTGTGTGGGTGAGTGGGTGAGTGAGTGGGTGAGTGGGTGAGTAAGTGGGTGAGTGGATGAGTGAGTGGGTGAGTGGGTGAGTGGGTGGGTGAGTGGATGGGTGAGTGACTGGGTGAGTGGGTGAGTGAGTGAGTGGGTGAGTGGGTAGGTGAGTGGGTGAGTGAGTGGGTGAGTGGGTGGATGAGTGGGTGAGTGGGTGGGTGGGTGAGTGTGTGGGTGAGTGGGTGAGTGAGTGGGTGAGTGGGTGGGTGAGTGGAAGAGTGGGTGGGTGAGTGGGTGGGTGAGTGGGTGGGTGAGTGACTGGGTGAGTGGGTGGGTGAGTGGGTGAGTGGGTGAGTGGGTGGATGAGTGGGTGAGTTGGTGGGTGAGTGGGTGAGTGAGTGGGTGGGTAGGTGGGTGAGTGAGTGGGTGAGTGGATGAGTGAGTGGGTCAGTGGGTGGTTCAGTGGGTGGGTGAGTGGGTAGATGGGAGAGTGGGTGAGTGAGTGGGTGGGTGAGTGAGTGGGTGAGTGGGTGGGTGAGTGGGTGAGCGGGTGGGTGGGTGAGTGAGTGGGTGAGTGGGTGAGTGGGTGGGTGGGTGAGTGAGTGGGTGAGTGAGTGAGTAGGTGGGTGAGTGAGTGAGTGAGTGGATGAGTGAGTGGGTGAGTGGGTGGGTGGGTTTGTGAGTGGGTGGGTGGGTGGGTGAGTGGGTGAGTGAGTGAGTGAGTGGGTGGGTGAGTGGGTGGGTGAGTGGTTGAGTGGGTGGGTGAGTGAGTGGGTGGGTGAGTGGGTGAGTGAGTGAGTGAGGGGGTGGGTGGGTGAGTGGGTGAGTGGGTGGGTGGGTGAGTGGGTGAGTGGGTGGGTGGGTGGGTGAGTGAGTGGTTGGGTGGGTGGGTGAGTGAGTGGGTGGGTGGGTGAGTGTGTGGGTGAGTGGATAAGTGAGTGGGTGTATGGGTGAGTGGGTGGGTGAGTGATTGGGTGAGTGGGTGGGTGGGTGAGTGAGTGAGTGGGTGAGTGGATGAGTGAGTGGGTGAGGGGGTGGGTGGGTGAGTGGGTGAGTGGGTGGGTGGGTGAGTGGGTAAGTGGGTGGGTGGGTGGGTGAGTGAGTGGTTGGGTGGGTGGGTGAGTGAGTGGGTGAGTGGGTGAGTGGGTGGGTGAGTGAGTGGGTGGGTGGGTGGATAAGTGAGTGGGTGAGTGGGTGGGTGAGTGATTGGGTGAGTGGGTGGGTGAGTGAGTGTGTGGGTGAGTGGGTGAGTGAGTGAGTGTGTGGGTGAGTGAATGTGTGGGTGAGTGGGGGAGTGAGTGGGTCAGTGGGTGAGTGAGTGGGTGAGTGGGTGGGTGAGTGGGTGAGTGGATGAGTGAGTGGGTGAGTGGGTGGGTGAGTGTGAGTGGGTGGGTGAGTGGGTGGGTGTGTGAGTGGGTGAGTGGGTGAGTGTGAGTGGGTGAGTGGGTGAGGGTGGGTGAGTGGGTGGGTGAGTGGGTGAGTGTGAGTGGGTGGGTGAGTGGGTGGGTGTGTGAGTGGGTGAGTGGGTGAGTGTGAGTGGGTGAGTGGGTGAGTGAGTGGGTGAGTGGGTGGGTGAGTGGATGAGTGAGTGGGTGAGTGGGTGGGTGAGTGGGTGATTGTGAGTGGGTGGGTGAGTGGGTGGGTGTGTGAGTGGGTGAGTGGGTGAGTGTGAGTGGGTGAGGGTGGGTGAGTGTGAGTGGGTGAGTGGGATGGGTGAGTGGGTAAGTGGGATGGGTGACTGGGCGGGTAGGTGAGTGGGTGGGTGAGTGGGTGAGTGGGTGGGTGAGTGGGTGGGTGTGTGAGTGGGATGGGTGAGTGGGTGAGTGGGATGGGTGAGTGGGTGAGTGGGAGAGGGTGGGTGAGTGTGAGTGGGTGAGTGGGATGGGTGAGTGAGTGAATAGGAGTGGCATTGTGAGTGAGTGAGTGAATAGGAGTTGCATTGTGAGTGTGTGAGTGAGTGAATAGGAGTGGCACTGTGAGTGTGTGAGTGAATAGGCGTGGCACTGTGAGTGTGTGAGTGAGTGAATAGGCGTGGCACTGTGAGTGTGTGAGTGAGTGAATAGGCGTGGCCTTGTGAGTGTGTGAGTGAGTGAATAGGAGTGGCACTGTGAGTGTGTGAGTGAGTGAATAGGCGTGGCACTGTGAGTGTGTGAGTGAGTGAATAGGAGTCGCATTGTGAGTGTGTGAGTGAGTGAATAGGAGTGGCATTGTGAGTGTGTGAGTGAGTGAATAGGCGTGGGACTGTGAGTGTGTGATTGAGTGAATAGGCGTGGAACTGTGAGTGTGTGAGTGAGTGAATAGGAGTGGCACTGTGAGTGTGTGAGTGAGTGAATAGGAGTGGCACTGTGAGTGTGTGAGTGAGTGAATAGGTGGGGCACTGTGAGTGTGTGAGTGAGTGAATAGGAGTGGCACTGTGAGTGTGTGAGTGAGTGAATAGGAGTTGCACTGTGAGTGTGTGAGTGAGTGAATAGGCGTAGCACTGTGAGTGAGTGAGTGTGTGAGTGAATAGGAGTGGCACTGTGAGTGTGTGAGTGAGTGAATAGGAGTGGCACTGTGAGTGAGTGAATAGGAGTGGCACTGTGAGTGTGTGAGTGAGTGAATAGGCGTGGCACTGTGAGTGAGTGAATAGGAGTGGCACTGTGAGTGTGTGAGTGAGTGAGTGAATAGGAGTTGCACTGTGAGTGTGTGAGTGAGTGAGTGAATAGGAGTGGCCTTGTGAGTGTGTGAGTGAGTGAATAGGAGTGGCACTGTGAGTGTGTGTGAGTGAATAGGAGTGGCACTGTGAGTGTGTGAGTGAGTGAATAGGCGTGGGACTGTGAGGGTGTGAGTGAGTGAATAGGCGTGGGACTGTGAGGGTGTGAGTGAGTGAATAGGCGTGGCACTGTGAGTGTGTGAGTGAGTGAATAGGAGTGGCCTTGTGAGTGTGTGAGTGAGTGAGTGAATAGGAGTGGCACTGTGAGTGTGTGAGTGAGTGAATAGGCGTGGCACTGTGAGTGTGTGAGTGAGTGAATAGGAGTGGCCTTGTGAGTGTGTGAGTGAGTGAGTGAATAGGAGTGGCACTGTGAGTGTGTGAGTGAGTGAATAGGCGTGGCACTGTGAGTGAGTGAATAGGAGTGGCATTGTGAGTGTGTGAGTGAATAGGAGTGGCACTGTGAGTGTGTGAGTGAGTGAATAGGTGTGGCACTGTGAGTGTGTGAGTGAATAGGCGTGGCACTGTGAGTGTGTGAGTGAGTGAATAGGCGTGGCACTGTGAGTGTGTGAGTGAGTGAATAGGCGTGGGACTGTGAGTGTGTGAGTGAGTGAGTGAATAGGCGTGGCACTGTGAGTGTGTGAGTGAGTGAATAGGCGTGGCACTGTGAGTGTGTGAGTGAGTGAGTGAATAGGAGTGGCACTGTGAGTGAGTGAATGAGTGAATAGGAGTGGCACTGTGAGTGTGTGAGTGAGTGAATAGGAGTGGCACTGTGAGTGTGTGAGTGAGTGAATAGGCGTGGCCTTGTGAGTGTGTGAGTGAGTGAATAGGAGTGGCACTGTGAGTGTGTGTGAGTGAATAGGAGTGGCACTGTGAGTGTGTGAGTGAGTGAATAGGCGTGGGACTGTGAGTGTGTGAGTGAGTGAATAGGCGTGGCACTGTGAGTGTGTGAGTGAGTGAATAGGAGTGGCACTGTGAGTGAGTGAATAGGAGTGGCACTGTGAGTGTGTGAGTGAGTGAATAGGCGTGGCACTGTGAGTGAGTGAATAGGAGTGGCACTGTGAGTGTGTGAGTGAGTGAATAGGTGTGGCACTGTGAGTGTGTGAGTGAATAGGCGTGGCACTGTGAGTGTGTGAGTGAGTGAATAGGCGTGGCACTGTGAGTGTGTGAGTGAGTGAATAGGCGTGGGACTGTGAGTGTGTGAGTGAGTGAGTGAATAGGCGTGGCACTGTGAGTGTGTGAGTGAGTGAATAGGCGTGGCACTGTGAGTGTGTGAGTGAGTGAATAGGAGTGGCACTGTGAGTGAGTGAATGAGTGAATAGGAGTGGCACTGTGAGTGTGTGAGTGAGTGAATAGGAGTGGCACTGTGAGTGTGTGAGTGAGTGAATAGGCGTGGCCTTGTGAGTGTGTGAGTGAGTGAATAGGAGTGGCACTGTGAGTGTGTGTGAGTGAATAGGAGTGGCACTGTGAGTGTGTGAGTGAGTGAATAGGCGTGGGACTGTGAGGGTGTGAGTGAGTGAATAGGAGTGGCACTGTGAGTGTGTGAGTGAGTGAATAGGAGTGGCACTGTGAGTGTGTGAGTGAGTGAATAGGCGTGGCACTGTGAGTGTGTGAGTGAATAGGAGTGGCACTGTGAGTGTGTGAGTGAGTGAATAGGCGTGGCACTGTGAGTGTGTGTGTGAGTGAATAGGCGTGGCACTGTGAGTGTGTGAGTGAGTGAATAGGTGGCAACAGATGTGGTGGGGAGCGGTGGTGCAGCGGTTAGCGCTATGCTGCGCTATGAACCTGGCGACCCGGGATCGGTTCCCGCTCACGGCCAACACCACCAGTGACGATTATCCTGAACCGGTCCTGGGCCTCCCCTAGGTCGACTCGGCCACAATTGAATGCCTGGTGCCGTGCGTAGTGAACATCGCCGCTGGGGAGACAAAGGCGGCCGGGCGTGGTGGTGCTGGCCACCCACCCCCTCGTGTGCCACAGCGCCGGTAGCCTTCACATGCGCTGCTCGCTAACAGCACTTGCCCCTAGAGCCTGTTAGAGGCTACACGGGGGATCTTTGTCTGTGTATAGGTGCTGCTGCTACTCGCTACTAACAGCACTTGCCCCTGCAGCCTGTTAGAGGCTACACGGGGGATCTTTGTCTGTGTATAGGCGCTGCTGCTGCTACTAACAGCACTTGCCCCTACAGCCTGTTAGAGGCTATTCGGGGGATCTTTGTCTGTGTATAGGTGCTGCTGCTACTCGCTAACAGCACTTGCCCCTGCAGCCTGTTAGAGGCTACACGGGGGATCTTTGTCTGTGTATAGGCGCTGCTGCTGCTACTAACAGCACTTGCCCCTACAGCCTGTTAGAGGCTACACGGGGGATCTTTGTCTGTGTATAGGTGCTGCTGCTACTCGCTAACAGCACTTGCCCCTACAGCCTGCTAGAGGCTACACGGGGGACCTTTGTCTGTGTATAGGTGCTACTGCTACTCGCTACTAACAGCACTTGCCCCTACAGCCTGTTAGAGGCTACACGGGGGACCTTTGTCTGTGTATAGGTGCTGCTGCTGCTCGCTAACAGCACTTGCCCCTACAGTCTGTTAGAGGCTACACGGGGCATCTTTGTCTGTGTATAGGTGCTGCTGCTACTCGCTAAAGGCACTTGCCCCTACATCCTGTTAGAGGCTACACGGGGGATCTTTGTCTGTGTATAGGTGCTGCTGCTACTCGCTAACAGCACTTGCCCCTACAGCCTGTTAGAGCCTACACGGGGGATCTTTGTCTGTGTATAGGTGCTGCTGCTACTCGCTAACAGCACTTGCCCCTACAGCCTGCTAGAGGCTACACGGGGGATCTTTGTCTTAGTGTTTATTTTTTCGTGTGGTGCCACCACACGGTTAAGTACCATCGGTGAGCTCCTCCAGCAGGCGAGGCTGCATTGTTCAGGTGATGTAGCTCGCATTCCCGGCCACCTCGTGCTCGGCCACCTCAAGCCCGGCCACCTCAAGCCCGGCCACCTCAAGCCCGGCCACCTCAAGCCCGGCCACCTCAAGCCCGGCCACCTCAAGCCCGGCCACCTCGTGCCCGGCCACCTCGTGCCCGGCCACCTCCAGCCCGGCCACCTCAAAGCCGGCCACCTCAAGCCCGGCCACCTCAAGCCCGGCCACCTCAAGCCCGGCCACCTCAAGCCCGGCCACCTCGTGCCCCACGCAGCTTCTGTTTGTCCGGATAGAGGGGCCTAAACGGGCACGGCACGGGCTAGAGAAGAGATGGAGCTGATGGGTGGGGTGGGTGGGGTGGGTGAGTGGATGAGTCAGTGGGTGGGGTGAGTGAGTGGGTGAATGGGTGGGTGGGTGAGTGGGTGAGTGAGTGGATGAGTGAGTGGGTGCGGTGAGTGGGTGAGTGAGTGGGTGAGTGGGTGGGTGAGTGAGTGGCTGAGTGGGTGAGTGAGTGGCTGAGTGAGTGGCTGAGTGAGTGAGTGGGGTGAGTGGGGTGAGTGGGTGGGTGGGTGAGTGGGTGAGTGAGTGGGTCGGGTGAGTGGGTCGGTGAGTGGGTGAGTGAGTGAGTGGCTGAGTGAATGGGTGAGTGGGTGGGGTGAGTAGCTGAGTGAGTGGGTGGAGTGAGTGGGTGAGTGAGTGGCTGTGTGAGTGAGTGGGTAAGTGAGTGAGTAGGTGAGTGGGTGAGTGAGTGGGTGGGATAAGTGGGTGAGTGAGTGATTGGGTGAGTGAATGGCTGAGTGAGTGGGTGAGTGGGTGGGGTGAGTGGGTGAGTGAGTGGGTGAGTGAGTGGGTGGGTGAGTGGGTGGTGAGTGAGTGGTGAGTGGATGGGTGAGTGAGTGGGTGAGTGAGTGGCTGAGTGGGTGGGGTGAGTGGGAGAGTGGGTGAGTGAGTGGGTGAGTGGGTGGGGTGAGTGGGTGGGGTGAGTGAGTGAGTGGGTGAGTGGGTGGGGTGAGTGGGTGGGGTGAGTGGGTGAGTAAGTGGGTGAGTGGGTGGGTGATTGGGTTAGTGAGTCGGTGAGTGAGTGGGGTGAGTGAGTGGGGTGAGTGAGTGGGTGAGTGAGTGGGGTAAGTGAGTGGTGTGGGGTGAGTGGGTGAGTGGATGAATGGGTGAGTGAGTGGCTGAGTGGGTGGGGTGAGTGGGTGAGTGAGTGGGTGAGTGGGTGAGTTAGTGGGTGGGGTGAGTGGGTGAGTGAGTGGGTGGGTGAGTGAGTGGGTGAGTGAGTGGCTGAGTGAGTGGGGTGAGTGGGTGAGTGGGTGGGTGAGTGGGTGGGTGAGTGGGTGGTGAGTGGGTGGGTGAGTGAGTGAGTGCGTGAGTGGGTGAGTGAGTGGGGTGAGTGGGTGGGTGAGTGAGTGAGTGTGTGAGTGAGTGGGGTGAGTGGGTGAGTGAGTGGCTGAGTGAGTGGCTGAGTGAGTGGGCGAGTGGGTTAGTGAGTGGGTCGGGTGAGTGGGTGGAGTGAGTGGGTGAGTGGGTGAGTGAGTGGCTGTGTGAATGAGTGGGTGAGTGAGTGGCTGAGTGAGTGGCTGAGTGAGTGGGTGAGTGGGTTAGTGAGTGGGTGAGTGGGTCGGGTGAGTGGGTCGGTGAGTTGGTGAGTGAGTGAGTGGCTGAGTGAGTGGGTGAGTGGGTGGGGTGAGTGGCTGAGTGAGTGAGTGGGTGAGTGAGTGGCTGTGTGAATGAGTGGGTGAGTGAGTGAGTGGGTGAGTGGGTGAGTGAGTGGGAGAGTGGGTGGGGTGAGTGGGTGAGTGAGTGGCTTAGTGAGTGAGTGGGTGAGTGGGTGAGTGAGTGGGTGAGTGAGTGAGTGAATGGGTGAGTGAGTGGGTGGGGTGAGTGGGAGAGTGGGTGAGTGAGTGAGTGGGTGAGTGGGTGGGGTGAGTGGGTGGGGTGAGTGGGTGAGTGAGTGGGTGGGGTGAGTGGGTGAGTGAGTGAGTTGGTAAGTGGGTGGGTGAGTGGGTGAGTGAGTGGGTGGGTGAGTGAGTAGCAAGGGCTAGAGAAGAGATGGGGCTGATACGGTGTACGGGAAAACGTGGAGCTGAGTGGACTTGCCAATGACCGGTACCAGCGGTGTCAAGATCGGCCTCTGTGGAGGAGGAGGCTCGTGAAGGACGCTGCTACCGGGCAGTTGGAGGCAGTCGCCCTCCAACAACAACGGAGGGCGGAGGAGCGACGCTCACAACAACGAGCGGAGCGCCGGGCGGCTAAAACACAGCGAGTTGGCACAGTAGGGGGGCACAGGTGGTGCATCGGCCAGTCGTCATCTCAGTCAGTCGACCGGTGGCACCTGCAGGGTCTGCCCCGTGACCTGGGCGTTCGACACGCCTTTTGACGTGCACCTAGCCTGGCACAAGCGCGCCGTGGCGACGTCACCGCCACCTCGTGGCAAATGGCGGCGGCTTGTGGTGATGTTGCTGACCGCGTGGCTAAACTCGCCCTGTGATCGACAGATTGCGTTTCTCACACTCACACACTCACTCTCACACACACTCACTCACACACTCACACTCTCACACACACACTGACACACACTCACACACGCACTCACACACTCACATACTCACACACACACACACTGACACACTAACTCACACACACACACTCACACACTCACTCTCACGCACTCACACACTCACTCTCACACACACTCACCCCACCCACTCACTCATCCACTCACTCACACACTCACACACACTCACACACTCACTCACACACACACTCACACACTCACTCACACACACTCACACACTAACTCACACTCTCACACTCTCACACACTCACACACACACACTCACACACTCACACACACACTCACTCACACACTCACACACACACACTCACTCACACACTCACTCACTCACACACTCACACACACACTCACTCACACACTCACTCACCCACTCACTCACACACTGACACACTCACTCACACACTGACACACTCACTCACACACACACTTACACACTCTCACACACACTCACACACACTCACACACTCACTCACACACTCACTCACTCACACACTCACACACACACTCACTCACACACTCACTCACCCACTCACTCACACACTGACACACTCACTCACTCACACACTGACACACTCACTCACACACACACTTACACACTCTCACACACACTCACACACGCCACCACCACCGCCACCACAGATAACCATCGAACGCGTAAGCCTGCCACGGGTTGTTGCGGGCAAGTGCTGCTAGCCAGTAGCGAGCACGTGGGGGTCGGTGGCGGGCCAGCACCACGCCCATCCGCCTTTGTCTCCCCCACCCTCCCCCCCCGTGTTAAGGCCGAGCCGACCTAGTTCTGAGACTCGGGACCGGTTCAAAGAGCTGTGGCCGTTGTAGCGGAGTGCGCTAACCACTGCCCCACCGCTCCTCACCAACGTGGCGACATGACGAAAGGGGGGCCCTGCACCCCACAAGGTGAGACCCCCCCCACCACCCCCCACCACCCCCCCCCCCCCCACATCTCTCTCCCCTGCACAGCGAGATGTTGACTACCTCGCGTGGTATACAGGAGGGCATGGGTTCGATCCCGACCCCTGACGCCTGCTGCTGTATATTTGAAGTCTGTCTCTCTCTCATCATCATCACAGTGGCTAGGAGATGTTGACTACCTCGCCTGGTTTACAGGAGGTCGTGGGTTTGATCTCGACCCCTGCCGCCTGCTGCTGTATATTTGAAGTCTGTGTCTCTCTCTCATCATGATCACAGTGGCTAGGAGATGTTGACTACCTCGCCTGGTGTACAGGAGGTCGTGGGTTCCATCCCGACCCTGACGCCTGCTGCTGCTGTACATTTGAAGTTTGTGTCTCTCATCATCATCATCACGGTGGCTAGGAGATGTTGACTACCTCGCCTGGTGTACAGGAGGTCGTGGGTTCTACCCCGACCCCTGACGCCTGCTGCTGCTGCTGTATATTTGGAGTTTGCGTGTCTCTCTCTCATCATCATCACGGTGGCTAGGAGATGTTGACTACCTCGCCTGGTACGCAGGAGGTCGTGGGTTCGATCCCCACCCCTGACGCCTGCTGCTACTGCTGCTGTATATTTGGGAGTCTGCGTCTCTCTCTCATCATCATCACGGCGGCTAGGAGATGTTGGGTCGTCCGCTTTTTCCCCGCCACATTTAGAATGAACGTCACCCACGCGTTCAGAGTATTTGCCCGCTGGCTGCTCTAGATTTCCACGTGGTGATGATGGCGATCAGCCCGCCACTTGCTTGAGCAGCTATTCGTCCGTGATGGCCACGTGGTCTCATCTGAACAAGAGCTACTAAACAGCAGCTAAGTGGGGGGCCTTACACCTGGTGGGTAAAATATATGAAAAAACGTAGTTTAGTAGTTTAATAAGCTCGAGGCTATTGTTGACGATGATGATGATGGCGATCAAGACTCTGTGTAACTACAGCTTACTGTTGATGATGATCTAGATTACGTGTGTAACGCCAGGGCTACTGTTGACGATGATGATGACCAAGATCTAGACTCTGTGTGTAACGCCAGGGCTACTGTTGACGATGATGATGATGACCAAGATCTAGACTCTGTGTGTAAACTCATGGCCACTGTTGACGATGATGATGACCAAGATCTTGACTCTGTGTGTAAACTCAGGGCTACTGTTGACAACGATGATGATGATGATGACCAAGATCTAGACTCTATGTGTAAACTCAGGGCTACTGTTGACAACGACGATGATGATGACCAAGATCTTGACTCTGTGTGTAAACTCATGGCCACTGTTGACGATGATGATGATGACCAAGATCTAGACTCTGTGTGTAAACTCAGGGCTACTGTTGATGACGATGATGATGATGACCAAGATCTAGACTATGTGTGTAAACTCAGGGGCACAGTTGACGATGATGATGATGATGACCAAGATCTAGACTCTGTGTGTAAACTCAGGGCCACTGTTTATGATGATGATGATGACCAAGATCTAGACTCTGTGTGTAAACTCAGGGCTACTGTTGACAACGATGATGATGATGATGACCAAGATCTAGACTCTATGTGTAAACTCAGGGCTACTGTTGACAACGATGATGATGATGACCAAGATCTAGACTCTGTGTGTAAACTCAGGATGACTGTTGACGATGATGATGATGACCAAAATCTAGACTCTGTGTGTAAACTCAGGGTCACTGTTGATGACGATGATGATGATGACCAAGCTCTAGACTCTGTGTGTAAAGTCAGGGCCACTGTTGACGATGATGATGACTAAGATCTAGACTCTGTGTGTAAACTCAGGGCCACTGTTGACGATGATGATGATGATGACTAAGATCTAGACTCTGTGTGTAAACTCAGGGTCACTGTTGATGACGATGATGATGATGACCAAGCTCTAGACTCTGTGTGTAAACTCAGGGCTACTGTTGACGATGACGATGATGATGACCAAGATCTAGACTCTGTGTGTAAACTCAGGGCTACTGTTGACGATGACGATGACCAAGATCTAGACTCTGTGTGTAAACTCAGGGCCACTGTTGACGATGATGATGATGACCAAGATCTAGACTCTGTGTGTAAACTCAGGATGTCTGTTGACGATGATGATGACCATGGGGTTTGGGTGGGTGGGGTGGGTGTAGGGGTTGGGGTGGGGTTGGGGTGGGGTGGTTGGGGGGGTTTGGGTGGGTGAGGTGGGTGGGGGGGTTGGCGTGGGGTGGGGTTGGGGTGGGGTAGGGGTGGGGTTGGGGTGGGGTTGGGGTGGGGTGGGGGTGGGGTGGAGTTGGGGTTGGGGTGGGGTGGGGGTGGGGTGGGGTTTGGGTGGGGTTGGGGTTGGGGTGGGGTGGGGTTGGGGTGGGGTTGGGGTGGGGTGAGGTGGGGGTGGGGTTGGGGTGGGGGTGGGGTTGGGGTGGGTTTGGGGTGGGGTTGGGTGGGGTTTGGGGTGGGGTGAGGTGGGGTGGGGGTTGTGCGTGGGGGTGGGGGGACTGCGGTTCGGGGATTGTTCAGTCCCACAGGAAGCACGCGTTCTGTGGTTCAGATCCAGTGGGCCGCCCTGGTTATCACCGCGGCGTATAGCGTAGCCGTATGACGTAGGGTGTCTGTTGGATAATGCCGACTGGACATCTGCGAAAAAAAAGCGCTAACACAGCAAAACCTTGGGATTGCGAGCATAATTCGTTCCGGAAACGTGTTTGTAATCCAAAGCACTCGTGTATCAGTCGTGATCACGTGACGCTCGGTGAGACAGAGCGTACTCTACACGTACGCCGCTCGTACTGCAAGACCCTCGCTCGTTTATCAAATTAATATTTATTTACACATTTCTGCTCGTCTTGCAAAACACACTCGCAGGCCGAGTGACTCGCAATCCACAAGGTGAAACAGTAGCTAGAGGATTTGGCTGCCACGATACATTTCTGCACGATGGTGGCGACCAGCCGCCACTTGCTTGAGCAGCTACCGCTTGCGATGGCCAGGTGTGGTCGCTTTTGAACAAGAGCTAACGTGCAGCAGTTTAGTGGGGGCCTTACACCCGGTGCAAAATAAAACAAAAATAAAAACGTGATAAGCCGCCACCTGCTTGAGATGCTATCGTTCGCGATAGCCAGCAGCTCAGATTTTGAAAAAAAAAAAAACCCACGCGTGCGAGGGAGCAACACGCTATCCCCCGTGGTTCTCAACCTGGTGAGGTACGCGGAACTCTGGGTGGGGCAATGTCCTGGGAGCGGCCGGGGTGGGCAAAGCGAGGGGTGATTTTACTAAACGCGTGATATCACATCGAGCGAGCGATCGAGCGAGCGAGCGAGCGAATGACGGTCATGTTGCGCCAATCCGCCGGGAACGAAGTGGCTCGCGGCTAGGGGGCGGGTGCCCCTCGCTCGGGCAGTTGCCGGCGACTGCAGAGGCAGAGTTATCCAGGAGGCGCTTTCTTCACGGACACCTTTCACGGGACTCGCACGCACACTCTCCGCCGCAGCTCAGGCCTAGCCCGGGCACCGGGCCACCGCTATCCCTCGTAGCGCGACATCTAGCGGGGTCCACTCCCGGAACCGACAGCCCCGAGCTCTCGGCTCTCGGCTCCTTTTATGCTCCCCGGCGCGGTCAGGGTGGGACCTCCCGCCTGGAACCCGCCAGCAGGCTCCGGGGGGGGGCCTCGAGACGGGGTCCTCCGTGACCGCCCTTGCCCCAGTTCCTCCGGCCCTGCCAACCACGCACGGTGCCACGCGCCGGTGAGGGCGCGTGGCACCGTCGGGGTGGGGGTGGGGGTGTAGGTTTGTAGCTTTTTATTAGTCCTACATTTTTTTTTAAAACTTGAACTCTATTTGAACGCAGGTGTTCGATCACCGCGACTTTGCCGACGGAGCCAAGAAATCAGCGGCTTGCCCCTTACGCCATCCTCCCCCCCCCGCCGCCGCCGCGCCCGCGCCCCCAGCAATCTCGCACACGGCTATACAGGGTGTGGGGGAGGGGGTGGTGGTGGTGGTGGAAGAAAACTTTGTCTTTGTCCCAACCCGAGGGGTGGACCGGGCGATGGAGGCCGCGCTCCGCGAGTTCGACGCCGTCCTTGCCGACATCGACGGCGCCCCCCACGGCCGCAGCCGGGGCCTGCCCGAGTACCGGGCCCACCTGCTGCACCGTCGGCAGGCCCACCGCTCGCAACCGACGCAACCGACGCAACCGCCGCAGTTGCAACGGCCGCGACTTGAGGAGCAGCAGCAGCAGCAGCAGCCGCAGCAGCCGCAAGGCAGGGGAACACGCGGTGCCGTGCGATTGGCTCTCGGCTCGCGGTGACGTCGCTGATGACGGTGGCGATGACGTCACGCGCGCTGCCTGACCCACACGCGACCGCACGCTGCGTTGGACCACCACGCGCGGGACTGATGCCTGCACCGGCTCGGAACGCTGCGGCGATACCGGCACCGCTGTCTCGCCGCTGTCTCGTCGTGTCTCACCGCTGTCTCGCCGCTGTCTCACCGCTGTCTCGTCGTGTCTCACCGCTGTCTCACCGTGGCTCATGTCTCACCGTGTTTCATGTCTCACCGTTGTCTCACCGTGTCTCACCGTGTCTCATGCCTCTCCGTGTCTCACCGTTGTCTCGCCGTGTTTCGTCATGTCTCACCGCTGTCTCACCGTGTCTCCCCGTGTCTCATGTCTCCCCGTGTCTCATGTCTCACCGTGTCTCACCGTGTCTCCTCGTGTCTCCCCGTGTCTCATGTCTCACCGTGTCTCCTCGTGTCTCCCCGTGTCTCATGTCTCCCCGTGTCTCCCCGTTGTCTCGCCGTGTCTCACCGTTGTCTCACCGTGTCTCCTCGTGTCTCCCCGTGTCTCATGTCTCACCGTGTCTCACCGTGTCTCACCGTGTCTCGTCGTGTCTCACCGTGTCTCCTCATGTCTCACCGTGTCTCGCCGTGTCTCCTCGTGTCTCCCCGTGTCTCCCCGTGTCTCATGTCTCACCGTGTCTCACCGTGTCTCGTCGTGTCTCACCGTGTCTCATGTCTCACCGTGTCTCGCCGTTGTCTCGCCGTGTCTCGTCGTGTCTCGTCGTGTCTCACCGTTGTTTCACCGTGTCTCATGTCTCACCGTTGTCTCACCGTGTCTCACCGTGTCTCATGTCTCACCGTTGTCTCACCGTGTCTCACCGTGTCTCATGTCTCACCGTGTCTCATGTCTCACCGTGTCTCGTCGTGTCTCACCATTGTCTCCCCGTGTCTCATGTCTCACCGTGTCTCACCGTGTCTCACCGTGTCTCGTCGTGTCTCCTCGTGTCTCCCAGTGTCTCCCCGTGTCTCATGTCTCACCGTGTCTCCCCGTGTCTCCCCGTGTCTCACCGTGTCTCCCTGTGTCTCGTCGTGTCTCATGTCTCCCCGTGTCTCAGCGTGTCTCCCAGTGTCTCCCCATGTCTCACCGCGTCTCCCCATGTCTCACCGTGTCTCATGTCTCCCTGTGTCTCCCCGTGTCTCACCGTGTCTCCCAGTGTCTCCCCGTGTCTCACCGTGTCTCATGTCTCCCTGTGTCTCCCCGTGTCTCACCGTGTCTCCCCGTGTCTCACCGTGTCTCATGTCTCCCCGTGTCTTCCCGTGTCTCACCGTGTCTCCCAGTGTCTCCCCGTGTCTCCCAGTGTCTCACCGTGTCTCCCCGTGTCTCATGTCTCCCCGTGTCTTACCGTGTCTCCCCGTGTCTCACCGTGTGTCATGTTTCCCCGTGTCTCCCCGTGTCTCCCCGTGTCTCCTCATGTCTCCTCGTGTCTCACCGTGTCTCACCGTGTCTCCCAGTGTCTCCCCGTGTCTCCGCATGTCTTCCCGTGTCTCACCGTGTCTCCCCGCGTCTCGCCGTGTCTCCCCGTGTCTCCCCGTGTCTCATATCTCACCGTGTCTCATGTCTCACCGTGTCTCCCCGTGTCTCCCCGTGTCTCACCGTGTCTCACCGTGTCTCGTCGTGTCTCACCGTGTCTCACCGTGTCTCCTCGTGTCTCCCCGTGTCTCACCGTGTCTCATGTCTCCCCGTGTCTCACCGTGTCTTATGTCTCCCCGTGTCTCATGTCTCACCGTGTCTCATGTCTCACCGCGTCTCCCCGTGTCTCGTCGTGTATGACCGTGTCTCCTCGTGTCTCCCTGTGTCTCACCGTGTCTCCCCGTGTCTCACCGTGTCTCCCCGTGTCTCATGTCTCCCTGTGTCTCCCCGTGTCTCACCGTGTCTCCCAGTGTCTCCCCGTGTCTCACCGTGTCTCACCGTGTCTCCTCGTGTCTCATGTCTCTGAGACATGTGTCATGTCTCAGTGTCTGTGTCTCTGTCTCCGTGTCTCTGTGTCTCTGTCTCCGTGTCTCTGTGTCTCCGTGTCTCTCTCTCAGTGTCTCTGTCTCAGTGTCTCTGTCTCCGTGTCTCCGTGTCTCTCTCTCCGTGTCTCTGTCTCCGTGTCTCTGTCTCTCAGTGTCTCTCTCTCAGTGTGTCTCTGTCTCCGTGTCTCTGTGTCTCTGTCTCAGTGTCTCTGTCTCCGTGTCTCTCTCAGTGTCTCTCTCAGTGTATCTGTGTCTCCGTGTCTCTCTCTCCGTGTCTCTCTCTCAGTGTCTCTGTCTCAGTGTCTCTGTGTCTCCGTGTCTCCGTGTCTCTCAGTGTCTCTGTCTCCGTGTCTCCGTGTCTCTATGTGTCTCTGTCTCCGTGTCTCTGTGTCTCCGTGTCTCTCTCTCAGTGTGTCTCTCTCTCAGTGTGTCTCTGTCTCAGTGTCTCTGTCTCCGTGTCTCTGTGTCTCTGTCTCTCAGTGTCTCTGTCTCCGTGTCTCTGCGTCTCTGTCTCTGTGTCTCTGTCTCTCAGTGTCTCTGTCTCCGTGTCTCTGTGTCTCCATGTGTCTCTCTCAGTGTCTCTGTCTCCGTGTCTCTCTCTCAGTGTCTCTGTCTCCGTATCTCTGTGTCTCCGTGTCTCTCAGTGTCTCTGTCTCTCAGTGTCTCTGTCTCCGTGTCTCTCTCTCAGTGTGTCTGTCTCCGTGTCTCTCTCTCAGTGTCTCTGTGTCTCTGTCTCTCAGTGTCTCTGTCTCCGTGTCTCTGTGTCTCTGTCTCTCAGTGTCTCTGTCTCCGTGTCTCTCTCTCAGTGTATCTCTCTCAGTGTGTCTCTATCTCAGTGTGTCTCTGTCTCAGTGTCTCTGTCTCAGTGTCTCTGTGTCTCTGTCTCTGTGTCTCTGTCTCCGTGTCTCTGTGTCTCCGTGTGTCTCTCTCAGTGTGTTTCTATCTCAGTGTGTCTCTGTCTCAGTGTCTCTGTCTCAGTGTCTCTGTCTCCGTGTCTCTCTCTCAGTGTCTCTGTCTCCGTGTCTCTCTCTCAGTGTCTCTGTGTCTCTGTCTCTCAGTGTCTCTGTCTCCGTGTCTCTGTGTCTCCGTGTAGGCGAGACACGGCTGGGTCACATGACGTCACTGGAGGCGGCCATCAGAGAGCTGGACGAGAGCCTACAAGGTAGGCCTGAAACACTCCTCACCACTCCTCACCACTCCTCAAAACTCCTCACCACTCCTCAGACACTCCTCACCACTCCTCAAACACTCCTCACCACTCCTCAGACACTCCTCACCACTCCTCAAACACTCCTCAAACACTCCTCAAACACTACTCACCACTCCTCAGACACTCCTCACCACTCCTCAACACTCCTCACCACTCCTCAGACACTCCTCACCACTCCCCAAACACTCCTGAAACACTCCTCACCACTCGTGAAACACTCCTCAAACACTACTCACCACTCCTCTCCACTCATCAAACACTCCTCAACACTACTCACCACTCCTCAAACACTCCTCACCACGCCTCACCACTCCACAACCACTCCTCAAACACTCCTCAAACACTCCTCAACCACTACTCAAACACTCCTCACCACTCCCCATACACTCTTCACCACTCCTCAGACACTCCTCACCACTCCTCAAACACTCCTCACCACTCCTCAAACACTCCTGAAACACTCTTCACCACTCCTCAAACACTCCTCAAACACTCTTCACCACTCCTCAAAAACTCATCAAACACTCCTCATCCACTCCTCAACCACTCCTCACCACTCCTCAAACACTCCTCAAACACTACTCACCACTCCTCAAACACTCCTCACCACTCCTCAACCACTCCTCACCACCCCTCACCACTCCACAACCACTCCTCACCACTCCTCAAACACTCCTCAAACACTCCTCAGACACTCCTCAAACACTCCTCAACCACTCCTCACCACTCTTCAAACACTCATAAAACACTCCTCACCACTCCTCAAACACTCCTCAAACACTCATGAAACACTCCTCACCACTCCTCAAACACTCTTCAACCACTCATAAAACACTCCTCACCACTCCTCAAACACTCTTCAAACACTCCTCAACCACTCCTCACCACCCCTCACCACTCCACAACCACTCCTCACCACTCCTCAAACACTCCTCAAACACTCCTCAGACACTCCTCAAACACTCCTCAACCACTCCTCACCACTCTTCAAACACTCATAAAACACTCCTCACCACTCCTCAAACACTCCTCAAACACTCATGAAACACTCCTCACCACTCCTCAAACACTCTTCAACCACTCATAAAACACTCCTCACCACTCCTCAAACACTCTTCAAACACTCCTCAAACACTCCTCACCACTCCTCAACCACTCCTCAAACACTCCTCACCACTCCTCAAACACTCCTCAAACACTTCTGAAACACTCACCACTACTCACCACTCCTCAAACACTCCTCAGACACTCCTCAACCACTCCTCAAACACTCCTCACTGTACCTCACCAATCCTCACCATTCCTCACTGTACCTCACCATTCCTCACTGTACCTCACCAATCCTCACTGTACCTCACCAATCCTCACTGTACCTCACCAATCCTCACCATTCCTCACTGTACCTCACCACTCACCATTCCTCACTGTACCTCACTGTACCTCACCACTCACCATTCCTCACTGTACCTCACCAATCCTCACTGTACCTCACCATTCCTCACTGTACCTCACCACTCACCATTCCTCACTGTACCTCACCACTCACCGTTCCTCACTGTACCTCACTGTACCTCACCAATCCTCACCATTCCTCACTGTACCTCACTGTACCTCACCATTCCTCACTGTACCTCACCACTCCTCACTGTACCTCACCAACCTCACCATTCCTCACTGTACCTCACCAATCCTCACCATTCCTCACTGTACCTCACCATTCCTCACTGTGCCTCACCTATCCTCACTGTACCTCACTGTACCTCACCATTCCTCACTGTACCTCACCAATCCTCACCACTCACTGTATCTCACCAATCCTCACCATTCCTCACTGTACCTCACCAATCCTCACCACTCACTGTATCTCACCAATCCTCACCATTACTCACTGTACCTCACCACTCCTCACTGTACCTCACCAATCCTCACCATTCCTCACTGTACCTCACCACTCACCATTCCTCACTGTATCTCAATGTACCTCACCAATTTCCCTCCATCCCTTTCCCTTTGTGCATTTCCCCCTTCCAGCCATGTGAGGGAGCAGCTCAGCCACAACCACCACAACCGCCATCACCATCACCCACTGCCACCATCAACCACCACACACCACCACTACCCACCACCACCCACCACCACCAACCACCACCACCTACCGCCATCACCACCACCACCACCAACCACCACCACCCGCCATCACCACCACCACCCACTGCCACCATCGCTACCACCAGTACCACCAACCGCCACCACCACCACCACCCACCGCCACCACCACCACCAACCACCACAACCACCCACCAACATCACCGCCATCATCACCGCCATCACCACCACCCACCACCGCCATCACCAACACCCACCACCGCCATCACGACCATCACCGCCACCCACCACCACCATGACCGCCATCACCACCACCGCCATCACCACCACCATCACCGCCATCACCACCACCATCACCACCCACCACCACCACCCACCGCCACCACCACCACCAACCACCACAACCACCCACCAACATCACTGCCATCATCACCGCCATCACCACCACCCACCACCGCCATCACGACCATCACCGCCACCCACCACCACCATGACCGCCATCACCACCCACCGCCATCACCACCACGACCGCCATCACCACCACCAACCACCACCACCCACCACCATCACCACCACCACCGCCATCACCACCACCACCGCCACCCACCACCACCCACCGCCATCACCACCATGACCACCACCGCCACCACCACCAACCACCACCCACCACCACCATCGCCGCCAGCCACCGCCAACCAACCCTGGCCCGACGTTTCCATGCGGTCACAACGTCGCCCCAACGTCGCCCCAACGTCGCCCCAACGTCGCCCCAACGTCGCCCCAACGTCGCCCCAACGTCGCCCCAACGTCGCCCCAACGTCGCCCCAACGTCGCCACGTGGTTAGCGATGGTGTAGGCCGATTGTAGCTGGAGAACAGCGGCGGCCACGTGTCACTTCGTACAATTCGAGAGGTTAGGTCGTTCTCAACATGGGGTCACGCATAACCCCTAGGGGTCACATGGGACCTCTAGGGGTCACGCATAACCTCTAGGGGTCACGCATAACCTCTAGGGGTCACGCATAACCTCTAGGGGTCACGCATAACCCCTGGGGGTCACGCATAACCTCTAGGGGTCACGCATAATCCCTAGGGGTCACGCATAACCCCTGGGGGTCACCCATAACCCCTAGGGGTCACGCATAACCCCTAGGGGTCACACATAACCACTGGGGGTCACGCATAACCTCTGGAGGTCACACATAACCTCTAGGGGTCACGCATAACCTCTAGGGGTCACATAACCTCTAGGAGTCAGACATAACCCCTGGGGGTCACGTGTGATGATGATGTTCAGCCACCACGTGGTTGAGCTGCTGCCACTCGTGATGGCCAGGTGGTTCGCATCTGAACAAGAGCTGCTACACAGCAGCTTAGCGGGGCCTTGCACCCGGTGTAACATAAAAAAGGAAACAGTTAATAGTTTTTAAAACCCCACGCGTGCGAGGGAGCAACACGCTATCCCCGTGGTTCTCAACCGGCGGGGTACGCGGAGCCCTGGATGTGTGGGTGGTGGTGGTGGTGGGGGGGTCACGTGGCAATGTCCCGGTGGTGGATGGGTAAAGTGACGGGTGGGGAGAGTCATCGGGTGAATGACGGTCGCGTTGCGCGAAATAAAATCGCTCACGACAACAACGGGAATCCGTCTGGTGCTAACTGAGAAGGATGCTTGTTATTATGAGACCTCCTTTGCCAGTAACAAGATATAGTAATAGGTTTTACCCTTTTAATTGGCACAAAAACTGACACCTTTATTCAAGGCATCATGTCTGCAATAACCACAACACAAGCAGTCAAAATGCAAACAAAAGAGACAACTCTGATAATAATAATATTGGCACTGTCCTTGAATTTGATTGGTCCACACCAGAGACGGCTTTTCTTAGAGCCTAGTCTCCACTGGTGTTGGACCAGAAGACGCCAAAAGGCATACAACTCAAAAACAGCGCACTATCAGAGTCTCTGATAGTGCGCTGTTACTCTGATAGTGCGCTGTTTTTGAGTTGTATGCCTTTTGGCGTCTTCTGGTCCAACACCAGTGGAGACTAAGGACTCTAAGAAAAGCCGTCTCCGGTGTGGACCAATCAAATTCAAGGACAGTGCCAATATTATTATCAGAGTTGTCTCTTTTGTTTGCATTTTGACTGCTTGTGTTGTGGTTATTGCAAACATGATGCCTTGAATAAAGGTGTCAGTTTTTGTGCCAATTAAAAGGGTAAAACCTATTACTATGTTTGTTATTATTACCTCCATATATATGTGTAAAAGGCAAAGTTGTGTTAATGTGCGTCTGTTCAAAATGTTTAGCGTACTTCCCGACATGCAACAAACTTGAAATTTGCCACGTGGGTACTTTCCAGACTGTATATGCAATAATGCATATATTTTTTGCACGGCAAGTGAGCTGTGACGTCAAATCTGTCACGTGACCCACGCACGTGGAAGCGTAACGCATTGTGGTGTAGTGGTTATCGCGCTGTATGTGTGTGTCTATGTGTGTGTCTGTGTGCTTGTGTCTGTGTGTGTCTGTGTGTGTCTGTGTGTGTATCTGTGTGTTTGTGTGTGTGTCTGTCCGTGTGTGTCTGTGTGTGTATCTGTGTGTGTGTATGTGTGTGTGTCCGGCAAAACAACCCCCTACCTCCTCGCGGTGCCGGACGGGCAACTCTGTCGTGGACAGTGCTGTGGGGGGAGTTCCAATTTTGATTGGCTCCTCCCCTCATGGCATATGTGTCCACCACAGGGGCTAAACGGGGGCTCTGGACGGGTGCGAGGGGCTGGTAACCCCTCCACCTTCAATTAATTACCACAAAACCACGAATTAAACTGAAATATGTAACAACTAAGCTTGTGCCGGAGGCCCTGGGGGGCCAGGCGTCTATGACGTCTCCTGGCCAAACCCCAATTGGCGGAGCCAGGAGATTGAATACCTACCCTCGGGGCTACTCCAGAAACAACGAAAAGCCACTACGGGTGGCCACGTGGAATGTTCAAACGCTCACTGCAGAGGAGAGGCTGCCACTCCTCTGTCGGGAGCTGGACCGGTACCGCCTGGATCTATGCGGCATTCAGGAGGTCCGGTGGACCGGCTCTGGCTCCTGCCACCATGAGGGGTGGACAGTCCTCTACTCGGGGCAGCAGACTGCCAAACAACAGGGTGTGGGTCTTCTTTTGAACAAAAGAATGAAGGGGGCGTGGGAGCGTGGCGGTGAGGTGTGGGAAGCTGTAAGCCCCAGGCTACTTTGGGCTCGCCTTCCCATCAACCGGAGGCGAGGAATGGTGGTCGTGGTTACTTATGCCCCCACCGAAGATGAACATCCGTGGAGGGATGCAGGCAAAGCCGATGAGTCAGATGCCTTCTATGACCTCCTGTCACAGGTGCTGGCTAAAGTGGCCCCTCGGGATAGAGTCATCATGTTGGGTGACTTCAATGCCCGAGTTGGTCATGATACTGGCACCTGGTCTGGAGTGATTGGAGGGCATGGGCCAGATCAGCTCAATAACAACGGTAGGAGGCTGCTAGATTTTTGTGCAGCCCATGGGCTTGTAATTACCAACACGCTGTTCCGGCATCGGCGCATCCACACAACATCATGGATGCATGCCGGGTCCAAGCAAGAACATCTGCTGGACTACATAGTGACGGACCAGCGAATGCGAGCCCATGTCCTTGACACCAGGACCTACCGTGGAGCTGATCTGCCCTCTGACCATCGACTAGTCATCTGTAAGATGCGCCTGCAATTCTTCCACTCCGGTGGTGGGTGTACACCCAGGACCCCATTCCAACCTAAAGTGGCCTGGTCTCAGTTATCTGATGAAAGTTGCAAGCGAGAATTTCATCATCGCTTGCGGCTGGGATTGGCATCGTCCCCGACTCCTCCTGATGTCGAGGGTAAATGGGCGAGGTTTAGGACTGTGACTCATGCAGCTGCAATGGCTGCTTTGGGTACGCGGTCCAGACCTCCCCAGACACCCTGGATGACAGAGGAGTTGTTCAGGATGGTTGAGAAAAAGCGACAGGCCCACTGTCATCGGCTACAGAATCCCACGTCAGAGAATGAGGAGGCTTACCGCAGCCTTCGCTCGGAGGTTCGGAGAGCCGTGAGGCGCTGCAAGGATGGGTGGTGGTCGCGGGTTGCTGAGGAGATGGAGTCTGCCTCAGTGGCCCGTGATCACAAATCGCTATTTAACTCCATCAAAAAAGTAACCTGCAGCGCCACACCTATTACCATCATTAGGGGAAAAAACGGTGATCCAATTTCCGACCCCCAGGAACAGGTTCGCAGATTTGCTGAGCATTTCTGTGAGGTCCTGGGGGAGGGAAAATCCCTCAGCCAGGAAAACATCGTGGCACAAAGTGAGGATGACCCTGCTGAGGCTGCGGTGCCTCAAATATTGGATGAAGTCACCCCCTGTGAGTGGCTGGCTGAGGTGCCATCTGCTGAGGAAGTATTGAAGGCGATCCGGAGTCTGAGACCAGGAAAGGCAGCGGGCAGAGATGATCTCCCAAGCGAAATGCTGAGGGAGGGAGGCGTTTGTGCACAGACTGCCCTATATGACATCATAACAACAGTCTGGACCACTGGACGGGTTCCGCAGGATTGGAAGGATGCCCTGGTGGTCCCCCTTTTTAAGAAGTGGGACCGCACAGACTGTAACAACTACAGGGGCATCTCACTCCTCAGTGTGCCGGGAAAGGTCATGGCAAGGATTAATCAGCAACGCCTTGCCAGGCACGCTGAGGAGAGGCTTGCGGAGCCCCAATGCGGTTTCAGGAAAGGGCGGTCCTGCACAGATGCCATATTTTCTGTCCGTCTGCTACAGCAGAGGTGTAGGGAATTCCAACAAGACCTACATCTCTGCTTTATTGACCTGGTCAAGGCCTATGATACCATCAGTAGGCCTGGGCTCTGGGTCGTTCTTCGTGCTTTTGGAGTACCTGACCCTCTGCTCACGATCATTAAGGACCTTCATGATGGTGAGCGGGCCCGGGTAAAACTACGTGGCCGGGAGTCAGAGCCATTCCCTGTACACCTTGGGGTGCGACAGGGATGTCCTCTGGCTCCCACATTATTTAACATCTATTTTGACCACGTAGTTCGTGAAGCCTTCAATAGCTGTACCGGGGGAATCTCCATATGGTACAGATATAATGGGAGGCTAATCGATGCCCGGGTGCGGTCAAGGGATGGCTCCCTATTGCTCAACCACGTTATGTATGCTGATGACTTGGTAATAGCTGCTCAGTCAGAGGAGGAGTTGGAGACGCTGCTGCTGAGACTGGAGCGTGCCACTAAGAGGTGGGGCCTTACCATCAGCCCCACCAAAACTAAGCACCTGCCTGGGTATTTTGTACCATCGGACACTCCACCCCCACAACTCCCAATCGGTGATGGGGCAGTTGTGGAGAGAGTGGAGAGTTTCCCATACCTGGGCAGTGTGCTTATGACTGGCTCCAGTTTAACAGCAGAGGTCTCACTCCGAATCAGTCGAGCGGCAATATCTTTTCATCGGTTGCGTAATGCTGTGTGGAAGCTACCTGGTCTGTCGCTCCGCACTAAGCTTCAGGTCTTCTCGGCCACGGTCATTCCCTCCCTTCTCTACGCTTGCGAAACGTGGACCCCCCTAATGGAACATCTTTGCCGGTTAGAAACATTTAGGCTGACCTGCCTACGATCCATCCTGGGTTTAACCAGACTGGATTGTGTGAGGAGCTCACAAATCCTTGAAAGATCTGGGCAGGGTCCCATCGGTGAGCTCCTCCGGCAGGCAAGGCTGCGATGGCTGGGTCATGTAGCCCGCATGCCCAGCCACCGCATGCCGAAACAGCTTTTGTTTGGCCGGATTGAGGGGGCTAAGCGGGCGCGGCACGGGCTAGAGAAGAGATGGAGTGATGTGGTACAGGAGGACGTGGAGCTGAGTGGACTTGCCGATGACTGGTACCAGCGGTGTCAAGATCGGCCTCTGTGGAGGAGGCTCGTGAAGGATGCTACTGGGCAGTTGGAGGCAGTCGCCCTCCAACAACAACGGAGGGCGGAGGAGCGACGCTCACAACAGCGAGCGGAGCGCCGGGTGGCTAAAGCACAGCAGGTTGGCACAGTAGGGGGCACAGGTGGTGCATCAGCCAGTCATCTCAGTCAGTCGACCCGTGGCACCTGGGTCTGCCCCGTGACCTCCTGCCAGCGGGCGTTCGACACTTCACGTGGCCTCAGGGTGCACATAGCCTGGCACAAGCGTCGTGGTGACGTCACCGCCACTTAGTGGCGAATGGCGGTTGTTGTTGTTGTATGTGTGTGTATCTGTGTGTGTGTGTATCAATGTGTGTGTGGGGGGGGGGGAGCTGTAGTGTAGTGGTTAGCGCTACGCTGCGCTACGAACCCGGCGACCCGAGTTCCATTCCCGCTCACGGCCACCACCGGTGACGATTATTTCAACCGGTCCTGGGCCTCCCCTACGTCGACTCAGCCTCAAAACGAGTAGCTGCTCTGCTGTGTGAACATCGCCACTGGGGAGACAAAGGCGGCCGGGCGTGATGGATCCAAGTCACCGGGCGAAGCCGGGTAGTAAAGCTAGTCTACATTAAAAAAAACACAAAAGAGAGATCCTTTCTGCAGTGACCGTGATTGGGGCTTACGAAGCCACGGCGGGTAACGCGTCGCCATCACGTGCAGCCCGCTCACTGGGCGTCGTAGCGGCCCTAGCGGGGGGCCCTGGGCGAGTGGGGGGCCGGCGCGGAGGCCCCGCGGTGAGGGAGCGTCGCCCAGCCGGGGGTCACGTGGGGGGCACGGTACGCCGCTTGACCTGCCGGCACGTGAACCCCACGTTATTGGAGGCGGGGGGGGGCACCGGTGGATGGGGGCCGCTGCGCGGTCACGTGGTCTCAAAGAGCTCTCGCGGGGAGCCTTCGGGGAAAGAGCCGGAGAGGCCTGGAAGGTGGGCGGGGCCTGGAAGTTGGGCGGGGCGAGGCCTGGAGGGCGCGAGGCGAAGGGGCGGAGCCTGGAAGGGCGAGGGGCGGGGCCTGGAGGGGCGGGGCCTGGAGGGCGGGGCCTGGAAGGGCGAGGGGTCTTCTTCGTGTCGCTGGTGATGAAGTTCCACGCCAGGGGAGGAGAAGCCTCTAGCCACGCGGTCCGGGACCCAGCTCGTGGTGCGGGCCGGGATCGCGAACCGTGTCGAGTTCTGCCGTAGAGTGGCTAGATGGGCAATACAGCAACCGGTTAGTGTTGTACTTAATAACGAATTGTGAATGTAGTAGTGGGTTTAACTCTCCAACACACAGCCACCGGTTAGTGCTGTACTAGTAACGAATTGTGAATGTTGTAGTGGGTTTAACTCTCCAACACACAGCAACCGGTTAGTGCTGTACTAGTAACGAATTGTAAATGTTCTAGTGGGTTTAACTCTCCAACACACAGCCACCGGTTAGTGCTGTACTAGTAACGAATTGTGAATGTTGTGGGTTGACGTTGAGCCGACGTTGGCACGACGTCGGGCCCACGTTTGCAGGTGAAACGGGGTCTAACACGCTTCTTCACAGCTGTCCATTATTACCAGCGGCCACCGCGCGAGAAGACCGCGCGTGGTCACGAGGAATAAACACACGGCATGCCAGACGGACGTCACGTGACGGGACACAAGGCATACGAACAACACGATTATAATTGCCATCATCATCGTCATCATCATCGTTATGCTCATCGTTATCATCATCGTTGTCATCATCATCATCATCGTCGTCATCATCGTCATCATCGTCGTCGTCATCGTCGTCATCATCATCGTCATCATCGTCGTCATCATGGTCGCGCTCACCCTACCCCGCCTGGTACGCAGGAGATTCGTGGCTTCCATGTCGCACCTCCACTTAGCACGGTTGGCTACGTACGGTGCGAAAGAAGTTCAGCGTACAGACATCCCAATCTCTCACGACGCCTTCTGTACAGTTGGAGTCTGCGTGTCTCTCTCATCATTATCATCATCATCACGGTGGCTAGGAGATGTTGACTACCTCGCCTGGTATACAGGAGGTCGTCAGGGTCGATCCCGACCCTGACGATGCCTGCTGCTGTACATTTGGAGTCTGCATGTCTCTCTCATCATCATCACGGTGGCTAGGAGATGTTGACTACCTCGCCTGGTACGCAGGAGGTCGTGGGTTCGATCCCGACCCTGACGATGCCTGCTGCTGTATATGTGGAGTTTGCGTGTCTCTCTCTCAATCATCACGGTGGCTAGGAGATGTTGACTACCTCGCCTGGTATACAGGAGGTCGTGGGTTCGATCCCGACCCTGACGATGCCTGCTGCTGTATATGTGGAGTCTGCGTGTCTCTCTCTCAATCATCACGGTGGCTATGAGATGTTGACTACCTCGCCTGGTACGCAGGAGGTCGTGGGTTCGATCCCGACCCTGACGCCTGCTGTTCTATATTTGGAGTGTACGCGTCTCTCTCTCTCTCTCTGTCTCTCTCCCCGTGGTGGCGTGGAATTTTCTCCATGTCCTCCGATCCTTCCCCTCCGCGTTTAGAATCAACGCGGTGCGTTTAGACTATTTGGCCGACGCTGTATAAATTTCAACGTGACGATGATGATGATGATGACGACGACGATGAGACCCGCCACTTGGTTAAGCGGCTATCATTTGCGACGGGCGGGTAGCTTCTGAGCAGTTTTCAGTTTAACAGCCACGTAGACTCAGTTGTGCTGGAGGTGGGTGGGGTGGTGGGAGGGGTGGACGCTTACACCTGCTAAAATGTATATATATAAAATAGTTAAATAGTCATTAAGCTCTTCACATTTCAGGAATGGGGAGGATGAGTTTTGTCAATTCGCCAAACCGTGACCTATTCAGATTTGGCAGCGGACATTCTTGACCGAAACTTTTAGTTGCAAAAAATGTGTGTACATTTTTTTTGTTAAATCGTTTTCACGCGGCAAGCGAAAACAAAACCCAACCCGGCATTATGTTCTTGGTACTTTCGGTAAAGTCACGTAGAAGGGAACACAATAAAATAATAAAAATATAAAACAATAAAATAATAAAAAAAATATAAAACAATAAAAATATAAAACAATACAACAATAAAATAAAATAATATAAAACAATAAAAATATAAAACAATAAAAAATATAACACAATAAAAAATATAAAACAATAAAAATATAAAACAATAAAATAAAAATCTAAAACAATAAAAAATATAAAACAATAAAATAATAAAAATCTAAAACAATAAAAAATCTAAAACAATAAAAAATATAAAACAATAAAAAATATAAAACAATAAAAAATATAAAACAATAAAATAAAAATACAAAACAATAAAATAATAAAAAATATAAAACAAAATAAAAATATAAAACAATAAAAAATATAAAACAATAAAATAAAAAAAATCTAAAACAATAAAATTCTCACGGCGAAAATTTTTTAAAAATTTTTTTCTCTTGCTGTGGTTTTCACACATGATGATGATGATGATTGCTTGGTGTTGCAGTCGAAACGTCGTGAGCATTTTATCGTTTCATATTCTTATTCTCTCATTGCCCTCCCTTCGACGCGGTGACCTCACCGCCGAAATAACCAAGGACATAATAAAACGTGACACTCTTCACGCCCTCGGGATTGCAAATTCACGGCGGGCGTCGTGAACCGGAGCTGCCCGCCAGGCCGCCCAGGGCGAACGAGACCTCCGCGAGCCCCCCGCAGTTTCACGAAGCCCAATTTTAAAGCCAGCCGCGCGGGATCCCCCGGGCGATCGTTATCGCGATGCAGCTGGTTGCGTTCACTGAATGTCCCTTGCCGTCGTCCCAACGTAGCCCGCCGTGAAGCCCCTTCGCTTGTCACGTGACGCCGCTGCTTGCCACGTGACGCCGCTGCTTGTCACGTGACGCCGCTGCTTGCCACGTGACGTGCCAACCGTGATTATGGCAGCCCTCGCTTGCCACGTGACGCTGCTGCTTGTCACGTGACGTGCCAACCGTGATTATGGCAGCCCCCGCCGTTAGCCCTCGCTTGCCACGTGACGCCGCTGCTTGTCACGTGACGCTGCTGCTTGCCACGTGACGTGCCAACCGTGATTATGGCAGCCCTCGCTTGCCACGTGACGCTCCTGCTTGCCACGTGACGTGCCAACCGTGATTATGGCAGCCCCCGCCCGTCAAGCCCTCGCCACCCCACGGAACTTGCTGGAGACTATCGGTATCTGACTCTGTGGTAGCCGTGATTATGGCAGCCCCTGTCAAGCCCTTGCCACGTGACGCCGCTGCTTGCCACGTGACGTGCCAACCGTGATTATGGCAGCCCGCGCCCGTCAAGCCCTCGCTTGTCACGTGACGCCGCTGCTTGTCACGTGACGCCGCTGCTTGTCACGTGACGCCGCTGCTTGTCACGTGACGCCGCTGCTTGTCACGTGACGCCGCTGCTTGCCACGTGATCACGAGCGCTCCGCTCGACGCGTTCCTGCAGGGTGAGCGCAGGGCCTCGCGCTCTGCCACCAACCTCACCCGCAAACAGAAGGGGGCCTCCGTTTTGTCTTCTCCCCGTGGCCAGATCGGGCTCCCTTGCAAAGCGGCAGGGCTGGCGACGGGTACCGTCCGCCCCCATCACCTCCACCACCTCCACCTCCACTATCACCTCCACCACCCACTCCACCTCCACCACCCACTCCACCTCCACCACCCCCCACCTCCACCTCCACCACCCCCTCCAACTCCATCCCCACCACCCCCACCACCTCCACCACCTCCACCATCACCATCACCCCCACCATCACCCCCACCACCACCATCACCCCCACCACCACCACCACTACCACCCCCACCACTACCACCCCCACGCCCACCACCACCACCCCCACCCCCACCACTACCACCCCCACCACCACCACTACCACCACCACCCCCACCCCCACCACCACCATCACCACCACCCCCACCACCACCACCACCACCACCCCTACCACCCCCCTCCACCCCCTCCACCTCCATCCCCTCCACCCCCCTCAACCTCCACCATCACCCTCACCACCCCCCTCCACCCCTACCACCACCACCACCACCCCCACCACCACCCCCACCCCGCGAACCGCTTCAGTAGTCGTGACCGTGGCCCGTGCGGTAGCGCCGTGACTCCTCCTGCTCATCCTCCTCCTCCTGCTGCTGCTGCTGGTGGTGCTGGTGGTGGTGCTGGTGGTAGGTGTAGGGGGAGTACTCCACCTCGGGGCAACGCATGCCCAGCGACTGCTGTATGGCCATCTCCTGCCGCCGCAGCTGCATGGAGTCCACGAGGTCGTAGACGATGGCCATGGACCACATGGGCGACGGGTACCACGACTTCACACTCCCATCCTTGCCCAGCAGCAGCATGGAGAAGTGGTCGCCGCTCACCTGGAGGTAGTTGCGAATGTCGCGCGCCAGCGAGGCCGGCACCCCCTCGCGCTCCACCTTGGAGCTGCCTGTGGCGGTGGCGGTGGTGGTGGTGGTGGTGGCGGTGGTGGGGGTGGTGGTGGTGGTGGTGGCGGTGGCGGTGGCAGTGGTGGTGGCGGTGGTGGTGGTGGTGGTGGCGGTGGTGGCGGTGGTGGTGGTGGTGGTGGCGGTGGTGGTGGTGGTGGTGGTTGTGGCGGTGGTGGTGGCGGTGGTGGTGGTGGCGGTGATGGTGGTGGCGGTGGTGGTGGTGGCGGTGGTGGTGGCGGTGGTGGTGGTGGTGGCGGTGGTGGTGGCGGTGGTGGTGGCGGTGGTGGCGGTGGTGGCGGCGGCGGCGGTGGCGGTGGTGGCGGTGGTGGCGGTGGTGGTGGGTGGTTGTGGCGGTGGTGGTGGCGGTGGCGGTGGTGGTGGCGGTGGCGGGGGTGGTGGTGGTGGTGGTGGCGGTGGTGGCGGCGGTGGTGGTGATGGTGGTCGGTGATGGTGGTGGTGGCGGTGGTGGTGGTGGCGGTGGTGGCGGTGGTGGTGGTGGCGGTGGTGGTGGTGGCGGTGGTGGTGGTGGCGGTGGTGGTGGCGGTGGTGGTGGTGGTGGTGGCGGTGGTGGCGGTGGTGGTGGCGGTGGTGGCGGTGGTGGTGGGTGGTTGTGGCGGTGGTGGTGGCGGTGGCGGTGGTGGTGGCGGTGGCGGTGGTGGTGGTGGTGGTGGTGGCGGTGGTGGCGGCGGTGGTGGCGGTGGCGGTTGGTGGTGGGTGGTTGTGTGGGGAGGGGGAGAGAGAGCAGCAGCAGCAGGCGTCGTTAGGGTAGGGATCGAACCCACAACCTCCTGCGTACCAGGCGAGGTAGTCAACATCTCATAGATCACCTTCGTCAACCGCTCAGAAACGGCGGCCCTGCTGAAGGCCCCGGCTGAAGGCCTCCACGGCCTTCTGAAGGCCTCTGACGGCCCTACTGAAGGCCTCTGACTGCCCTACTGAAGGCCCCAGACTGTCCTACTGAAGGCCTCTGACTGCCCTACTGAAGGCCTCTGACTGCCCTACTGAAGGCCTCTGACTGCCCTACTGAAGGCCCCAGACTGTCCTACTGAAGGCCTCTGACTGCCCTACTGAAGGCCTCTGACTGCCCTACTGAAGGCCTCTGACTGCCCTACTGAAGGCCCCAGACTGTCCTACTGAAGGCCTCTGACTGCCCTACTGAAGGCCTCTGACTGCCCTACTGAAGGCCTCTGACTGCCCTACTGAAGGCCCCAGACTGTCCTACTGAAGGCCTCTGACTGCCCTACTGAAGGCCTCTGACTGCCCTACTGAAGGCCTCTGACTGCCCTACTGAAGGCCCCCGACTGCCCTACTGAAGGCCCCCGACTGCCCTACTGAAGGCCCCCGACTGCCCTACTGAAGGCCTCTGACTGCCCTACTGAAGGCCTCTGACTGCCCTCCTGAAGGCCCCCGACTGCCCTACTGAAGGCCTCTGACTGCCCTACTGAAGGCCTCTGACTGCCCAACTGAAGGCCTCTGACTGCCCTCCTGAAGGCCCCCGACTGCCCTACTGAAGGCCTCTGACTGCCCTACTGAAGGCCTCTGACTGCCCAACTGAAGGCCTCTGACTGCCCTCCTGAAGGCCCCCGACTGCCCTACTGAAGGCCTCTGACTGCCCTACTGAAGGCCCCCGACTGCCCTACTGAAGGCCCCCGACTGCCCTACTGAAGGCCCCCGACTGCCCTACTGAAGGCCTCTGACTGCCCTACTGAAGGCCTCTGACTGCCCTACTGAAGGCCTCTGACTGCCCAACTGAAGGCCTCTGACTGCCCTCCTGAAGGCCCCCGACTGCCCTACTGAAGGCCTCTGACTGCCCTACTGAAGGCCTCTGACTGCCCAACTGAAGGCCTCTGACTGCCCTCCTGAAGGCCCCCGACTGCCCTACTGAAGGCCTCTGACTGCCCTACTGAAGGCCCCCGACTGCCCTACTGAAGGCCCCCGACTGCCCTACTGAAGGCCCCCGACTGCCCTACTGAAGGCCTCTGACTGCCCTACTGAAGGCCTCTGACTGCCCTACTGAAGGCCTCTGACTGCCCAACTGAAGGCCTCTGACTGCCTCCTGAAGGCCCCCGACTGCCCTACTGAAGGCCTCTGACTGCCCTACTGAAGGCCTCTGACTGCCCTACTGAAGGCCTCTGACTGCCCTCCTGAAGGCCCCCGACTGCCCTACTGAAGGCCCCTGACTGCCCTACTGAAGGCCCCCGACTGCCCTACTGAAGGCCTCTGACTGCCCTACTGAAGGCCTCTGACTGCCCTACTGAAGGCCTCTGACTGCCCTACTGAAGGCCTCTGACTGCCCTACTGAAGGCCTCTGACTGCCCTCCTGAAGGTCCCCGACTGCCCTACTGAAGGCCTCTGACTGCCCTACTGAAGGCCTCTGACTGCGCTACTGAAGGCCTCTGACTGCCTTGCTGAAGGCCCCTGACTGCCCTACTGAAGGCCCCCGACTGCCCTACTGAAGGCCTCTGACTGCCCTACTGAAGGCCTCTGACTGCCCTACTGAAGGCCTCTGACTGCCCTACTGAAGGCCTCTGACTGCCCTACTGAAGGCCTCTGACTGCCCTACTGAAGGCCCCCGACTGCCCTACTGAAGGCCCCCGACTGCCCTACTGAAGGCCCCCGACTGCCCTACTGAAGGCCCCCGACTGCCCTACTGAAGGCCCCCGACTGCCCTACTGAAGGCCCCCGACTGCCCTACTGAAGGCCTCTGACTGCCCTACTGAAGGCCTCAGACTGCCCTACTGAAGGCCTCCGACTGCCCTACTGAAGGCCCCCGACTGCCCTACTGAAGGCCCCCGACTGCCCTGCTGAAGGCCCCCGACTGCCCTACTGAAGGCCTCCGACTGCCCTGCTGAAGGCCTCTGACTGCCCTACTGAAGGCCACCGACTGTCCTGCTGAAGGCCTCTGACTGCCCTACTGAAGGCCTCTGACTGCCCTACTGAAGGCCTCTGACTGCCCTACTGAAGGCCTCTGACTACCCTACTGAAGGCCTCTGACTGCCCTACTGAAGGCCTCTGACTGCCCTACTGAAGGCCTCTGACTGCCCTGCTGAAGGCCTCTGACTGCCCTACTGAAGGCGTCTGACTGCCCTACTGAAGGCCTCTGACTGCCCTACTGAAGGCCCCTGACTGCCCTACTGAAGGCCTCCGACTGCCCTACTGAAGGCCTCTGACTGCCCTGCTGAAGGCCCCCGACTGCCCTACTGAAGGCCTCTGACTGCCCTACTGAAGGCCTCTGACTGCCCTACTGAAGGCCCCCGACTGCCCTACTGAAGGCCCCCGACTGCCCTACTGAAGGCCTCTGACTGCCCTACTGAAGGCCCCCGACTGCCCTGCTGAAGGCCCCCGACTGCCCTGCTGAAGGCCCACGACTGCCCTATTGAAGGGCCCCGACTGCCCTACTGAAGGCCTCTGACTGCCCTACTGAAGGCCCCCGACTGCCCTACTGAAGGCCTCTGACTGCCCTACTGAAGGCCTCCGACTGCCCTACTGAAGGCCTCTGACTGCCCTAGTGAAGGCCCCCGACTGCCCTACTGAAAGCCTCTGACTGCCCTACTGAAAGCCCCTGACTGCCCTACTGAAGGCCCCAGACTGCCCTAGTGAAGGCCCCCGACTGCCCTACTGAAAGCCTCTGACTGCCCTACTGAAGGCCTCTGACTGCCCTACTGAAGGCCTCTGACTGCCCTACTGAAGGCCCCTGACGGCCCTACTGAAGGCCTCTGACTGCCCTACTGAAGGCCTCTGACTGCCCTACTGACGGCCCCCGACTGCCCTGCTTACCGTTGATGGAGTAGAGCTCAACTACGCCACCCGCGTCCGCGTTCAGCCCCAGCAGCTTGAGGATGGCGATGTGACGCAGGCCTGCACACGGCAGGGAGGGCCGGGTGGGCCCCCGTTAGGACTCGTCAGCACAGATCAACAGCCCGTTGTACAGAAGGGACAGATGGAGATTAGTCCACACACTCTTCTGCTGTAGGAGGGAGTGAGATGGAACAGATGGAGATTAGTCCACACACTCTGCTGTAGGAGGGAGTGAGATGGAACAGATGGAGATTAGTCCACACACTCTGCTGTAGGAGGGAGTGAGATGGAACAGATGGAGATTAGTCCACACACTCTGCTGCTGTAGGAGGGAGTGAGATGGAAAAGATGGAGATTAGTCCACGCACACTCTGCTGCTGTAGGAGGGAGTGAGATGGAACAGATGGAGATTAGTCCACGCACACTCTGCTGCTGTAGGAGGGAGTGAGATGGAACAGATGGAGATTAGTCCACACACTCTGCTGTAGAAGGGAGTGAGATGGAACAGATGGAGATTAGTCCACACACTCTGCTGTAGGAGGGAGTGAGATGGAACAGATGGAGATTAGTCCACACACACTCTGCTGCTGGAGGAGGGAGTGAGATGGAACAGATGGAGATTAGTCCACACACTTTGTTGTAGGAGGGAGCGAGATGGAACAGATGGAGATTAGTCCACACACTCTGCTGCTGTAGGAGGGAGTGAGAAGGAACAGATGGAGATTAGTCCACACACTCTGCTGTAGGAGGGAGTGAGATGGAACAGATGGAGATTAGTCCACACACTCTGTTGTAGGAGGGAGCAAGATGCAACAGATGGAGATTAGTCCACACACTCTGTTGTAGGAGAGAGCGAGATGGAACAGATGGAGATTAGTCCACACACTCTGCTGTAGGAGGGAGTGAGATGGAACAGATGGAGATTTGTCCACACACTCTGCTGCTGTAGGAGGGAGTGAGAAGGAACAGATGGAGATTAGTCCACACACTCTGCTGTAGGAGGGAGTGAGATGGAACAGATGGAGATTAGTCCACACACTCTGCTGTAGGAGGGAGTGAGAAGGAATAGATGGAGATTAGTCCACACACTCTGCTGTAGGAGTGAGTGAGATGGAACAGATGGAGATTAATCCACGCACTTTGCTGTAGGAGGGAGTGAGATGGAACAGATGGAGATTAGTCCACGCATTCTGCTGTTGAAGGGAGATGGAACAGATGGCGATTAGTCCACACACTCTGCTGTAGGAGGGAGTGAGATGGAACAGATGGAGATTAGTCCACGCACTCTACTGTTGAAGGGAGATGGAACAGATGGAGATTAGTCCACACACTCTTCTGTAGGAGGGAATGAGATGGAACAGATGGAGATTAGTCCACGCACTCTGCTGTAGGAGGGAGTGAGATGGAACAGTTGGAGATTAGTCCACACACTCTGCCGTAGGAGGGGCTGAGATGGAATAGATGGAGATTAGGCCACACACTCTACGATTACCTTAACCGCTATTCGGCCTTCCCCTAGGTCGACTCAGCCTTAAATGAGCAATTGGGGAGACAAAGGCGGCCGGGCGTGGTGCTGGCCACACACCCCCATTGTGTGCCACAGCGCCGGTAGCCTTCACAGGCGCTGCTCGCTAACAGCACTTGCCCCTACAGCCTGTTAGAGGCTACAAGGGGGATCTCTTTCTTTGTGTGTGTGTGTGCGGTGTGAAAAAAGTTGAAGATACACACATACAGTAGATGGGAAATCTTTGTCTTTGTGTCGGTGTGTGGCGGTGTGTGTCAGTGTGTCAGTGTGTGTGTCCGGCAAAACAACCCCCTACCTCCTCGCGGTGCCGGACGGGCAACTCTGTCGTGGACAGTGCTGTGGGGGGAGGGCCAATTCCGATTGGCTCCTCCCCTCATGGCATCTGTGACCACCACAGTGGCTAAACGGGGGGCTCTGGACGGGTGCGAGGGGCTGGTAACCCCTCCACCTTCAATTAATTACCACTAAACCACGTCTAAAATATATAACTAATAAGCTTTTGCCGGAGGCCCCGGGGGAACAGGCGTCTATGACGTCTCCTGGCCAAACCCCAATTGGCGGAGCCAGGAGATTGAATCTCTACTCTCGGGGCTCCTCCAGAAACAACGAAAATCTACTTCGTGTGGCTATGTGGAATGTTCGAACGCTCACTGCGGAGGAGAGGCTGCCACTCCTCTGTCGGGAGCTGGACCGGTACCGCCTGGATCTCTATGGCATTCAGGAGGTCCGGTGGACCGGTTCTGGCTCCTGCCACCATGAGGGGTGGACAGTCCTCTACTCGGGGCAGCAGACTGCCAAACAACAGGGAGTGGCTCTTCTTTTGAACAAAAGAATGAATGGGGTGTGGGAGCGTGGCGGTGAGGTGTGGGAAGCGGTAAGCCCCAGGCTACTTTGGGCTCGCCTTCCCATCAACCGGAGGTGAGGAGTGGTGGTCGTGGTTACTTATGCCCCCACTGAAGACGAACATCTGTGGAGGGATGCAGGCAAAGCCGATGAGTCAGATGCCTTCTATGTCCTCCTGTCACAGGTGCTGGCTAAAGTGGCCCCTCGGGATAGAGTCATCTTGTTGGGTGACTGCCCGAGTTGGTCATGATGCTGGCACCTGGTCTGGAGTGATTGGAGGGCATGGGCCAGATCAGCTCAATAACAACGGTAGGAGGCTGCTAGATTTTTGTGCAGCCCATGTGCTTGTAATTACCAACACACTGTTCTGGCATCGGCGCATCCACACAACATAATGGATGCATGCCGGGTCCAAGCAAGAACATCTGCTGGACTACATAGTGATGGACCAGTGGATGCGAGCCCATGTCCTTGTCACCAGGACTACCGTGGAGCTGATCTGCCCTCTGACCATCGACTAGTCATCTGTAAGATACGCCTGCCATTCTTCCACTCTGGTGGTGGGTGTACACCCAGGACCCCATTCCAAACTAAAATGGCCTGGTCTCAGTTATCTGATGAAAGTTGCAAGCGAGAATTTCATCATCGCTTGCAGCTGGGGTTGGCATCGTCCCCCACTCCTCCTGATGTCGAGGGGTAAAAGGGCGAGATTTAGGACTGACTCATGCAGCTGCAATGGTTGCTTTGGGTACGCGGTCCAGACCTCCCCAGAGAACCTGGCTGACAGAGGAGGTGTTCAGGATGGTTGAGAAAAAGCGACAGGCCCACTGCCATCGGCTACAGAACCCCACGTCAGAGAATGAGGAGGCTTACCGCAGCCTTCGCTCGGAGGTTGGGAGAGCCGCGAGGCGCTGCAAGGATGGGTGGTGGTCGCGGGTTGCTGGGGAGATGGAATCTGCCTCAGTGGCCCGCGATCACAAATCTCTATTTAACTCCATCAAAAAGTAACCTGCAGCGCCACACCTATTACCATCATTAGGGGAAAAAACGGTGATCCAATCTCCGACCCCCAGGAACAGGTTTGCAGATTTGCTGAGCATTTCTGTGAGGTCCTGGGGGAGGGGAAATCCCTCAGCCAGGAAAACACCGTGACAAAAAGTGGGGATGACCCTGCTGAGGCTGCGGTGCCTCAAATATTGGAAGTCACCCCTGTGAGTGGCTGGCTGAGGTGTCATCTGTTGAGGAAGTTATGAGGACGATCCGGAGTCTGAGACCAGGAAAGGCAGCGGGCAGAGATGATCTCCCAAGCGAAATGCTGAGGGAGGGTGGCGTTTGTGCACAGACTGGCCTGTATGACATCATAACAACAGTCTGGACCACTGGACGGGTTCCACAGGATTGGAAGGATGCCCTGGTGGCCCCTCTCTTTAAGAAGGGGGACCGCACAGACGGTAACAACTACAGGGGCATCTCACTTCTCAGTGTGCCGGGAAAGGTCCTGGCAAGGATTATTCAACATCGCCTTGCCAGGCACGCTGAGGAGAGGCTTGCGGAGCCCCAATGCGGTTTCAGGAAAGGGCGGTCCTGCACAGATGCCATATTTTCTGTCCGTAAGCTACAGCAGAGGTGTAGGGAATTCCAGCAAGACCTACATCTCTGCTTTATTTACCTGGTCAAGGCTTATGATACCATCAGTAGGCCTGGGCTCTGGGTTGTTTTTCGTGCTTTTGGAGTCCCTGACCCTCTGCTCATGATCATTAAGGACCTTCATGATGGTGAGCGAGCCCGGGTAAAACTACGTGGCCGGGAGTCAGAGCCATTCCCTGTAGACCTTGGGGTGCGACAGGGATGTCCTCTGGCTCCCACATTATTTAACATCTATTTTGACCATGTAGTTCATGAAGCCTTCAATAGCTGTACCGGGGGAATCTCCATTTGGTACAGATATAATGGGAGGCTGATCGATGCCCGGGTGTGGTCAAGGGATGGCCCCCTATTGCTCAACCACGTTATGTATGCCGATGATTTGGTAATAGCTGCTCATTTAGAGGAAGAGTTGGAGACACTGCTGCTGAGACTGGAGCGTGCCACTAAGAGATGGGGCCTTACCATCAGCCCCACCAAAACTAAGCACCTGCCTGGGTATTTTGTATCATCGGACACCCCACCCCCACAACTCCCAATGGGTGATGGGGCAGTTGTGGAGAGAGTGGAGAGTTTCCCATACCTGGGCAGTGTGCTAATGACCGGCTCCAGTTTAGCAGCAGAGGTCTCACTCCGAATCAGTCGAGCGACAATATCTTTTCATCGGTTGCGTAACGCTGTGTGGAAGCTACCTGGTCTGTCGCTCCGCACTAAGCTTCAGGTCTTCTCGGCCACGGTCATTTCCTCTCTTCTCTACGCTTGGGAAACGTGGACCCCCCTAATGGAACATCTTCGCCGGTTAGAAACATTTAGGCTGGCCTGCCTACGATCCATCCTGGGTTAACCAGGCTGGATTGTGTGAGGAGCTCACAAATCCTTGAAAGATCTGGGCAAAGTCCCATCAGTGAACTCCTCTGGCAGGCAAGGCTCTGTTGGCTGGGTCATGTAGCCCGCATGCCCAGCCACCACATGCCTAAACAGCTTTTGTTCGGCCGGATCGAGGGGGCTAAACAGGCGCGGCACGGGCTAGAAAAGAGGTGGAGTGACGCTGCTACTGGGCAGTTGGAGGCAGTCGCCCTCCAACAACAACGGAGGGCGGAGGAGTGACGATCACAACAACGAGCGGAGCGCCGGGTGGCTAAAGCACAGCAAGTTGTTACAGGAGGGGGCACAGGTGGTGCATCAGCCAGTCATCTCAGTCATCTCAGTCAGTTGACCCGTGGCACCTGGGTCTGCCCCGTGACCTCCTGCCAGCGGGCGTTTGACACTTCACGTGGCCTGAAGGTGCACATGGCCTGGCACAAGCGTCGTGGTCACATCACCGCCACTTAGTGGCGAATGGCGGTTGTTGTTGTTGTGTGTGTGTGGCGGTGTGTGTGTTAGCGAGTTCGCGAGCGAGGGAACGAGTGAGGGAGCGAGTGAGGGAGTGAGTGAGGGAGCGAGTGAAGGAGCGAGTGAGGGAGCGAGGCAGTGAGTGAGCGAGCGAGTGAAGGAGTGAGTGGGGGAGTGAGTGAGGGAGCGAGTGAGGGAGCGAGTGAAGGATTGAGTGAGGGAGTGAGTGAGTGAGCGAGGCAGTGAGTGAGCGAGCGAGCGAGTGAGCGAGCGAGGGAGCGAGTGAGAGAGCGAGCGAGGCAGTGAGTGAGTGAAGGAGTGAGTGTGTGAGTGAGAGAGTGAGCGAGTGAGCTAGCTAGCTAGCGAGCGAGTGAGTGAGCGAGTGTGGTGGCGGTCGCCCACTGTATACCGAGGTTGCAGGCCTGGCCGCTGAGTGAGTACAGCTGCTGCTGGTAGCTCCAGTCCTCGTCCGAGGGGCTCGAGATCACAAAGAGACGACGGCGCCAGCGGAATCTGTCGGGGCCCACGTACGGTGTGAAAGAAGTTCAACACACACACACAGCACGGTTGGCTATGTACGGTGTGAAAGAAGTTCAACACACAGCACGGGTGGCTACGTACGGTGTGAAAGAAGTTCAACACACACACAGAGACACACGGAGTGGCTGATCATCACGATGAAATTGATAGCAGCGAAATACTGTGAACACGTGACGTTGATTCTACATGTGCAGGGGTCAGGATCGAATCCACGACCTCCTGCACACCAGGCGAGGTAGTCAACATCTCCTAGCCACCGTGATGATGATGATGATGTTGAGAGACACAAACTTCAAATATACAGCAGCGGGCATCGTCAGGGTCGGGATGGAACCCACGACCTCCTGTACACCAGGCGAGGTAGTCAACATCTCCTGGACACCGTGATGATGATGAGAGACACGCAAACTCCACATATACAGCAGCAGCAGGCGTCGTCAGGGTCGGGATTGAATCCACGACCTCCTGCACACCAGGCGAGGTAGTCAACATCTCAGGCGAGGTGGTCAACATCTCCTGGACGCCGTGATGCGTCACAGCGTGACCACACGCGGCCAAGGTGAAGAGTTCAAGGCGTAGACAACCGGCGACCCCTCGCTCGGCCCCGGGGGCGACCTTGGCTCCATCCGCCGCCGGACCGAGGCTCACCGGGCCAGGGGCTCACCGGGGCTCAGGGGCTCACCGGGCCAGGGGCTCACCGGGGCGAGGGGCTCACCGGGGCCAGGGGCTCACCGGGCCAGGGGCTCACCGGGGCTCAGGGGCTCACCGGGCCAGGGGCTCACCGGGCCAGGGGCTCACCGGGGCTCAGGGGCTCACCGGGCCAGGGGCTCACCGGGGCGAGGGGCTCACCGGGGCCAGGGGCTCACCGGGCCAGGGGCTCACCGGGGCTCAGGGGCTCACCGGGCCAGGGGCTCACCGGGGCGAGGGGCTCACCGGGGCGAGGGGCTCACCGGGCCGAGGGGCTCACCGGGCCGAGGGGCTCACCGGGGCGAGAGGCTCACCGGGCCGAGGGGCTCACCGGGCGAGGAAGTTCTCGAGGGAGCGGGGGCGGTCCTCCTGGGCGCAGGCGGTGCCCTCACGCTTCTGGCGCTCCATCTCCCGCAGGCGCGAGGGGAAGGTGTCCACCAGCGCAAAGACGGCGGGCATCGCGATCGGCACCTCGTAGTATTGCTTAGGGGGTGGACACGTGGTCAGGGGGGGTGGACACGTGGTCAGGGGGGTGGACACGTGGTCAGGGGGGGTGGACACGTGGTCGGGGGGGGGTGGACACGTGGTCAGGGGGGTGGACACGTGGTCATGGGGGTGGACACGTGGTCAGGGGGGTGGACACGTGGTCAGGGGGGTGGACACGTGGTCAGGGGGGTGGACACGTGGTCGGGGGGGGGGTGGACATGTGGTTAAGGGGGGTGGACACGTGGTCAGGGGGGGTGGAGGACACGTGATCAGGGGGGTTGGGTTGACACGTGATCAGGGAGGGGTGGACACGTGATGAGTGGGGGTTGATGACATGCTCTGGACCCAGGACCGTGACCACCGTCGCCACCACCACCACCATCGCCACCACCACCACCGTCACCACCACCACCACCACCACCGTCGCCACCACCACCACCATCACCACCACCACCATCACCACTGTCGCCACCACCACCGTCGCCACCACCACCGTCACCACCACCACCATCGCCGCCACCACCACCATCGCCACCGCCACCACCACCGTCACACCGCGCGTACCTTGACCTTCATGTCAAGGTCGGTGAGCACCATGAAGAAGTGGTTGTAGGTCATCCCAAACTCCTTGCGCAGCTCCACCACGAGGTCGGAGGGAAGCCCCTCGCTGATCCGCAGGGACTTCTCGTTCTCTGCCGCGGAAGGGGAAAGCGACGATCATTGCCAATCACCGGAATTCACCGACAATCACCAACAATCACCAACAATCACCGACGACCACCGACAATCACCGACGATCACCGACGTTCACCGACGATCTCCGACGATCACCGACGATCACCGACGATCACTGACGATCACCGACGATCACCGACGATCACCAAGAATCACCGACAATCACCGACGATCACCGGCGATCACCGACGATCACCGATAATCACCGACGATAACCGACGATCACCGATAATCACCGACGATAACCGACGATCACCGACAATCACCGACGATAACCGACGATCACCGATAATCACCGGAATTCACCGACAATCACCGACGATCACCGGCAATCACCGGCATTCACCGACGTGTGTACATAGATTGTGTGTGTACGTACATTGTGTGCGTGTACGTAGATTGTGTGTGTGTACGTACATGCAAGTGGTCTATGCTACGTAGTTTATGTCACGTGGTTTATATCAAGTGGTTCATGTCAAGTTGTTCATGTCAAGTTGTTCACGTCAAGTTGTTCATGTCAAGTTGTTCACGTCAAGTTGTTCATGTCAAGTTGTTCACGTCACGTGGTTCACGTCAAGTGGTTCATGTCAAGTGGTTCATGTCAAGTTGTTCACGTCACGTGGTTCACGTCCAGTGGTTCATGTCAAGTGGTTCACGTCAAGTTGTTCACGTCAAGTTGTTCACGTCAAGTTGTTCACGTCAAGTTGTTCACGTCAAGTTGTTCATGTCAAGTTGTTCATGTCAAGTTGTTCACGTCACGTGGTTCACGTCAAGTTGTTCACGTCAAGTGGTTCATGTCAAGTTGTTCATGTGAAGTTGTTCATGTCAAGTTGCTCATGTCAAGTTGTTCATGTCAAGTTGTTCATGTAAAGTTGTTCACATCAAGTTGTTCACGTCAAGTTGTTCATGTCAAGTTGTTTATGTCAAGTTGTTCATGTCAAGTTGTTCATGTCAAGTTGTTCATGTCACGTGGTTCACGTCAAAGTTGTTCATGTCAAGTTGTTCATGTCAAGTTGTTCACGTCAAGTTGTTCAAGTCAAGTTGTTCACGTCAAGATGTTCACGTCAAGTTGTTCATGTCAAGTGGTTCATGTCAAGTTGTTCATGTCAAGTTGTTCATGTCAAGTTGTTCATGTCACGTGGTTCACGTCAAAGTTGTTCATGTCAAGTTGTTCATGTCAAGTTGTTCATGTCAAGTTGTTCATGTCACGTGGTTCACGTCAAAGTTGTTCACGTCAAGTTGTTCACGTCAAGTTGTTCATGTCAAGTTGTTCATGTCAAGTTGTTCACGTCAAGTTGTTCATGTCAAGTTGTTCACGTCAAGTTGTTCATGTCAAGTTGTTCATGTCAAGTTGTTCATGTCAAGTTGTTCATGCCAAGTTGTTCACGTCAAGTTGTTCACGTCAAGTTGTTCACGTCAAGTTGTTCACGTCAAGTTGTTCATGTCAAGTTGTTCATGTCAAGTTGTTCACGTCAATTGGTTCACGTCAAGTTGTTCACGTCACGTGGTTCACGTCAAGTTGTTCACGTCAAGTTGTTCATGTCAAGTTGTTCATGTCAAGTTGTTCATGTCAAGTTGTTCAAATCAAGTTGTTCATGTCAAGTTGTTCATGTCAAGTTGTTCATGTCAAGTTGTTCATGTAAAGTTGTTCATGTAAAGTTGTTCATGCCAAGTTGTTCATGTCAAGTTGTTCACGTCAAGTTGTTCAAGTCAAGTTGTTCACGTCAAGTTGTTCACGTCAAGTTGTTCAAGTCAAGTTGTTCACGTCAAGTGGTTCACGTCAAGTTGTTCACGTCAAGTTGTTCATGTCAAAGTTGTTCATGTCAAGTTGTTCATGTCAAGTTGTTCATGTCAAGTGGTTCTTTTCAAGTTGTTCACGTCAAGTTGTTCACGTCAAGTTGTTCATGTCACGTGGTTCTCGTCAAAGTTGTTCATGTCAAGTTGTTTATGTCAAGTTGTTCATGTCAAGTTGTTCACGTCAAGTGGTTCATGTCAAGTTGTTCATGTCAAGTGGTTCATGTCAAGTTGTTCATGCCAAGTTGTTCATGTCAAGTTGTTCACGTCAAGTTGTTCATGTCAAGTTGTTCACATCAAAGTTGTTCACGTCAAGTTGTTCATGTCAAGTTGTTCACGTCAAGTTGTTCACGTCAAAGTTGTTCATGTCAAGTGCTTCACGTCAAGTTGTTCACGTCAAGTTGTTCACGTCAAGTGGTTCATGTCAAGTTGTTCATGTCAAGTTGTTCACGTCAAGTTGTTCATGTGAAGTTGTTCATGTCAAGTTGTTCATGTCAAGTTGTTCACGTCAAAATTGTTCACGTCAAAGTTGTTCACGTCAAGTTGTTCACGTCAAAGTTGTTCATGTCAAGTTGTTCACGTCAAGTTGTTCATGTCAAGTTGTTCATGTCAAGTTGTTCACGTCAAAGTTGTTCATGTCAAGTTGTTCATGTCAAGTTGTTCATGTCAAGTTGTTCATGTCAAGTTGTTCACGTCAAGTGGTTCATGTCAAGTTGTTCACATCAAAGTTGTTCACGTCAAAGTTGTTCACGTCAAAGTGTTTCACGCCGCGCGGTTTACACGCCGCCGCGCCCACCCATCTGGTAGTGGTCCATCCTGAAGGAACTGGAGGTGAGGTTGCCGATCATGGTGAGGATGGTGATCTTGCGAAGGGCCATCCGGCACACGTGTTCCAGGTACTCGTCACGCTGCTGCGTGTACATGGCACTGCGCTCGCTCGGGGCGGTCAGCAGCTGCCGGAGGAACACGCCGGAGAGAGGCGGGCGGGGGGCGACGACGTTACGGCAATCGCGCAGCGAGAGATGCAGTGGAGTCGCACAGAGTGCCGTAGACTCGCACAGAGAGCCGTAGACTCACACAGAGACTCACACAGAGACCTATAGACTCACACAGAGACCCATAGACTCGCACAGAGAGCCGTAGACTCACACAGAGACTCACACAGAGACCTATAGACTCACACAGAGACCCATAGACTCGCACAGAGAGCCGTAGACTCACACAGAGACTCACACAGAGACCTATAGACTCACACAGAGACCCATAGACTCGCACAGAGAGCCGTAGACTCACACAGAGACTCACACAGAGACCTATAGACTCACACAGAGGCCCATAGACTCGCACAGAGACCTATAGACTCACACAGAGAGCCGTAGACTCGCACAGAGAGCGGTAGACTCACACAGAGAGCCGTAGACTCACACAGAGAGCCGTAGACTCACACAGAGAGCCATAGACTCACACAGAGAGCCGTAGACTCACACAGAGAGCCGTAGACTCACACAGAGAGCCGTAGACTCACAGAGACCCACAGACCCACACAGAGACCCATAGACTCACACAGAGACCCATAGACTCACACAGAGAGCCGTAGATTCACACAGAGACCCATAGACTCACACAGAGACTCGCACAGAGAGCCGTAGACTCGAACAGAGAGCCGTAGACTCGCACAGTGAGCCGTAGACTCACACAGAGACTCACACAGAGACCTATAGACTCACACAGAGACCCATAGACTCGCACAGAGACCTATAGACACACAGAGAGCCGTAGACTCGCACAGAGAGCGGTAGACTCACACAGAGAGCCGTAGACTCACACAGAGAGCCATAGACTCACACAGAGAGCCGTAGACTCACACAGAGAGCCGTAGACTCACACAGAGAGCCGTAGACTCACACAGAGCCGTAGACTCACACAGAGAGCCGTAGACTCACACAGAGAGCCGTAGACTCACAGAGACCCCATAGACTCACACAGAGAGCCGTAGACTCACACAGAGAGCCGTAGACTCACACAGAGAGCCGTAGACTCACACAGAGAGCCATAGACTCACACAGAGAGCCGTAGACTCACAGAGAGCCATAGACTCACACAGAGAGCCGTAGACTCACACAGAGAGCCGTAGACTCACACAGAGAGCCGTAGACTCACAGAGAGCCATAGACTCACAGAGTGCCATAGACTCACACAGAGAGCCGTAGACTCACAGAGAGTCATAGACTCACACAGAGAGCCGTAGACTCACACAGAGACCCGTAGACTCACAGAGAGCCGTAGACTCACGCAGAGACCCATAGACTCACACAGATACCCAAAGACTCACAGAGTGCCGTAGACTTGCACAGAGACCCGTAGACTCACACAGAGAGCCGTAGACACACACAGAGAGCCATAGACTCACACAGAGAGCCGTAGACTCACACAGAGAGCCGTAGACTCACACAGAGAGCCGTAGACTCACACAGAGAGCCGTAGACTCACAGAGAGCCATAGACTCACACAGAGTGCCGTAGACTCACACAGAGAGCCATAGACTCACACAGAGAGCCGTAGACTCACACAGAGCCGTAGACTCACACAGAGAGCCGTAGACTCACAGAGACCCATAGACTCACACAGAGAGCCGTAGACTCACAGAGAGCCGTAGACTCGCACAGAGAGCCGTAGACTCACACAGAGAGCCGTAGACTCACAGAGAGCCATAGACTCACACAGAGAGCCGTAGACTCACACAGAGAGCCGTAGACTCACAGAGAGCCGTAGACTCACACGGAGAGCCGTAGACTCGCACAGAGAGCCGTAGACTCACACAGAGAGCCGTAGACTCACAGAGAGCCGTAGACTCACACAGAGACCCATAGACTCGCACAGAGACCCGTGGACTCACAGAGAGCCGTAGACTCACACAGAGAGCCGTAGACTCACAGAGAGCCATAGACTCACACAGAGAGCCGTAGACTCACACAGAGAGCCGTAGACTCACACGGAGAGCCGTAGACTCACACAGAGAGCCATAGACTCACACAGAGAGCCGTAGACTCACACAGAGAGCCGTAGACTCACACAGAGAGCCGTAGACTCACACAGAGCCGTAAACTCACACAGAGAGCCGTAGACTCACACAGAGAGCCGTAGACTCACAGAGACCCCATAGACTCACACAGAGAGCCGTAGACTCACACAGAGAGCCGTAGACTCACACAGAGAGCCGTAGACTCACACAGAGAGCCGTAGACTCACACAGAGAGCCGTAGACTCACACAGAGAGCCGTAGACTCACACAGAGAGCCGTAGACTCACAGAGAGTCATAGACTCACACAGAGAGCCGTAGACTCACACAGAGACCCATAGACTCACAGAGTGCCGTAGACTCACACAGAGACCCGTAGACTCACAGAGAGCCGTAGACTCACGCAGAGACCCATAGACTCACACAGAGACCCACAGACTCACAGAGTGCCGTAGACTTGCACAGAGACCCGTAGACTCACACAGAGAGCCGTAGACACACACAGAGAGCCATAGACTCACACAGAGAGCCGTAGACTCACACAGAGAGCCGTAGACTCACACAGAGAGCCGTAGACTCACAGAGAGCCATAGACTCACACAGAGAGCCGTAGACTCACACAGAGAGCCGTAGACTCACACAGAGAGCCGTAGACTCACACAGAGCCGTAGACTCACACAGAGAGCCGTAGACTCACACAGAGAGCCGTAGACTCACAGAGACCCATAGACTCACACAGAGAGCCGTAGACTCACAGAGAGCCGTAGACTCGCACAGAGAGCCATAGACTCACACAGAGAGCCGTAGACTCACAGAGAGCCATAGACTCACACAGAGAGCCGTAGACTCACACAGAGAGCCGTAGACTCACAGAGAGCCGTAGACTCACACAGAGAGCCGTAGACTCGCACAGAGAGCCGTAGACTCACAGAGAGCCGTAGACTCACACAGAGACCCATAGACTCGCACAGAGACCCGTGGACTCACAGAGAGCCGTAGACTCACACAGAGAGCCGTAGACTCACAGAGAGCCATAGACTCACACAGAGAGCCGTGGACTCACACAGAGAGCCGTAGACTCACAGAGAGCCGTAGACTCACAAAGAGAGCCGTAGACTCGCACAGAGAGCCGTAGACTCACACAGAGAGCCGTAGACTCACAGAGAGCCGTAGACTCACACAGAGACCCATAGACTCGCACAGAGACCCGTAGACTCACAGAGAGCCGTAGACTCGCACAGAGACCCATAGACTCACACAGAGAGCCGTAGACTCACAGAGAGCCGTAGACTCACACAGAGAGCCGTAGACTCACACAGAGAGCCGTAGACTCACACAGAGAGCCATAGACTCACACAGAGAGCCGTAGACTCACAGAGACCCATAGACTCACACAGAGAGCCGTAGACTCACACAGAGAGCCATAGACTCACACAGAGAGCCATAGACTCACACAGAGAGCCGTAGACTCACAGAGAGTCATAGACTCACACAGAGAGCCGTAGACTCACACAGAGACCCATAGACTCACAGAGTTCCGTAGACTCACACAGAGACCCGTAGATTCACAGAGAGCCGTAGACTCACGCAGAGACCCATAAACTCACACAGAGACCCATAGACTCGCACAGAGACCCGTGGACTCACAGAGAGCCGTAGACTCACACAGAGAGCCGTAGACTCACAGAGAGCCATAGACTCACACAGAGAGCCGTAGACTCACACAGAGAGCCGTAGACTCACAGAGAGCCGTAGACTCACACAGAGAGCCGTAGACTCGCACCGAGAGCCGTAGACTCACACAGAGAGCCGTAGACTCACAGAGAGCCGTAGACTCACACAGAGACCCATAGACTCGCACAGAGACCCGTAGACTCACAGAGAGCCGTAGACTCGCACAGAGACCCATAGACTCACACAGAGAGCCGTAGACTCACAGAGAGCCGTAGACTCACACAGAGAGCCGTAGACTCACACAGAGAGCCGTAGACTCACAGAGAGCCATAGACTCACACAGAGAGCCGTAGACTCACACAGAGAGCCGTAGACTCACACAGAGAGCCATCGACTCACACAGAGAGCCATAGACTCACACAGAGAGCCGTAGACTCACAGAGAGTCATAGACTCACACAGAGAGCCGTAGACTCACACAGAGACCCATAGACTCACAGAGTGCCGTAGACTCACACAGAGACCCGTAGACTCACAGAGAGCCGTAGACTCACGCAGAGACCCATAGACTCACACATAGACCCACAGACTCACAGAGTGCCGTAGACTTGCACAGAGACCCGTAGACTCACACAGAGAGCCGTAGACTCACACAGAGAGCCATAGACTCACACAGAGAGCCGTAGACTCACACAGAGACCCGTAGACTCGCACAGAGAGCCGCAGATTCGCACAGAGACCCATAGACTTACACAGAGACCCATAGACTCACGCAGAGTCATAGACTCACACATAGACCCATAGACTCACGCAGAGACCCATAGACTCACACAGAGACCCATAGACTCACACAGAGAGCCATAGAGTCACACATAGACCCATAGACTCACGCAGAGACCCGTAGACTCACACAGAGACCCATAGACTCATGCAGAGAGCCGTAGACTCGAACAGAGACCCATAGACTCACACAGAGACCCATAAACTCAGATAGAGACCCATAGACTCACAGAGAGCCGTAGACTCACACAGAGACTCACAGAGAGACCCAGAGACTCACACAGAGACCCCGAGATCCATAGACTTACACATAAACCCATAGACTCACACAGAGACCCATAGACTCACACAGAGAGCCGTAGACACGCGCAGAGACCCATAAACTCACACAGAGACCCATAGACTCAAAGAGACCCATGGACTCACAGAGAGCCCCAGAGACTCACACAGAGATCCATAGACTCACACAGAGACCCGTAGACCCACACAGAGACCCATAAACTCATACAGAGACCCATAGACTCACACTGAGACTCACAGAGAGACCCAGAGACCCATAGACTTATACAGAGACCCATAGACTCACACAGAGACTCACAGAGAGACCCAGAGACTCACACAGAGACCCCGAGATCCATAGACTTACACAGAAACCCATAGACTCACACAGAGACCCATGGACTCACAGAGAGACCCATAAACTTATACAGAGACCCATAGACTCACACTGAGACTCACAGAGATACCCAGAGACCCATAGACTTACACAGAGACCCATAGACTCACAGAGACTCACAGAGGGACCCAGAGACTCACACAGAGACCCCGAGACTCACACAGAGACCCAGAGATCCATAGACTTGCACAGAAACCCATAGACTCACACAGAGTCCCATAGACTCACACAGAGAGCCGTAGACACGCGCAGAGACCCATAGACTCACACAGAGACCCGTAGACTCGCACAGAGACCAGTAGACTCATACAGATATCCATAGACTTACACAGAGACCCATAGACTCGCACAGAGACCCATAGACTCACACAGAGACCCATTGACTCATGCAGAGAGCCGTAGACTCGAACAGAGACCCATAGACTCACACAGAGACCCAAAGACTCACACAGAGTCCCATAGACTCACAGAGAGCCGTAGACTCACACAGAGACCCATAGACTCACATAGAGACCCATAGACTCACACAGAGACCCATGGACTCACAGAGAGACCCATAGACTCACACAGAGACCCATAGACTCACACTGAGACTCACAGAGAGTCCCAGAGACTCACACAGAGACCCAGAGACCCATAGACTTACACAGAGACCCATAGACTCACACAGAGACTCACAGAGAGACCTAGAGACTCACACAGAGACCCCGAGACTCACACAGAGACCCAGAGATCCATAGACTTACACAGAAACCCATAGACTCACACAGAGACCCATAGCCTCACACAGAGAGACCCAGAGACTCACACAGAGAGCCATAGACTTACAAAGAGACCCATAGACTCACACAGAAGAGCCATAGACTCACACAGAGAGCCATTGTCTCGTGTAGAGATACACACAAAGACGAAGATCCCCCGTGTAGCCCCTTACAGACTATTTGGGCAAGTGTTGTCAGCGTGCCCCTATGAAGGCTACCGGCGCTGTGGCACACGAGGGGGTGGGTAGCCAACACCACGCCCGGCCGCCTTTGTTTCCCCAGTGGCGATGTTTACTACACACCGCACCAGGTGCTCATTTGAGGCTGAGTCGACCTAGCGGAGGCCCAGGACCGGCTCAGATAATCGCCACTGGTGTTAGCCGTGAGCGGGAATCGAACCCGGGTCGCCGGGTTCATAGTGCAGTGCGCTAACCGCGACACCACCACTCCCCACACAGATACACACACACACACATGCACACACACGCGCACACACACGTGCACACACACACACAAAAAGATACACACACACACGCACACACACGCGCACACACACACACGTGCACACATGCTCACACACACGTGCACACACACACACATGCACACACACACACATGCACACACACACACAGATACACACACACACATGCACACACACGCGCACACACACACATGTACACACACGTGCACACACACACACACATGCACACACACGCGCACACACACACACGTACACACACGTGCACACACACACACACGTGCACACACACACACGTGCACACACACACATGCTCACACAGACACACACACACGTGCACACACACACACACGTGCACACACACACGTGTTACTCATCATCTTCAGACACAGCCCCCGACTTTCAACGTCAACAGCTTCCCAATGCAAAACAGACCCAGAGAGAGGGGGGGGGCGGGGGGGGTGACTCAGGGGGTGGGGGCAGGGGAAGTGGGTCAAGTGGGGAGGTGTGCGTTGAACTTCTTTCACACCGTACGGGGGGTGGCGGCGAGCCGCTCACCAGGAGTCGCCGCTTGTTGTGGAACTGCTGCAGGAAGGCGGGGAGCGAACGTGTCGCCGGCTTCCTCTCCGGCTTCTTCCGCTTCTTCTCCTTCTTGGCGGCGGCTTTCTTACCTCCTCCTCCTCCTCCTCCACCTCCTCCACCTCCTCCTCCACCTCCTCCTCCTTTCCCGGCCCTCCTGTCTCCGGGCTTGGCCTGCGGTGGCGGTCTCGGCGTGCGTCTCTCCACCTCCTCGGCTCGGCCCTTGACGCCGGTGGCGACGCCCGCGGCCGGCTTCCTCTTGCCGCCGCCGCCGCCGCCACCGCCGCCGCCACCGCCGCCACCGCCGCTGCTGCTGCTACCGCCACCACCACCACCACCACCACCCTTATCCCCCTTCTTGTTCACTGCCACCGCCGCCACCTCCACCTCCACCGCCACCTCCTTCTTCCCCTTGTCCACCCGCTCGTCGCCGCCGCCGCCGCCGCCGCCGCCTCGTCGCCCGCCGCCCGTCTCCGTCGCCTCCGGCTGTGCCGCCTCCTTCCGGCTCGCCCCCCGCTCCTCTCCCGCGACCCCCCCCCCGCTGCCGTGCCCCCCGCGGCTCGGGCCCCCTCCGACGTCCGACTCCGCGGACGACGACGACGACAACCGCCGGCCGCCCCGCACGCTCCTCCTCCTCCTCCTCCCCTCCTCCTCCTCCTCCTCCTCCTCCTCGTCGTCCATCGTCGCCCCGGCGACCGCCGCCTCGCCCGAGCCCGCGCCGCCCGGTCTCGCCGTCGCCGCGGCCGTCGTCGGAGGCCCTCGGCGTCGTCGCCGCGGCGACGACGACGCCGGGCGCCGGGCGACGCCGAGCGGGCGCGGTGGGAGCCGGCGGAGCGGTCGCGACCTCCCGGGTCGGTGCCACCGCCGCCGCCACCGCCGTGGTGGTGGCGGTGGTGGTGGTGGTGGTGGTGGCGGCGGTTGTTGTGGTTGTTGTGGTTGTCGGTCGCGTTGCGATAATAGGTGAGCCGTTACCACCACCGGCACCACCACCAGCACCAGCACCACCAGCACCACCAGCACCATCACCACCACCAGCACCATCATCACCACCACCTGCAGCACCACGCAGCCTCTCTAGCCGGCTGATGATCAACCGGCGCAGCATCTCCTTCCTCTCCGCCACCTTCTCCTCTTCCTCCTCTTCCTCCTCCTCCTGTCCCTGTTGCCTGCTCTGGGACTCCTGGCTGCCGTGGCCCTCCTGACTTCCTATTGGCTGGCTCTCCTGCCTTCCTATTGGCTGGCTCTCCTGCCTACCTACTGGCTGAACATTCTGCCGACCTACTGGCTGACTCTCCTGCCTACCTACTGGATGGCTGTCGTGCCTACCTACTGGCTGACCATTCTGTTGGCCCATTGGCTGACTCTCCTTTCCACCTACTGGCTGGCTCTCCTGCCTACCTACTGGCTGAAGATTCAGTCTACCCACTGGCTGGCTCTCCTGTTTTCCCACTGGCTGACCATTCTGTCTTCCCATTGGATGACCCTCCTGCCTACCCGCCGGCTGACCCTCCTGTCTACCCGCCGGCTGACCCTCCTGTCTACCGACTGGATGACCCTCCTGCCTACCCGCCGGCTGACCCTCCTGCCTACCCGCAGGCTGACCCTCCTGTCTACCCGCCGGCTGACCCTCCTGCCTACCCGCCGGCTGACCCTCCTGCCTACCCGCCGGCTGACCCTCCTGCTTACCCGCCGGCTGACCCTCCTGTCTACCTGCAGGCTGACCCTCCTGTCTACCCACCGGCTGACCCTCCTGCCTACCCGCCGGCTGACCCTCCTGCTTACCCGCCGGCTGACCCTCCTGTCTACCTGCAGGCTGACCCTCCTGTCTACCCGCAGGCTGACCCTCCTGTCTACCCGCAGGCTGACCCTCCTGCCGACCTGCCGGATGACCCTCCTGTCTACCCGCTGGCTGACCCTCCTGTCTACCCGCCGGCTGACCCTCCTGCCTACCCGCCGGCTGACCCTCCTGTCTACCTGCAGGCTGACCCTCCTGCTTACCCGCTGGCTGACCCTCCTGTCTACCCGCTGGCTGACCCTCCTGCCTACCCGCAGGCTGACCCTCCTGTCTACCCGCCGGCTGACCCTCCTGCCGACCCGCCGGCTGACCACCTCGTCTGCCTGGCGCGAGGCGGGCATCCCCGCGGCCCCCCGCTCCCCCGCCCCCGTCCTGGCCCTCGACTCCCGCGGCCTTGCACCGCTCCACGAAGCCACGCTGGCGTAACTTCTCGATGCGCCGCGCCGGCAGGCGGTCCACCGTCTCCAGGATGGCCTCCAGCCTCACCGGGTAGGGGTACCGCTCCTGCACCTGAAGAAGGTCAAAGCGTACACGGGCGCACGGGCACACACACACACGTAGCACGGTTGGTTACGTACGGTGGGAAAGAAGTTCAACATACACACACGTAGCACGGTTGGCTACGTACGGTGTGAAAGATGTTCCATAATATAAGCGCCAGAGGAGATCCCTCTCGCACCCCAAGGTGAACAAGGAATGTCGCCGACTCCCGGAAGGTCCTCAATGATCATGAGCAGAGAGTCAGGGGCTCCAAAAGCACGAAGAACAACCCAGAGCCCTGGCCTATTGGTGGTATCATAGGCCTTGATCAGGTCAATAAAGCAGAGATGTAGGTCCTGTTGGAATTCCCTACACCTCTGCTGTAGCCAACGGACAGAAAATATGGCGTCTGTGCAGGAACGCCCCTTTCCTGAAACCGCATTGGGGCTCCGCAAGCCTCTCCTCAGCGTGCCTGGCAAGGCGATGTTGAGTAATCCTTGCCAGGACCATTCCCGGCACACTGAGGAGTGAGATGCCCCTGTAGTTGTAGAGTCTATGCGGTCCCCCTTCTTAAAGAGAGAGACCAACAGGGCATCCTTCGAATCCTGCGGAATCCGCCCAGTGGTCCAGATACCTATTGTAATGTCATGTAGGGCAGTCTGTACACAGATGCCACCCTCCCTCAGCATTTCGCTTGGGAGATCATCTCTGCCCGGTGCTTTTCCTGGTCTCAGAGTTTGGCACCTCAGCCAGCCACTCACGGGGGGTGACTTCTTCCTCAAATATTTGAGGCACTGCAGCCTCAGCAGGGTCATCCTCACTTTGCTCTACGATATTTTTCCAGGCTGAGAGATTTCCCCTCCCCAAGATCTCACAGAAATGCTCAGCAAATCTGCAAACCTGTTCCTGGGGGTCGGAAATCGGATCACCGTTCTTTTCCCTAAGGATGTTGATAGGTGTGGCGCTGCAAGTTACTTTTTGATGGAATGAAATAGTGATTTGTGATCGCAAGCTACTGAGGCAGATTCCATCTCCTCAGCATCCCGCAACCACCACTCATCCTTGCAGCGCCTCACGGCTCTCCGAACCTCCGAGCGAAGGCTGCGGTAAGCCTCCTCATTCACCGACGTGGGATGCTGTAGATGGTGGGAGTGGGCCTGTTGCTTTTTCTCAGCCAGCCAGAACACCTCCTCCATCAGCCTAGTGTCTGCACTGTGTACCCAAAGCAGCCAAAGCAGCCATTGCAGCTGCATGAGACAACATCCTAAGCCTCGCCCATGTCCCCTCGGCATCAGGAGGCATCAACCCCAGCTCCAAGCGATGATACAATTCTCGCTTGCAACTTTCATCAGCTAACTCAGACCAGGCTACTCTGGGTTTGAATGGGGTCCTAGATGGACACCCACCACTGGAGTGGAAGAATGGCAGGCACATCTTACAGATGACAAGCCGATGGTCAGTGGACAGATCAGCTCCACGGTAGGTCCTGGTGTTAAGGACATGGGCTCGCATCTGCTGTTCCATCACTACATAGTCCAGAATATGCTCTTGCTTGGACCCGGCGTGCATCTATGATGTTGTATGGATGCACCAATGCCGGAACAGCATGTTGGTAATTACAAGCCCATGGGCTGCACAAATGTCTAGCAGCCTCCTACCATTGTTATTGAGCTGAAATGGCCCATGCCCTCCAATCACTCCAGACCAGGTGCCAGCATCAAGACCAACTCGGGCATTGAAGTCACCCAACAGGATAACTCTATCCCGAAGGGCCACTTTAGCTAGCACCTGTGACAGGTTATAAAAGGCATCTGACTCATCGGCCTTGCCTGCATCCCTCCACGGATGTCCGTCTTCAGTGGGGGCATAAGTAACCACGACCACCACTCCTCACCCCTGGTTGATGGGGAGGCGAGCCCAAAGTAGTCTGGGGCTTACCGCTTCCCACACCTCACCGCCACGCTCCCACGCCCCATTCATTCTGTTGTTCAGAAGAAGAGCCACTCCCTGTTATTTGGCAGTCTCCTGCCCCGAGTAGAGGACTGTCCACCCCTCATGGTGGCAGGAGCCAGAGCCGGTCCACCGGACCTCCTGAATGCCACAGAGATCCAGGCGGTACCGGTCCAGCTCCTGACAAAGGAGTGGCAGCCTCTCCTCCGCAGCGAGCATTCGGATATTTCACGTGGCCACCAGCAGTGGCTTTTTACTGTTTCTGGAGGAGCCCTGAGGGTAAAGATTCAGTCTCCTGGCTCCGCCAAATGTGAGTTGGCCAAGAGACGTCATAGGCACCCGTCCCCCCCGAGGCCTCCGGCACAAGCTTCGTTTGATATTTAATTTGTGGTTTCGTGGTGAATTAATTCAAGGTGGAGGGGTTACCAGCCCCGTCGCAGCCATGCAGAGCCCCCATTGGCCGCGGTAGCCTCAGCAGACTGTTGGGAGCAAGTGCTGTTAGCGACCACCTACGAAGGCCGGGACGGCACACGTGGGTGGCCAGCGCCACGCCCGGCCGGCTTTGTCTCCCCAGTGATGATGTTGACTACACACCGCTACCAGCTACTCACTTGAGATCGACTCGACCTCGGCGAGGCCCGCGACCCGGCTCGGTGAATCGCCACCGGTGTTTGCCGTGAGCGCGAATCGAACCCGGGGCCGCCGGGTATCACGGCGCAGCGGCGTCGCGCTAACCGCTCCCCTCACCGCTCCGCACGTCTCCCTCGCAGCGCGTTTGCAGAGTCGCGCGGTCACCTGCAGGTTCTTGCGCAGCAGGAGCATGCCGAACTTGCCCTTCTCAAAGTTCAGGTAGGACAGCAGCCTGGGCACCAGCTCAGCGCTCACGCCGGCGCGCACCACACGGCCCTCGTCCGTGATGCGCCGGGAGACGCCGGCGGCGTTTTGGTGCCCGATCCTCGCATCCCCCTCGTCCGTTCCTCCGCCGCCTCCGCCGCCTCCGCCGCCTCCGCCGCCTCCGCCGCCTCCGCCGCCTCCGCCGCCTCCGCCGCCTCCGCCGCCTCCGCCGCCTCCGCCGCCTCCGCTCTCAAACAACACCAGCTGGTGGAAGTGCCTCTCCGCCAGCTCGCAGTAGACATCCGCCTTCATGAGGCTCTCCATAAGGCGGAAGTATCCGTCCGTCGGCTCGGGCGCCTTGATGACCCAGAGGCGACGAACTCCACCGCCCGACAGCTCCGCCAGGAAGCGGGCGGCCGCCGAGCGCGGGCTGCGGTTGCGGCGCTGGTGCCGTGCGGGATGGTGCGCTCTCGGCCGATGACAATGCCGACGATGCCGACGATGACGACGATGACGACGATGACGACGCCGCTGCCGCTAAGCTTCCCTGCGTGAGCATCAGCAGTCGCAGCAGCAGCAGCAGTTGAAGGGGGCAGAGGCCGTCGCTGGGCATGATGATCGGGCACCCCCCGGGTCCCTCGGGAAGCCGTCGAATGCGGGGCGGACACTCGTTCGCTCGTTCGCGAGCGAGCTCACTAGCTCACTCGCTAGCTCACTAGGTCACGAACTCACTAGCTCACGAGCTCACTAGCTCACGAATTCACTAGCTCACTCGCTAGCTCACTCGCTAGCTCACTCGCTAGCTTACAAACTCGCTAGCTCACGAGCTCACTAGCTCACTCACTAGCTCACGAATTCACTAGCTCACTCACTAGCTCGCTCGCTAGCTTACAAACTCGCTAGCTCACGAGCTCACAGGCTCACTCACTAGCTCACTCACTAGCTCACGAATTCACTAGCTCACTCACTAGCTCGCTCGCTAGCTTACAAACTCGCTAGCTCACTCGCTAGCTCACTAGCTCAATAGCTTACTCACTAGCTCACTTGCTCGCTTACACTCTAGCTGACTAGCTCGCTCACTATCTCACTCACTAGCTCACTCGCTCGCTCACACTCTAGCTGACTAGCTATTTCACTATCTCACTTGCTCACATTCTAGCTCACTAGCTCGCTCACTAGCTCACTCACTCGCTCACACTGTAGTTCGCTGGTATCTCACTCGCCTGCTAGCTCGCTCACTAGCTAACTCCAACTCACGCGCTGGCTTGCTCACTAGCTCACTTGCTCACTATCTCACTCGCTCGCTCACTCAATAGCTCACTCACTAGCTCACTCAATGTCACTCACTCGCTCACTCACTAGCTCACTCAATGTCACTTGCTCACTCAATAGCTCACTCACTATCTCACTCAATAGCTCACTATCTAACTCAATAGCTCACTCACTAGCTCACTCAATGCCACTCACTAACTCACTAGCTCACTCACTAGCTCACTCAATGTCACTCACTCGCTCACTCACTAGCTCACTCAATGTCACTCACTCGCTCACTCACTAGCTCACTCACTAGCTCACTCAATGTCACTCGCTCACTCACTAGCTCACTCAATGTCACTCACTCGTTCACTCACTAGCTCACTCACTAGCTCACTCAATGTCACTTGCTCACTCAATAGCTCACTCACTAGCTCACTCAATGTCACTCACTCGCTCACTCACTAGCTCACTCACTTGCTCACTCACTAGCTCACTCACTAGCTCACTCAATGCCACTCACTAACTCAATAGCTCACTCACTAGCTCACTCAATGTCACTCATTCGCTCACTCAATAGCTCTCTCACCAGCTCACTATCTCACTCAATAGCTCTCTCACCAGCTCACTATCTCACTCACTCGCTCACTCACTAGCTCACTATCTCACTCAATAGCTCACTATCTAACACGCTAGCTCACATACTATCTAACACACTAACACAATAGCTCACGATCTAACACACTAGCTGCCTCACCAGCTCACTTTCTAACACACTAGCTCCCTCACTAGCTCACTCATGAACTCACTCGCTCACTCATGAACTCACCAGCTCACTCGCACGTGTTGTGTGATTGTGTGTAACTGCGTAGGTGCTACTCTTGCCCTAACAGTCTGCTAAGGCTACACGGGGCGTCTTTGTGTTTGACTTGGTGTGTAACTGTGTGAGTGTGACTGTCTTTGTGTGTGTGACTGTGTGTGTTTGAGTGTGTGTGTGTTACTTGGTATGTGTGACTGTGTGTGTGACTGTGTGTGTGTGACTGTGTGTGTGTGTGACTGTGTGTGTGTGTGACTGTGTGTGTGATTGTGTGTGTGTGTGACTGTGTGTGTTTGAGTGTGTGTGTGTTACTTGGTATGTGTGACTGTGTGTGACTGTGTGTGTGTGACTTGTGTGTGTGTGACTGTGTGTGTGTGTGATTGTGTGTGTTACTGTGTGTGTGTGTTACTGTGTGTGTGTGTTACTGTGTGTGTTTGAGTGTGTGTGTGTGTTACTTGGTATGTGTGACTGTGTGACTGTGTGTGTGTGTGACTGTGTGTATGTGACTGTGTGTGAGTGTGTGTTACTTGGTATGTGTGACTGTGACTGTGTGTATGACTGTGTGTGTGATTGTGTGTGTGACTGTGTGTGTGACTGTGTGTGTGTGACTGTGTGTGTTTGAGTGTGTGTGTTACTTGGTATGTGTGACTGTGTGTGACTGTGTATGACTGTGTGTTTGAGTGTTTGTGTTACTTGGTATGTGTGACTGTGTGTGACTGTGTGTGTGATTGTGTGTGTGACTGTGTGTGTTTGAGTGTGTGTGTTACTTGGTATGTGTGACTGTGTGTGACTGTGTGTGTGATTGTGTGTGTGACTGTGTGTGTGACTGTGTGTGTGTGACTGTGTGTGAGTGTGTGTGTTACTTGGTATGTGTGACTGTGTGTGACTGTGTGTGTGTATCTGTGTGTGTGTCTGCGTGCGTGTGTGCGTGTGTGACTGTGTGTGTGACTGTGTGTGTGTGACTGTGTGTGTGACTGTGTGTGACTGTGTGTGTGTGTGACTGTGTGTGTGTGACTGTGTGTGTGTGTGACTGTGTGTGTGACTGTGTGTGTGTGACTGTGTGTGAGTGTGTGTGTTACTTGGTATGTGTGACTGTGTGTGACTGTGTGTGTGTATCTGTGTGTGTGTCTGCGTGTGTGTGTGCGTGTGTGACTGTGTGTGTGACTGTGTGTGACTGTGTGTGTGACTGTGTGTGTGTGTGACTGTGTGTGTGTGTGACTGTGTGTGTGTGTGTGACTGTGTGTGTGTGACTGTGTGTGTGTGACCGTGTGTGTGTGTGACTGTGTGTGTGTGTGACTGTGTGTGTGTGACTGTGTGTGTGTGACTGTGTCTGTGTGACTGTGTGTGTGTGACTGTGTAAACGTCTCCCGTTACACGTAACGCTTCTTCCTGTTACGTCCTTTGATGTTGAAGCTGCTGCTGATGATGATGAGGATGGTGGTGCCGATGTTGTAGCTGCTGCTGCTGCTGATAAAGATGATGATGGTGCCGATGTCTAATTGTTGCTGCTGCTGATGTAGCTGATGAGTTGATGTAGCTGTAGGTGATGTAGCTGTAGGTGATGTAGCTGTAGTTGATGTAGCTGTAGTTGATGTAGCTGTAGTTGATGTTGCTGTAGTTGTTGTAGTTGTTGCTGTAGTTGTTGTAGTTGTTTCTGTAGTTGTTGTTGTAGTTGTTGCTGTAGTTGTTGTTGTAGTTGTGTTGTTAACGTCTCGCTGTGGATGTACGCCAGACACGGGCAACCTCAACCAGCGGGCACACGCAGAGACACAGACAGAGACAGACACACACAGAGACACAAACAGAGACACAGACAGAGACACAGACAGGGATAGGCAGAGAGAGACACACAAAGAGACAGACAGACACAGACAGTCACAGAGAGAGACAGACAGACAGTCACAGAGAGAGAGAGACAGACAGACAGACACAGACAGAGAGAGACACAGCCACAGACAGAGAGAGACACAGAGACAAACAGAGAGACACAGAGACAGACAGAGAGAGACAGACACAGACAGAGAGAGAGAGAGAGACAGACACAGACAGAGACACAGCCACAGACAGAGAGACACAGAGACAAACAGAGAGACACAGAGACAGACAGAGAGACACAGAGACACACAGAGACAGACAGAGAGACACAGAGACACACAGAGACAGACAGACAGTCACAGAGAGAGAGACAGACACAGAGACAGAGACAACAAGAGGCGATGCCTGCAACTGAACGCCAGCGGCCAGCCGAGACCCACCCCGCTCCTCCTCCTACACCCCCTACTCATCGACGAGGGGTGAGGGGTGGGGGTGAGGGGTGGGGGTGAGGGGTGGGGGTGAGGGGGAGGTGAGTGGGGGTGGTGATATGGGATGGAGATGCGAGGGAGGAGGAATCAGCAGCTGTGTTCTGTTGGGAAATTGTGATTGTAATGACGATGCTGATGGTGGCGGTGGTGGTGGTGATGGTGGTGGTGATGATGATCGTGGTTATGATAGTGGTGGTGATGATGGTGGCGATGATGATAGTGGTGGTGATGATGGTGATGATGATGATGGTGGTGATGATAGTGGTGGTGATGATGGTGATGATGATGATGGTGGTGATGATGATAGTGGTGGTAATGATGGTGATGATGATGGTGGTGATGATGATAGTGGTGGTGATGATGGTGATGATGATGGTGGTGATGATGATAGTGGTGGTGATGATAGTGGTGGTGATGATGGTGATGATGATGGTGGTGATGATGATAGTGGTGGTAATGATGGTGATGATGGTGATGATGATGGTGGTGGTGATGATGATAGTGGTGGTAATGATGGTGATGCTGGTGATGATGGTGGTGATGATGATAGTGGTGGTAATGATGGTGATAATGATGATAGTGGTGGTAATGATGGTGATGCTGGTGATGGTGGTGATGATGATAGTGGTGGTAATGATGGTGATGATAATGATGGTGGTGATGATAGTGGTGGTAATGATGGTGATGATGGTGATGATGATAGTGGTGGCAATGATGGTGATGCTGGTGATGGTGGTGATGATGATAGTGGTGGTAATGATGGTGATGATGATGATGGTGGTGATGATAGTGGTGGTAATGATGGTGGTGATGATGATGCTGGTGATGATGATAGTGGTGGTAATGATGGTGATGATGGTGATGATGATAGTGGTGGCAATGATGGTGATGCTGGTGATGGTGGTGATGATGATAGTGGTGGTAATGATGGTGATGATGGTGATGATGATAGTGGTGGTAATGATGGTGATGATGGTGATGATGATAGTGGTGGCGATGTCTTGGCCTCGCTGTGCGCTGCGTTGCACCACTCTCGGAGTAGTTAACCTCGCAATCAGTAAACTTTCAGAGCCGGTGTGAACGTCCGACTCTGACGTATTTAAAAAACAGAACGAAGCAAAACTGATGGAAATTAAACACCGCACAAAATACAGCATCTGTTCATGCTTGCAACATCAATACAATTGTAGTGACATCAGAGATGTCACTGTATCATCTTCATCATCAGCAGCAGCAGCAGCTACAAAACATCGGCACGACCATCATCATTATCATCAGCAGCAGCTTCAACATCAAAGGATGTAACAGGAAGAAGCGTTACGTGTAACGGGAGACGTTTACACAGTCACACACACACAGTCACACACACACAGTCACACACACACAGTCATACACACACAGTCACACACACACAGTCATACACACAGTCACACACACAGTCACACACACACAGTCACACACACACAGTCACACACACACACAGTCACACACACACAGTCACACACAGTCACACATACCAAGTAACACACACACACTCAAACACACACAGTTGCACACACAGTCACACACACACACACAGTCATACACACAGTCAAACACACACAGTCACACACAGTCACACACACACACAGTCACACACATGCTTGCAATATCAATACAATTGTAGTGCCATGCAGGTCGATGTTCCTACATCGTTGAAGGCGCCCCCTGGGCAGGCTGTTTGTAGCTCCAGCACTAGCGGGGCTTGATTAGCGCTGGGATATTGCCGGCTCCACGCACAGCGAGTGCTGCAAGCTCCAATGAGAGGGAGCGGGTGAGCGTCAGCCCAGGGGGCAGGGTTGCCCCGGGCGGTGGCACTCTGGTTGACCCCGTAGACACGTGATCCGGAATGTCCGCAGAAGGGGCCCAAGATGGGATGGGGGGAGTGGGGGTGCTAGGGGGCGATCACGTGTCCGGCGAGAGCTCTTGAGAAGGATCGAGAGGGAACGAGAATGTTCGAGAAGGCGGGCGGGGCCGAGTGCGGAGCGGCCCCGACCGTAGGGGGATATAAGGCGGGTTCCTGATGGGGACACGGGTCGCTGCATTCTACAAGCGGGAAGCTCAACACCTACAAGCTGGAAACTCTACATCTACAAGCTGGAAGCTCAACACCTACAAGCTGGAAGCTCAACATCTACAAGCGGGAAACTCAACATCTACAAGCTGGACGCTCAACACCTACAAGCTGGAAGCTCAACACCTACAAGCGGGAAACTCAACACCTACAAGCTGGAAGCTCAACATCTACAAGCTGGAAGCTCAACGTCTACAAGCTGGAAGCTCAACATCTACAAGCTGGAAGCTCTACACCTACAAGTGGGAAGCTCTACACCTACAAGCGGGAAACTCAACATCTACAAGGTGGAAGCTCACACCTACAAGCTGAAAGCTCATCACCTACAAGCAGGAAGCTCAACATCTACAAGCTGGAAGCTCAACACCTACAAGCTGGAAGCTCAACATCTACAAGGTGGAAGCTCACACCTACAAGCTGAAAGCTCATCACCTACAAGCAGGAAGCTCAACGTCTACAAGCTGGAAGCTCAACATCTACAAGCTGGAAGCTCAACACCTACAAGCTGGAAGCTCAACATCTACAAGCAGGAAGCTCAACATCTACAAGCTGGAAGCTCAACATCTACAAGCTGGAAGCTCTACATCTACAAGCTGGAAGCTCAACACCTACAAGCTGGAAGCTCAACATCTACAAGCTGGAAGCTCAACATCTACAAGCTGGAAGCTCAACACCTACAAGCAGGAAGTTCAACACCTACAAGGTGGAAGCTCAACGTCTACAAGCTGGAAGCTCAACATCTACAAGCTGGAAGCTCAACATCTACAAGCTGGAAACTCAACATCTCTACAAGCAGGAAGCTCAACATCTACAAGCTGGAAGCTTTACATCTACAAGCTGGAAACTCAACATCTACAAGCTGGAAACTCAACACCTACAAGCTGGAAGCTCAACACCTACAAGCAGGAAGCTCAACATCTACAAGCTGGAAGCTCAACATCTACAAGCGGGAAACTCAACATCTACAAGCTGGAAGCTCAACATCTAGAAGCTGGAAGCTCAATACCTACAAGCTGGAAGCTCAACATCTACAAGCTGGAAGCTCAACATCTACAAGCTGGAAGCTCTACATCTACAAGCTGTAAGCTCAACATCAACAAGCTGGAAGATCAATGTCTTCAAGCTGGAAGCTGAACATCTACAAGCGGGAAACTCAACACCTACAAGCTGGAAGCTCAACATCTACAAGCTGGAAGCTGAACATCTACAAGCGGGAAGCTCAACATCTACAAGCTGGAAGCTCAACATCTACAAGCTGGAAGCTGAACATCTACAAGCTGGAAGCTCAACATCTACAAGCTGGGAGCTCAACACCTACAAGCTGGAAACTCAACACCTACAAGCTGGAAGCTCAACATCTACAAGCTGGAAGCTCAACATCTACATGCAGGAAGCTCAACATCTACAAGCAAGAAACTCAACATCTACAAGCGAGAAACTCAACATCTCTACAAGCTGGAAGCTCAACATCTACAAGCAAGAAACTCAACATCTACAAGCAAGAAACTCAACATCTCTACAAGCTGGAAGCTCAACATCTACAAGCTGGAAGCTCAACGTCTACAAGCTGGAAGCTCAACACCTACAAGCTGGAAGCTCAACATCTACCAGCGAGAAACTCAACATCTACAAGCTGGAACCTCAACATCTACAAGCTGGAAGCTCAACATCTACAAGCTGGAAGTTCAACACCTACAAGCAGCAAGCTCAACATCTACAAGCTGGAAGTTCAACACCTACAAGCTGGAAGATCAATGTCTTCAAGCTGGAAGCTCAACATCTACAAGCTGGAAGCTCAACATCTACAAACGAGAAGCTCAACACCTACAAGCTGGAAGCTCAACACCTACAAGCTGGAAGCTCAACATCTACAAGCAGAAAACTCAACATCTACAAGCTGGAAGCTCAACACCTACAAGCAGGAAACTCAACATCTACAAGCTGGAAGCTCAACAGCTACAAGCTGGAAGCTCAACATCTACAAGCTGGAAGCTCAACACCTACAAGCAGGAAGTTCAACACCTACAAGGTGGAAGCTCAACGTCTACAAGCTGGAAGCTCAACATCTACAAGCTGGAAGCTCAACATCTACAAGCTGGAAACTCAACATCTCTACAAGCAGGAAGCTCAACATCTACAAGCTGGAAGCTTTACATCTACAAGCTGGAAACTCAACATCTACAAGCTGGAAACTCAACACCTACAAGCTGGAAGCTCAACACCTACAAGCAGGAAGCTCAACATCTACAAGCTGGAAGCTCAACATCTACAAGCGGGAAACTCAACATCTACAAGCTGGAAGCTCAACATCTAGAAGCTGGAAGCTCAATACCTACAAGCTGGAAGCTCAACATCTACAAGCTGGAAGCTCAACATCTACAAGCTGGAAGCTCTACATCTACAAGCTGTAAGCTCAACATCAACAAGCTGGAAGATCAATGTCTTCAAGCTGGAAGCTGAACATCTACAAGCGGGAAACTCAACACCTACAAGCTGGAAGCTCAACATCTACAAGCTGGAAGCTGAACATCTACAAGCGGGAAGCTCAACATCTACAAGCTGGAAGCTCAACATCTACAAGCTGGAAGCTGAACATCTACAAGCTGGAAGCTCAACATCTACAAGCTGGGAGCTCAACACCTACAAGCTGGAAACTCAACACCTACAAGCTGGAAGCTCAACATCTACAAGCTGGAAGCTCAACATCTACATGCAGGAAGCTCAACATCTACAAGCAAGAATCTCAACATCTACAAGCGAGAAACTCAACATCTCTACAAGCTGGAAGCTCAACATCTACAAGCAAGAAACTCAACATCTACAAGCAAGAAACTTAACATCTCTACAAGCTGGAAGCTCAACATCTACAAGCTGGAAGCTCAACGTCTACAAGCTGGAAGCTCAACACCTACAAGCTGGAAGCTCAACATCTACAAGCGAGAAACTCAACATCTACAAGCTGGAACCTCAACATCTACAAGCTGGAAGCTCAACATCTACAAGCTGGAAGTTCAACACCTACAAGCAGCAAGCTCAACATCTACAAGCTGGAAGTTCAACACCTACAAGCTGGAAGATCAATGTCTTCAAGCTGGAAGCTCAACATCTACAAGCTGGAAGCTCAACATCTACAAACGAGAAGCTCAACACCTACAAGCTGGAAGCTCAACACCTACAAGCTGGAAGCTCAACATCTACAAGCAGAAAACTCAACATCTACAAGCTGGAAGCTCAACACCTACAAGCAGGAAACTCAACATCTACAAGCTGGAAGCTCAACAGCTACAAGCTGGAAGCTCTCTGCATCAAGCTGAAGCTCTTCGTCCTATGGGGCATCCACGTGGCCCGAGACCCGAGTGAGGGTCCGACCCTTCGTAGCAGTAACTCCTCTGTATAGGGTAGTTAGCTGGGTGGTCCCCACCCTAAGCTGTATCTGGTGAAGGGGCAGTTACGCCTTTGTGTGACGGTGTTACATGGAGAATTCTCTCATCTTTTCGATTTAAAGCTTTCGTGACTGCAAGGATTCATCTTCTTTGGTTCTTTCGGTAAAGTCACTTAGAATGAGAATAAAATAATAAATTGATAAAATAAAATAACACAATAACAATTCTCACGACGTTTCGGCCACAACACAAGCGGCCTTCATCAGGTGAAGTGACGAGACTGTCTGGAGGACAGCGCTGGAGCGAACACAGCCAAGCTCAGATGCTAATTCCTTTGTCAAGGCGCTTTGTTTCTTCTCACACAGCTTAAAGGTTGTGGTCTGAGCTTGGCTGTGTTCGCTCCAGCGCTGTCCTCCAGACAGTCTCGTCCCTTCACCTGATGAAGGCCGCTTGTGTTGTGGCCGAAACGTCGTGAGAATTTTTATTGTGTTATTTTATTATTTTATTCTCATTCTACGTGATCTTACCGAAAGAACCAAAGAAGATTCTCTCATCTTGTTGTATTTACCTACATGATTTGTTCTTGACACCTGATGAAGATCGCTTGTGCTGTGATCGAAACGTCGTGATTGTGTTGTTTCAATATAATTTTATTGTATTTCTACATACGTGACTTTACCGAAAACACCAAATGAGTAATTTTATGCAGTCACGAAAGCTTGAATTCTTTTTCTTTGGTTCTTTCGGTAAAGTCACGTAGAATGATAATAAAATAATAAATTGATAAATAAAATAACACAATAATATTCTCACGACGTTTCGGCCACAACACAAGCGGCCTTCATCAGGTGAAGGGGGCGAGACTGTCTGGTAGGACAGCGCTGGAGTGAAAGAGCCACGTTCAGATACGGCCTTTAAGCTGTGTGAGAGGAACAAAGCGCCTTGACAAAGGAATTAGCATTGAGATAGCTGACTGATTAGCTTGTACCTGCTGCAGAAATAGAGCTTGTACCTGCTTTAGAAATAGCTACGTTAAAGTCAGAGCATACACATTCACCGAGGCCCTTAGTACAAATCAAACAGGAGAATTTAGCATTGAAATAACTAGGCGAATCCAGCATTGAAACAACTGAGTGATTAGCTAGTGACTGGTCACAGAAATGACTACACATCTGAGCTATTCACAGTACTATATAGTGAACCAATAAAAACTAAAATATAAATTACCTTCATGTTATCAATAAACTCTATATAGTACTGTGAATAGCTCAGATGTGTAGTCATTTCTGTGACCAGTCACTAGCTAATCACTCAGTTGTTTCAATGCTGGATTCGCCTAGTTATTTCAATGCTAAATTCTCCTGTTTGATTTGTACTAAGGGCCTCGGTGAATGTGTATGCTCTGACTTTAACGTAGCTATTTCTAAAGCAGGTACAAGCTCTATTTCTGCAGCAGGTACAAGCTAATCAGTCAGCTATCTCAATGCTAAATTCTATGCTAATTCCATTGTCAAGATGTGTATGCCTTAACTTAGCTATTTCAATGCTAAATTATATGCTAATCCCTTTAACAATGGGTGCCTCTGCGGGTGTGTATGCTTTAACTTTTAACATAGCTATTTCTGTGACCAGTCACAAGCTAATCATTCAGCCATTTCAATGCTAAATTATATGCTAATTCCTTGTCAAGGCGCTTTGTTCCTCTCACACAGCTTAAAGGCCGTATCTGAACGTGGCTCTTTCACTCCAGTGCTGTCCTACCAGACAGTCTCGCCCCTTCACCTGATGAAGGCCGCTTGTGTTGTGGCCGAAACGTCGTGAGAATATTATTGTGTTATTTTATTTTATCAATTTATTATTTTATTATCATTCTACGTGACTTTACCGAAAGAACCAAAGAAGATGAATCATTGCAGTCACGAAAGCTTTAAATCGAAATTTACTTGAATTCTTTATTTACGAATAACATTCACAATAATGCAAGTGGCAGGCTTCGTTGGTTAACTAGGCCTCACATTTATCGTAACAATTTAACGGCATTGTAAAGGCATTTACAGCATTATAACGGCAACTCTAACATTATAACAGTATTCCCAGTATTCTTGGTTCTTTCGGTGAAGTCACGTAGAAGGGAACCAATAAAATAATAAAAATATAAACAATAAAAAAATGATTGCTGTGGTTTTCACACCTGATGATGATTGCTTGTGTTGCAGTCGAAACTTCGTGAGCATTTTTTTATTGTTTTATATATTTTATTATTTTATTGAATCCCTTTATATTATTTATATTATGAACGAATAACCGATTGATGTTTATAATAATATTTTTTTTATTATTTTATTGTTTCCCTTCTACGTGGTGACTACCGAAAGAACCAAGAATATGAATACCTTTATATTATTTATATTATGAATGAATAACCGATTGATGTTTATAATAATATATATTTTTATTACTTTATTGTTTCCCTTCTACGTGGTGACTTTAGCGAAAGAACCAAGAATATGAATACCTGCAGTCACGAAAGCTTTAAATCAAGATTTAGCATTCCCAGTATTATAAGAACATACACGAACATACAGATCATGCTTCTTAGAGGCCGTCCATAAATGACGTCACGCGATGTTTGACGATTTTTGACCCCACCCCCCCTCGTCACACGACGTCACAAAAAGCCAGACCCCCCCCCCCCCCCCCCCCACAAATATGACGTCACAAAGCTCTGCCCCCCCCCAAATAAATAAATAAAACATGCTTCAAATCGCTTTAAACTATTCGTCATTGTGGTGCATATTTAATGTGGCGCTGTAACTCTGATGTTGTAGGAGAAAACATTTATTAAAAAGTGTATATAATTAAGTAGAAACGTGTTGTTTATATTTATTTAAAGTTGCACATTTTGATGGTGGTGATTATGAAAGTGATGGTGATGATGATAGTGATGGTGATGATAGTGATGGTGATGATGGTGGTGATGATAGTGATGGTGATGATGATAATGGTGGTGATGATGATAGTGATGGTGATGATAATGGTGATGATAATGGTGGTGATGATGATGGTGATGATGATAGTGATGGTCATGATAGTGATGGTGATGATGGTGGTGATGATGATAGTGATGGTGATGATGGTGGTGATTATGATAGTGATGTTGATGATGATAATGGTGGTGATTATGATAGTGATGGTGATGATAATGATGGTGATGATAATGGTGGTGATGATGATAGTGATGGTGATGATGTTGGTGATGATGATAGTGATGGTGATGATGGTGGTGATGATAGTGATGGTGATGATGATAATGGTGGTGATGATGATAGTGATGGTGATGATAATGGTGGTGATGATGATAGTGATGGTGATGATGTTGGTGATGATGATAGTGATGGTCATGATAGAGATGGTGATGATGGTGGTGATGATGATAGTGATGGTGATGATGGTGGTGATTATGATAGTGATGGTGATGATGATAGTGATGGTGATGATAATGGTGGTGATGATGATAGTGATGGTGATGATGATGATAGTGATGGTGATGATGATGATAATGGTGGTGATGATAATGGTGGTGATGATGTTGGTGATGATGATGGTGGTGATGATGATAGTGATGATGATAGTGATGGTGATGATAATGATGATAGTGATGGTGATGATGATGGTGATGATGATAGTGATGGTGATGATGATAATGATGGTGATGATGATAATAATGGCGATGATAATGGTGATGATGATAGTGATGATGATGATGTTGGTGATGATGATAATGATGGTGATGATGGTGGTGATGATGATAGTGATGGTGATGATGGTGGTGATGATGATAGTGATGGTGATGATAGTAGTGAAGATGATAATGGTGGTGGTGATGATGATAGTGATGGTGATGATGTTGGTGATTATGATAGTGATGTTGATGATGATAATGGTGGTGATTATGATAGTGATGGTGATGATAGTGATGGTGATGATAATGGTGGTGATGATGATAGTGATGGTGATGATGTTGGTGATGATGATAGTGATGGTGATGATGGTGGTGATGATAGTGATGGTGATGATGATAATGGTGGTGGTGATGATGATAGTGATGATAATGGTGGTGATGATGATAGTGATGGTGATGATGTTGGTGATCATGATAGTGATGGTCATGATAGTGATGGTGATGATGGTGGTGATGATGATAGTGATGGTCATGATAGAGATGGTGATGATGGTGGTGATGATGATAGTGATGGTGATGATGGTGGTGATTAGGATAGTGATGGTGATGATGATAGTGATGGTGATGATAATGGTGGTGATGATAGTGATGATGATTATAATGATGGTGATGATGATAATGGTGGCGATGATAATGGTGGTGATGATGTTGGTGATGATGATGGTTTTGATTATGATAGTGATGGCGATGATGATAGTGATGGTGATGATGATAATGGTGGTGATGATAATGATGATAGTGATGGTGATGATGGTGGTGATGATGATAGTGATGGTGATGATGATAATGATGGTGATGATAATGGTGGTGATGATAATGGTGGTGATGATGGTGATGATGATGATAGTGATGGTGTTGATGATAATGATGGTGATGATGAAAATGATGGTGATGATAATGGTGATGATGATAGTGATGGTGATGGTGTTGGTGATGATGATAATGATGGTGATGATGGTGGTGATGATGATAGTGATGGTGATGATGGTGGTGATGATGATAGTGATGGTGATGATGGTGGTGATGATGATAATGGTGGTTGTGATGATGATGATAGTGATGGTGATGATGGTGGTGATTATGATAGTTATGTTGATGATGATAATGGTGGTGATTATGATGGTGATGGTCATGATAGTGATGGTGATGATAATGGTGGTGGTGGTGATGATGATAGTGATGGTGATGATGTTGGTGATGAGAGTGATGGTGATGATGGTGGTGATGATAGTGATGGTGATGATGATAATGGTGGTGATGATGATAGTGATGGTGATGATAATGGTGGTGATGATGATAGTGATGGTGATGATGTTGGTGATGATAGTGATGGTCATGATAGTGATGGTGATGATGGTGGTGATGATGATAGTGATGGCAATGATGGTGGTGATTATGATAGTGATGGTGATAGTGATGGTGATGATAATGGTGGTGATGATGATAGTGATGGTGATGATGATGATAGTGATGGTGATGATGATAATGGTGGTGGTAATGGTGGTGATGATGTTGGTGATGATGGTGGTGATGATGATAGTGATGATAGTCATGGTGATGATGATAGTGATGGTGATGATGGTCGTGATTATGATAGTGATGGTGATGATGATAGTGATGGTGATGATGATAATGGTGGTGATGATAATGATGATAGTGATGGTGATGATGGTGGTGATGATGATAGTGATGGTGATGATGATAATGATGGTGATGATAATGGTGGTGATGATAATGGTGGTGATGATGGTGATGATAGTGATGGTGATAATGATAATGATGGTGATGATAATGGTGATGATGATAGTGATGGTGATGATGTTGGTGATGATGATAATGATGGTGATGATGGTGATGATGATGATAGTGATGATGGTGGTGATGATGATAGTGATGTTGATGATGGTGGTGATGATGATAATGGTGGTGGTGATGATGATAGTGATGGTGATGATGGTGGTGATTATTATGATAGTGATGTTGGTGATGATAATGGTGGTGATTATGATAGTGATGGTGATGATAATGATGGTGATGATAATGGTGGTGATGATGATAGTGATGGTGATGATGTTGGTGATGATGATAGTGATGGTGATGATGGTGGTGATGATAGTGATGGTGATGATGATAATGGTGGTGATGATGATAGTGATGGTGATGATAATGGTGGTGATGATGATAGTGATGGTGATGATGTTGGTGATGATGATAGTGATGGTCATGATAGAGATGGTGTTGATGGTGGTGATGATGATAGTGATGGTGATGATGGTGGTGATTATGATAGTGATGGTGATGATGATAGTGATGGTGATGATAATGGTGGTGATGATAGTGATGATGATTATAATGATGGTGATGATGATAATGGTGGCGATGATAATGGTGGTGATGATGTTGGTGATGATGATGGTGGTGATGATGATAGTGATAGTGATGATGATAGTGATGGTGACGATGATAGTGATGGTGATGATGGTTTTGATTATGATAGTGATGGCGATGATGATAGTGATGGTGATGATGATAATGGTGGTGATCATAATGATGATAGTGATGGTGATGATGGTGGTGATGATGATAGTGATGGTGATGATGATAATGATGGTGATGATAGTGGTGGTGATGATAATGGTGGTGATGATGGTGATGATGATGATAGTGATGGTGTTGATGATAATGATGGTGATGATGAAAATGATGGTGATGATAATGGTGATGATGATAGTGATGGTGATGGTGTTGGTGATGATGATAATGATGGTGATGATGGTGGTGATGATGATAGTGATGGTGATGATGGTGGTGATGATGATAGTGATGGTGATGATGGTGGTGATGATGATAATGGTGGTTGTGATGATGATGATAGTGATGGTGATGATGGTGGTGATTATGATAGTTATGTTGATGATGATAATGGTGGTGATTATGATGGTGATGGTCATGATAGTGATGGTGATGATAATGGTGGTGGTGGTGATGATGATAGTGATGGTGATGATGTTGGTGATGATGATAGTGATGGTGATGATGGTGGTGATGATAGTGATGGTGATGATGATAATGGTGGTGATGATGATAGTGATGGTGATGATAATGGTGGTGATGATGATAGTGATGGTGATGATGTTGGTGATGATAGTGATGGTCATGATAGTGATGGTGATGATGGTGGTGATGATGATAGTGATGGCAATGATGGTGGTGATTATGATAGTGATGGTGATAGTGATGGTGATGATAATGGTGGTGATGATGATAGTGATGGTGATGATGATGATAGTGATGGTGATGATGATAATGGTGGTGGTAATGGTGGTGATGATGTTGGTGTTGATGGTGGTGATGATGATAGTGATGATAGTCATGGTGATGATGATAGTGATGGTGATGATGGTCGTGATTATGATAGTGATGGTGATGATGATAGTGATGGTGATGATGATAATGGTGGTGATGATAATGATGATAGTGATGGTGATGATGGTGGTGATGATGATAGTGATGGTGATGATGATAATGATGGTGATGATAATGGTGGTGATGATAATGGTGGTGATGATGGTGATGATAGTGATGGTGATAATGATAATGATGGTGATGATAATGGTGATGATGATAGTGATGGTGATGATGTTGGTGATGATGATAATGATGGTGATGATGGTGATGATGATGATAGTGATGATGGTGGTGATGATGATAGTGATGTTGATGATGGTGGTGATGATGATAATGGTGGTGGTGATGATGATAGTGATGGTGATGATGGTGGTGATTATTATGATAGTGATGTTGGTGATGATAATGGTGGTGATTATGATAGTGATGGTGATGATAATGATGGTGATGATAATGGTGGTGATGATGATAGTGATGGTGATGATGTTGGTGATGATGATAGTGATGGTGATGATGGTGGTGATGATAGTGATGATGAAAGTGGTGGTGATGATGATAGTGATGGTGATGATAATGGTGGTGATCATGATAGTGATGGTGATGATGTTGGTGATGATGATAGTGATGGTCATGATAGAGATGGTGTTGATGGTGGTGATGATGATAGTGATGGTGATGATGGTGGTGATTATGATAGTGATGGTGATGATGATAGTGATGGTGATGATAATGGTGGTGATGATGATAGTGATGGTGATGTTGATGATAGTGATGGTGATGATGATGATAATGGTGGTGATGATAATGGTGGTGATGATGTTGGTGATGATGGTGGTGATGATGATAGTGATGATGATAGTGATGGTGATGATAATGATGATAGTGATGGTGATGATGATGGTGATGATGATAGTGATGGTGATGATGATAATGATGGTGATAATGATAATAATGGCGATGATAATGGTGATGATGATAGTGATGGTGATGATGTTGGTGATGATGATAATGATGGTGATGATGGTGGTGATGATGATAGTGATGGTGATGATGGTGGTGATTATGATAGTGATGTTGATGATGATAATGGTGGTGATTATGATAGTGATGGTGATGATAGTGATGGTGATGATAATGGTGGTGATGATGATAGTGATGGTGATGATGTTGGTGATGATGATAGTGATGGTGATGATAGTGGTGATGATAGTGATGGTGATGATAATGGTGGTGATGATGATAGTGATGGTGATGATGTTGGTGATCATGATAGTGATGGTCATGATAGTGATGGTGATGATGGTGGTGATGATGATAGTGATGGTCATGATAGAGATGGTGATGATGGTGGTGATGATGATAGTGATGGTGATGATGGTGGTGATTAGGATAGTGATGGTGATGATGATAGTGATGGTGATGATAATGGTGGTGATGATAGTGATGATGATTATAATGATGGTGATGATGATAATGGTGGCGATGATAATGGTGGTGATGATGTTGGTGATGATGATGGTGGTGATGATGATAGTGATAGTGATGATGATAGTGATGGTGACGATGATAGTGATGGTGATGATGGTTTTGATTATGATAGTGATGGCGATGATGATAGTGATGGTGATGATGATAATGGTGGTGATGATAATGATGATAGTGATGGTGATGATGGTGGTGATGATGATAGTGATGGTGATGATGATAATGATGGTGATGATAATGGTGGTGATGATAATGGTGGTGATGATGGTGATGATGATGATAGTGATGGTGTTGATGATAATGATGGTGATGATGAAAATGATGGTGATGATAATGGTGATGATGATAGTGATGGTGATGGTGTTGGTGATGATGATAATGATGGTGATGATGGTGGTGATGATGATAGTGATGGTGATGATGGTGGTGATGATGATAGTGATGGTGATGATGGTGGTGATGATGATAATGGTGGTTGTGATGATGATGATAGTGATGGTGATGATGGTGGTGATTATGATAGTTATGTTGATGATGATAATGGTGGTGATTATGATGGTGATGGTCATGATAGTGATGGTGATGATAATGGTGGTGGTGGTGATGATGATAGTGATGGTGATGATGTTGGTGATGATGATAGTGATGGTGATGATGGTGGTGATGATAGTGATGGTGATGATGTTAATGGTGGTGATGATGATAGTGATGGTGATGATAATGGTGGTGATGATGATAGTGATGGTGATGATGTTGGTGATGATAGTGATGGTCATGATAGTGATGGTGATGATGGTGGTGATGATGATAGTGATGGCAATGATGGTGGTGATTATGATAGTGATGGTGATAGTGATGGTGATGATAATGGTGGTGATGATGATAGTGATGGTGATGATGATGATAGTGATGGTGATGATGATGATAATGGTGGTGGTAATGGTGGTGATGATGTTGGTGATGATGGTGGTGATGATGATAGTGATGATAGTCATGGTGATGATGATAGTGATGGTGATGATGGTCGTGATTATGATAGTGATGGTGATGATGATAGTGATGGTGATGATGATAATGGTGGTGATGATAATGATGATAGTGATGGTGATGATGGTGGTGATGATGATAGTGATGGTGATGATGATAATGATGGTGATGATAATGGTGGTGATGATAATGGTGGTGATGATGGTGATGATAGTGATGGTGATAATGATAATGATGGTGATGATAATGGTGATGATGATAGTGATGGTGATGATGTTGGTGATGATGATAATGATGGTGATGATGGTGATGATGATGATAGTGATGATGGTGGTGATGATGATAGTGATGTTGATGATGGTGGTGATGATGATAATGGTGGTGGTGATGATGATAGTGATGGTGATGATGGTGGTGATTATTATGATAGTGATGTTGGTGATGATAATGGTGGTGATTATGATAGTGATGGTGATGATAGTGATGGTGATGATGATGGTGGTGATGATGATAGTGATGGCGATGATGTTGGTGATAATGATAGTGATGGTGATGATGGTGGTGATGATGGTGGTGATGATGATAGTGATGGTGATGATGGTGGTGATGATAGTGATGGTGATGATAATGGTGGTGATGATGATAGTGATGGTGATGATGATGATGATGATAGTGATGGTGATGATGATAATCGAGGTGATGATAACGGTGGTGATGATGATAGTGATGGTGATGATGTTGGTGATGATGATAATGATGGTGATGATGGTGGTGATTATGATAGTGATGGTGATTATGAAAATGGTGGTGATGATATTGGTGGTGATGATCATGATAGTGATGGTGATGATGTTAGTGATGATAATGATGGTGATGATGGTGGTGATTATGATAGTGATGGTGATGATGGTGGTGATGATAGTGATGGTGATGATGATAATGGCGGTAATGATGATAGTGATGGTGATGATGGTGGTGATGATGATAGTGATGGTGATGATGATTATAGTGAGGGTAATGATAATGGTGGTGATGATGATAGTGATGGTGATGATGTTGGTGATGATGATCGTGATGGTGATGATAGTGATGGTGATGATGGTGGTAATGATGATAGTGATGGTGATCATGGTGGTGATTATGATAGTGATGGTGATGATGATTGTGATGGTGATGACAATGGTGATGATGACAGTGATGGTGATGATAGTGATGGTGATGATGGTGGTGATGATAGTGATGGTGATGATGGTGGTGATGATGATAGTGATGGTGATGATGATAATGGTGGTGATAATGATAGTGATGGTGATGATGATGATAGTGATGGTGATGATGATAATGATGGTAATGATAATGGTGGTGATGATAGTGATGGTGATGATGTTGGTGATGATGATAATGATGGTGATGATGCTGGTGGTGATTATGACAGTGATGGTGATGATGAAAATGGTGGTGATGAAAATGGTGGTGATGATGATGGTGATGATGTTGGTGATGATGATAGTGATGGTGATGATGGTGGTGATGATAGTGATGGTGATGATGGTGGTGATGATGATAGTGATGGTGATGATGATAATGGTGGTGATGACAATGGTGGTGATGATGATAATTATGGTGATGATGATAATGGTGGTGATGATGATGGTGGTGATGATGATAGAGTTGGTGATGATGTTGTTGATGATGATAGTGATGGTGATGATGGTGGTGGTGATCATGATAGTGGTGGTGATGATGATACTGATGGTGATGATGATAGTGATGGTGATGATGATAATGGTGGTGATGATAGTGATGGTGATGATAATGGTGGTGATGATGATAGTGATGGCGATGATGTTGGTGATGATGATAGTGATGGTCATGATAGTGATGGTGATGATGGTGGTGATGATGATAGTGATGGTGATGATGGTGGTGATTATGATAGTGATGGTGATGATGATAGTGATGATAATGGTGGTGATGATAATGATGATAGTGATGGTGATGATGGTGGTGGTGATGATGATAGTGATGGTGATGATGACAATGATGGTGATGATAATGGTGGTGATGATGTTAGTGATGATGGTGGTGATGATGATAGTGATGATGATAGTGATGGTGATGATGATGATAGTGATGGTGATGATGATAATGGTGGTGATGATAATGGTGGTGATGATGTTGGTGATGATGGTGGTCATGATGATAGTGATAGTGATGATGATAGTGATGGTGATGATGATAGTGATGGTGATGATGGTGGTGATTATGATAGTGATGATGATAGTGATGGTGATGATGATAATGGTGGTGATGATAATGATGATAGTGATGGTGATGATAGTGGTGATGATGATAGTGATGGTGATGATAATGATGGTGATGATAATGGTGGTGATGATAATGGTGGTGATGATGGTGATGATGATGATAGTGATGGTGATGATGAAAATGATGGTGATGATAATGATGGTGATGACAATGGTGATGATGGTAGTGATGGTGATGATGTTGGTGATGATGATAATGATGGTGATGATGGTGGTGATAATGATAGTGATGGTGATGATGGTGGTGATGATGATAGTGATGGTGATGATGGTAGTGATGATAATGGTGGTGATGATGATAGTGATGGTGATGATATTGGTGATTATGATAGTGATGTTGATGATGATAATGGTTGTGATTATGATAGTGATGGTGATGCTAGTGAGGGTGATGATAATGGTGGTGATGATGATAGTGATGTTGATGATGTTGGTGATGATGATAGTAATGGTGGTGATGATGATAGTGATGGTGATGATGTTGGTGATGATGATAGTGATGGTGATGATGGTGGTGATGATGATAGTGATGGTGATGATGTTGGTGATGATGACAGTGATGGTGATGATACTGATGGTGATGATGGTGGTGATGATGATAGTGATGATGGTGATGATGATGATAATGATGGTGATGATGATAATGGTGGTGGTAATGGTGGTGATGATGTTGGTGATGATGGTGGTGATGATGATAGTGATGATAGTCATGGTGATGATGATAGTGATGGTGATGATGGTCGTGATTATGATAGTGATGGTGATGATGATAGTGATGGTGATGATGATAATGGTGGTGATGATAATGATGATAGTGATGGTGATGATGGTGGTGATGATGATAGTGATGGTGATGATGATAATGATGGTGATGATAATGGTGGTGATGATAATGGTGGTGATGATGGTGATGATAGTGATGGTGATAATGATAATGATGGTGATGATAATGGTGATGATGATAGTGATGGTGATGATGTTGGTGATGATGATAATGATGGTGATGATGGTGATGATGATGATAGTGATGATGGTGGTGATGATGATAGTGATGTTGATGATGGTGGTGATGATGATAATGGTGGTGGTGATGATGATAGTGATGGTGATGATGGTGGTGATTATTATGATAGTGATGTTGGTGATGATAATGGTGGTGATTATGATAGTGATGGTGATGATAATGATGGTGATGATAATGGTGGTGATGATGATAGTGATGGTGATGATGTTGGTGATGATAGTGATGGTGATGATGGTGGTGATGATAGTGATGGTGATGATGATAATGGTGGTGATGATGATAGTGATGGTGATGATAATGGTGGTGATGATGATAGTGATGGTGATGATGATAGTGATGATGATAGTGATGGTCATGATAGAGATGGTGTTGATGGAGGTGATGATGATAGTGATGGTGATGATGGTGGTGATTATGATAGTGATGGTGATGATGATAGTGATGGTGATGATAATGGTGGTGATGATAGTGATGATGATTATAATGATGGTGATGATGATAATGGTGGCGATGATAATGGTGGTGATGATGATAGTGATGGTGATGATGATAATGGTGGTGATGATGATAGTGATGGTGATGATAATGGTGGTGATGATGATAGTGATGGTGATGATGTTGGTGATGATGATAGTGATGGTCATGATAGAGATGGTGTTGATGGAGGTGATGATGATAGTGATGGTGATGATGGTGGTGATTATGATAGTGATGGTGATGATGATAGTGATGGTGATGATAATGGTGGTGATGATAGTGATGATGATTATAATGATGGTGATGATGATAATGGTGGCGATGATAATGGTGGTGATGATGTTGGTGATGATGATGGTGGTGATGATGATAGTGATAGTGATGATGATAGTGATGGTGACGATGATAGTGATGGTGATGATGGTTTTGATTATGATAGTGATGGCGATGATGATAGTGATGGTGATGATGATAATGGTGGTGATGATAATGATGATAGTGATGGTGATGATGGTGGTGATGATGATAGTGATGGTGATGATGATAATGATGGTGATGATAGTGGTGGTGATGATAATGGTGGTGATGATGGTGATGATGATGATAGTGATGGTGTTGATGATAATGATGGTGATGATGAAAATGATGGTGATGATAATGGTGATGATGATAGTGATGGTGATGGTGTTGGTGATGATGATAATGATGGTGATGATGTATGGTGATGATGATAGTGATGGTGATGATGGTGGTGATGATGATAGTGATGGTGATGATGGTGGTGATGATGATAATGGTGGTTGTGATGATGATGATAGTGATGGTGATGATGGTGGTGATTATGATAGTTATGTTGATGATGATAATGGTGGTGATTATGATGGTGATGGTCATGATAGTGATGGTGATGATAATGGTGGTGGTGGTGATGATGATAGTGATGGTGATGATGTTGGTGATGATGATAATGATGGTGATGATGGTGGTGATGATAGTGATGGTGATGATGATAATGGTGGTGATGATGATAGTGATGGTGATGATAATGGTGGTGATGATGATAGTGATGGTGATGATGTTGGTGATGATAGTGATGGTCATGATAGTGATGGTGATGATGGTGGTGATGATGATAGTGATGGTAATGATGGTGGTGATTATGATAGTGATGGTGATGGTGATAGTGATGGTGATGATAATGGTGGTGATGATGATAGTGATGGTGATGATGATGATAGTGATGGTGATGATGATAATGGTGGTGATAATGATAATAATGGCGATGATAATGGTGATGATAGTGATGGTGATGATGTTGGTGATGATGATAATGATGGTGATGATGGTGGTGATGATGATAGTGATGGTGATGATGGTGGTGATGATGATAGTGATGGTGATGATAGTAGTGAAGATGATAATGGTGGTGGTGATGATGATAGTGATGGTGATGATGGTGGTGATGATGATAGTGATGGTGATGATGGTGGTGATGATGATAATGGTGGTTGTGATGATGATGATAGTGATGGTGATGATGGTGGTGATTATGATAGTGATGTTGATGATGATAATGGTGGTGATTATGATAGTGATGGTGATGATAGTGATGGTGATGATAATGGTGGTGATGATGATAGTGATGGTGATGATGTTGGTGATGATGATAGTGATGGTGATGATGGTGGTGATGATAGTGATGGTGATGATGATAATGGTGGTGATGATGATATTGATGGTGATGATAATGGTGGTGATGATGATAGTGATGGTGATGATGTTGGTGATCATGATAGTGATGGTCATGATAGTGATGGTGATGATGGTGGTGATGATGATAGTGATGGTCATGATAGAGATGGTGATGATGGTGGTGATGATGATAGTGATGGTGATGATGGTGGTGATTAGGATAGTGATGGTGATGATGATAGTGATGGTGATGATAATGGTGGTGATGATAGTGATGATGATTATAATGATGGTGATGATGATAATGGTGGCGATGATAATGGTGGTGATGATGTTGGTGATGATGATGGTGGTGATGATAGTGATAGTGATGATGATAGTGATGGTGACGATGATAGTGATGATGGTTTTGATTATGATAGTTATGGCGATGATGATAGTGATGGTGATGATGATAATGGTGGTGATGATAATGATGATAGTGATGGTGATGATGGTGGTGATGATGATAGTGATGGTGATGATGATAATGATGGTGATGATAATGGTGGTGATGATAATGGTGGTGATGATGGTGATGATGATCATAGTGATGGTGTTGATGATAATGATGGTGATGATGAAAATGATGGTGATGATAATGGTGATGATGATAGTGATGGTGATGGTGTTGGTGATGATGATAATGATGGTGATGATGGTGGTGATGATGATAGTGATGGTGATGATGGTGGTGATGATGATAGTGATGGTGATGATGGTGGTGATGATGATAATGGTGGTTGTGATGATGATGATAGTGATGGTGATGATGGTGGTGATTATGATAGTTATGTTGATGATGATAATGGTGGTGATTATGATGGTGATGGTCATGATAGTGATGGTGATGATAATGGTGGTGGTGGTGATGATGATAGTGATGGTGATGATGTTGGTGATGATGATAGTGATGGTGATGATGGTGGTGATGATAGTGATGGTGATGATGTTAATGGTGGTGATGATGATAGTGATGGTGATGATAATGGTGGTGATGATGATAGTGATGATGTTGGTGATGATAGTTATGGTCATGATAGTGATGGTGATGATGGTGGTGATGATGATAGTGATGGCAATGATGGTGGTGATTATGATAGTGATGGTGATGGTGATAGTGATGGTGATGATAATGGTGGTGATGATGATAGTGATGGTGATGATGATTATAGTGATGGTGATGATGATGGTGGTGGTAATGGTGGTGATGATGTTGGTGATGATGTTGGTGATGATGATAGTGATGATAGTCATGGTGATGATGATAGTGATGGTGATGATGGTCGTGATTATGATAGTGATGGTGATGATGATAGTGATGGTGATGATGATAATGGTGGTGATGATAATGATGATAGTGATGGTGATGATGGTGGTGATGATGATAGTGATGGTGATGATGATAATGATGGTGATGATAATGGTGGTGATGATAATGGTGGTGATGATGGTGATGATAGTGATGGTGATAATGATAATGATGGTGATGATAATGGTGATGATGATAGTGATGGTGATGATGTTGGTGATGATGATAATGATGGTGATGATGGTGATGATGATGATAGTGATGATGGTGGTGATGATGATAGTGATGTTGATGATGGTGGTGATGATGATAATGGTGGTGGTGATGATGATAGTGATGGTGATGATGGTGGTGATTATTATGATAGTGATGTTGGTGATGATAATGGTGGTGATTATGATAGTGATGGTGTTGATAGTGATGGTGATGATAATGGTGGTGATGATGATAGTGATGGTGATGATGTTAGTGATAATGATAGTGATGGTGATGATGGTGGTGATGATGGTGGTGATGATGATAGTGATGGTGATGATGGTGGTGATGATAGTGATGGTGATGATAATGGTGGTGATGATGATAGTGATGGTGATGATGATGCTAGTGATGGTGATGATGATAATCGAGGTGATGATAACGGTGGTGATGATGATAGTGATGGTGATGATGTTGGTGATGATGATAATGATGGTGATGATGGTGGTGATTATGATAGTGATGGTGATTATGAAAATGGTGGTGATGATATTGGTGGTGATGATCATGATAGTGATGGTGATGATGTTAGTGATGATAATGATGGTGATGATGGTGGTGATTATGATAGTGATGGTGATGATGGTGGTGATGATAGTGATGGTGATGATGATAATGGCGGTAATGATGATAGTGATGGTGATGATGGTGGTGATGATGATAGTGATGGTGATGATTATAGTGAGGGTAATGATAATGGTGGTGATGATGATAGTGATGGTGATGATGTTGGTGATGATGATCGTGATGGTGATGATAGTGATGGTGATGATGGTGGTAATGATGATAGTGATGGTGATCATGGTGGTGATTGTGATAGTGATGGTGATGATGATTGTGATGGTGATGACAATGGTGATGATGACAGTGATGGTGATGATAGTGATGGTGATGATGGTGGTGATGATAGTGATGGTGATGATGGTGGTGATGATGATAGTGATGGTGATGATGATAATGGTGGTGATATTGATAGTGATGGTGATGATGATGATAGTGATGGTGATAATGATAATGATGGTAATGATAATGGTGGTGATGATAGTGATGGTGATGATGTTGGTGATGATGATAATGATGGTGATGATGCTGGTGGTGATTATGACAGTGATGGTGATGATGAAAATGGTGGTGATGATAATGGTGGTGATGATGATGGTGATGATGTTGGTGATGATGATAGTGATGGTGATGATGGTGGTGATGATAGTGATGGTGATGATGGTGGTGATGATGATAGTGATGGTGATGATGATAATGGTGGTGATGATAATGGTGGTGATGATGATAATTATGGTGCTGATGATAATGGTGGTGATGATGATGGTGGTGATGATGATAGAGTTGGTGATGATGTTGGTGATGATGATAGTGATGGTGATGATGGTGGTGGTGATCATGATAGTGGTGGTGATGATGATACTGATGGTGATGATGATAGTGATGGTGATGATGATAATGGTGGTGATGATAGTGATGGTGATGATAATGGTGGTGATGATGATAGTGATGGCGATGATGTTGGTGATGATGATAGTGATGGTCATGATAGTGATGGTGATGATGGTGGTGATGATGATAGTGATGGTGATGATGGTGGTGATTATGATAGTGATGGTGATGATGATAGTGATGATAATGGTGGTGATGATAATGATGATAGTGATGGTGATGATGGTGGTGATGATGATAGTGATGGTGATGATGATAATGATGGTGATGATAATGGTGGTGATGATGTTAGTGATGATGGTGGTGATGATAGTGATGATGATAGTGATGGTGATGATGATGATAGTGATGGTGATGATGATAATGGTGGTGATGATAATGGTGGTGATGATGATGGTGATGATGGTGGTCATGATGATAGTGATAGTGATGATGATAGTGATGGTGATGATGATAGTGATGGTGATGATGGTGGTGATTATGATAGTGATGATGATAGTGATGGTGATGATGATAATGGTGGTGATGATAATGATGATAGTGATGGTGATGATGGTGGTGATGATGATAGTGATGGTGATGATAATGATGGTGATGATAATGGTGGTGATGATAATGGTGGTGATGATGGTGATGATGATGATGATGATAGTGATGGTGATGATGATAATGATGGTGATGATAATGATGGTGATGACAATGGTGATGATGATAGTGATGGTGATGATGTTGGTGATGATGATAATGATGGTGATGATGGTGGTGATGATGATAGTGATGGTGATGATGGTAGTGATGATGATAATGGTGGTGATGATGATAGTGATGGTGATGATATTGGTGATTATGATAGTGATGTTGATGATGATAATGGTTGTGATTATGATAGTGATGGTGATGCTAGTGAGGGTGATGATAATGGTGGTGATGATGATAGTGATGTTGATGATGTTGGTGATGATGATAGTAATGGTGGTGATGATGATAGTGATGGTGATGATGTTGGTGATGATGATAGTGATGGTGATGATGGTGGTGATGATGATAGTGATGGTGATGATGTTGGTGATGATGACAGTGATGGTGATGATACTGATGGTGATGATGGTGGTGATGATGATAGTGATGATGGTGGTGATGATGATAGTGATGGTGATGATGATAATGGTGGTGATGATGATAGTGATGATGATAGTGATGGTGATGATGATTATGGTGGTGATGATAATGGTGGTGATGATGATAGTGATGGTGATGATGTTGGTGATGATGAAAATGGTGGTTATCATGATAGTGATGGTGATGATGGTGGTGATGATGATAGTGATGGTGATGATGGTGGTGATGATGATAGTGATGATGATAATGGTGGTGATGATGATAGTGATGATGATGATAGTGATGGTGATGATGATAATGGTGGTGATGATAATGGTGGTGATGATGATAGTTATGGTGATGATGTTGGTGATGATGAAAATGGTGGTGATCATGATAGTGATGGTGATGATGGTGGTGATGATGATGATAGTGATGGTGATGATGGTGGTGATGATAGTGATGGTGATGATGATAATGGTAGTGATGATGATAGTGATGGTGATGATGGTGGTGATGATGATAGTGATGGTGATGATGATGATGATAGTCAGGGTAATGATAATGATGGTGATGATGATAGTGATGGTGATGATGTTGGTGATGATGATCGTGATGGTGATGATAGTGATGGTGATGATGGTGGTGATGATGATAGTGATGGTGATGATGGTGGTGATTATGATAGTGATGATGATAGTGATGGTGATGCTAATGGTGGTGATGATGATAGTGATGGTGATGATGTTGGTGATGATGACAGTGATGGTGATGATGTTGGTGATAATGCTAATGATGGTGATGATGGTGGTGATGATTATGATAGTGATGGTGATGATGGTGATGGTGATGATGATAATGGTGGTGATCATGATAGTGATGGTGATGATGGTGGTGATGATGATAGTGATGGTGATGATGGTCGTGATGATAGTGATGGTGATGATGATAATGGTGGTGATGATAGTGATGGTGGTGATGATGATAGTGATGGTGATGATAGTGAGGGTGATGATGATAATGTTGGTGATGATAATGGTGGTGATGATGTTGGTGATGATGATAGTGATGGTGATGATGGTGATGATGATAGTGATGGTGATGATGGTTGTGATGATGATAGTGATGGTGATGATGATAATGGTGGTGATGATAATGGTGGTGATGTTGATGATAGTGATGGTGATGATGATAATGGTAGTGATGATGATGGTGGTGATGATGATAGAGATGGTGATGATGTTGGTGATGATGATAGTGATGGTGATGATGGTGGTGGTGATGATGATAGTGATGGTGATGATGATAATGGTGGTGATGATGATAGTGATGGTGATGATGGTTGTGATGATGATAGTGATGATGGTGGTGGTGGTGATGATAGTGATGGTGATGATGATGGTTATGATGATAGTGATGGTGATGATGGTAATGATGGTGGTGATGATGATGATGATGATAGTGATGGTGATGATGATAATGGTGGTGATGATGATGGTGGTGATGATGATAGAGATGGTGATGATGTTGGTGATGATGATAGTGATGGTGATGATGGTGGTGGTGATGATGATAGTGATGGTGATGATGATAATGGTGGTGATGATGATAGTGATGGTGATGATGGTGGTGATGATGATAGTGATGATGGTGGTGGTGGTGATGATAGTGATGGTGATGATGATAATGATGGTTATGATGATAGTGATGGTGATGATGGTAATGATGGTGGTGGTGATGATGATGATGATAGTGATGGTGATGATGATAATGGTGGTGATAATGATGGTGGTGATGATGATAGTGGTTATGATAGTGATGGTGATGATGACGATGGTGATGATGGGGGTGGTGATGATGGCGATGGTAATGATGATAGTGATGATGATAGTGGTGGTGATGATGGCCATGGTGATGATGATGGTGATGATGATAGTGGTGGTAATGATGACGAAGGTGATGGTGATGATGATGGTGGTAGTGACGATGACGATGAGTCTCTGTTAGTCTCTCTGTATCTCTATGGGTCTATGTATCTCTTTCGGTCTCTTTGTATCTCTATGGGTCTCTGTTAGTCGCTGTGTGTCTCTATGGGGTCTATGTATCTCTATGGGTCTCTGTTAGTTGCTGTGTATCTCTATGTGGTCTATGTATCTCTATGGGTCTCTATGTATCTCTATGGGTCTCTGTTAGTCTTTGTGTATCTCTATGGGGTCTATGTATCTCTATGGGTCTCTATGTGTCTCTATGGGTCTCTGTTAGTCGCTGTGTATCTCTATGGGGTCTATGTATCTCTATGGATCTCTATGTATCTCTATGAGTCTCTGTTAGTCTCTGTGTATCTCTCTGGGGTCGATGTATCTGTATGGGTCTCTATGTATCTCTATGGGTCTCTGTTAGTCGCTGTGCATCTCTATGGGGTCTATGTATCTCTATGGGTCTATATGTATCTCTATGAGTCTCTGTTAGTCTCTATGTATCTCTATGGGGTCGATATATCTCTATGGGTCTCTATGTATCTCTATGGGTCTCTGTTAGTCTCTGTGTATCTCTTTGGGGACTATGTATCTCTATGGGTCTCTATGTATTTCTATGGGTCTCTGTTAGTCTCTGTGCATCTCTATGGGGTCTATGTATCTCTATGGGTCTCTTTTTATCTCTATGGGTCTATGTTAGTCGCTGTGTATCTCTATGGGTCTGTATGGGTCTATGCATCTCAATGGGTCTATGTTAGTCGCTTTGTATCTCTATGTATCTCTATGGGTCTCTACGTATCTCTTTGGGTCTCTTAGTCGCTGTGTATCTCTATGGGGTCTATGTATCTCTTTGGGTCTCTATGTATCTCTATGGGTCTATCTTAGTCTCTGTGTATCTCTATGGGGTCTATGTATCTCTATGGGTCTCTATATATCTCTATGGGTCTATGTTATTCGCTGTGTATCTCTATGGGTCTATGTATCTCTGTGGGTCTCGACGTATCTCTATGGGTCTATGTTAGTCGCTGTGTATCTCTATGGGTCTGTATGTGTCTATATATCTCAACGGGTCTATGTTAGTCGCTGTGTATCTTTATGTATCTCTATGGGTCTCTGTTAGTCTCTGTGTATCTCTATGGGGTCTATGTATCTCTGTGGGTCTCAACGTATCTCTATGGGTCTATGTTAGTCGCTGTGTATCTCTATGGTTCTGTATGGGTCTATATATCTCAATGGGTCTATGTTAGTCGCTGTGTATCTCTATGTATCTCTATGGGTCTCTACGTATCTCTTTGGGTCTATGTTAGTCGCTGTGTATCTCTATGTATCTCTATGGGTCTATGTTAGTCTCTATGTATCTCTATGGGTCTATGTTAGTCTCTATGTATCTCTATGGGTCTATGTTAGTCTCTATGTATCTCTATGCGTCTCTATGTATCTCTATGGGTCTCTACGTATATCTATGTGTCTATGTTAGTCGCTGTGTATCTCTATGTATCTCTATGGGTCTCTACTTATCTCTATGGGTCTATGTTAGTCGCTGTGTATCTCTATGTATCTATATGCGTCTCTATGTATCTCTATGGGTCTCTACTTATCTCTATGGGTCTGTGTTAGTCGCTGTGTATCTCTATGTATCTCTATGGGTCTCTACGTATCTCTATGGGTCTGTGTTAGTCGCTGTGTATCTCTATGCGTCTCTATGTATCTCTATGGGTCTCTACGTATCTCTGTGTCTATGTTAGTCGCTGTGTATCTCTATGTATCTCTATACGTCTCTATGTATCTCTATGGGTCTCTACGTATCTCTATGGGTCTGTGTTAGTCGCTGTGTATCTCTACGGGGTCTGTGTATCTCTGTGGAATGTAAAAGTGGCATCACAGTTCTCAGTAAGTTCTAACGTGTGGGAGAAAGATAGTGTTCCAGACGGACGCAGCAGAAGCAGCAGCATCTGAAAGTGCCGTGCGATGCTGCTGTTGCTACTGATGATGATGCTGATGATGATAATGCTGATGATGCTGCTGATGCTTCTGATGATAATGCTGATGATGCTGCTGATAATGATGATGCTGATAATGCCGCTGATGATGCTGCTGATACTGATGATGCTGCTGCTGATGATGCTGATGATGACGCTGCTGCTGATGATGCTGATGATGACGATGATGCTGCTGATGACGATTGTTCGACGGTTAGCAGCTGTTGTGGGTAGAAACGTGACGCCAGGCTTCTCTCTGGAGGCAACGCGTTTATTGATGTAACGACAACCATAACAATTGCGATAACCGTGACACTCACCGCAACATTACGAGGTACCGCCTCGTCACCCGATAGCCTAAGGGAGGTACATCTTCCCTTCTAGCGTGCCCCTACAAACTCCGGGCTTGGCTCTCATGGGTCACTCTGCTACGGGAGCTAGGAGAGGCTAACCCGACCCGACCTATAGCCAGGGAGCTACATCCCGGCTCTAACCAGAGCCTCGGTCGAGGGTACCCACGGTGCTGGTCCCACCACCGGTCCGCTAGAACCCGGCTGTGACCAGAACCTCGGTCGAGGGTACCCAGATTGCTGGTCCCAACCGCTGGTCCGCTAGAACCCGGCTCTAACAAGAACCTCGGTTGAGGGTACCCAGGTTGCTGGTCTCAACCACTGGTCCGCTACAACCCGGCTTTGACAAGAGCCTCGGTTGAGGGTACTCAGGTTGCTGGTCTCAACCACTGGTTCACTACATCCCGGCTGTGACCAGAACCTCGGTTGAGGGTATCCAGGTTGCTGGTCCCACCACCGGTCCACTACAACCCGGCTGTGACCAGAACCTCGGTTGAGGGTACTCAGGTTGCTGGTTCCACCCGCTGGTTCACTACATCCCGGCTGTGACCAGAACCTCGGTGCTGGTATCGTCTTCAGGCGTCTTCAGGTCTTGAGTGGACGAACTCTGCTGGTCCCGTTGAGAGGGCCGGCTTCTATACACAAGTTGGGGATTGCCCCGCCCCTAACCATGCCTTCTCCAGAACCTTCCAGAAGTCTCTGGAAGGGTCTGGAATGAACCGTTGGCCCCTATCCCCCAGCCCCCACCCCTGGGGGGTCTGGGGTCTCTACCCCCCGGTCACGGGGTACCCGGGAGGGGGAGGGGGGAGGGTTTACCGCAGGTCAACCACTTACAACTCCCGCTCACTCTCTCGGCTGCCCCCTATCGGCCTGTGAGGGTGGTGACCATAAGAATACCCACAATGCCTTGGTAAACAGCCATGAGGTCACTAACAGCACTTGCCTCGAAAGACTGCGTATGTGTGTTCACGTGTGAGTTTGTTCACGTGTGAGTTTGTTCACGTGTGAGTGTGTTCACGTGTGTTCACGTGTGTGTGTGTTCACGTGTGTGATCACGTGTGAGTTTGTTCACGTGTGAGTGTGTTCACGTGTGTGTGTGTTCACGTGTGTGTGTGTGATCACGTGTGAGTATATTCACGTGTGAGTGTGTGTGATCACGTGTGAGTGTGTTCACGTGTGAGTGTGTGTGATCACGTGTGAGTGTGTTCACGTGTGAGTGTGTGTGATCACGTGTGAGTGTGTTCACGTGTGTGTGTGATCACGTGTGAGCGTGTTCACGTGTGTGTGTGATCACGTGTGAGTGTGATCACGTGTGAGTGTGTTCACGTGTGAGTGTGTTCACGTGTGAGTGTGATCACGTGTGTGTTCACGTGTGTGTGTGATCACGTGTGTGTTCACGTGTGTGTATGATCACGTGTGAGCGTGTTCACGTGTGTGTGTTCACGTGTGTGTGTTTACGTGTGTGTGTTCACGTGTGTGTGTGTTCACGTGTGTGTTCACGTGTGTGTGTGATCACGTGTGAGTGTGATCACGTGTGAGTGTGTTCACGTGTGAGCGTGTTCACGTGTGAGTGTGATCACGTGTATGTTCACGTGAGTGTGTTCACGTGTGTGTTCACGTGTGGGTGTTCACGTGTGTGTGTTCACGTGTGTGTGTTCACGTGTGTGTTCACGTGTGTGTGTTTACGTGTGTGTGTTCACGTGTGTGTGTGTTCACGTGTGTGTTCACGCGTGTGTGTGATCACGTGTGAGTGTGTTCACGTGTGTGTGTTCACGTGTGTGTTCACGTGTGTGTGTTCACGCGTGTGTGTGATCACGTGTGAGTGTGTTCACGTGTGTGTGAGTGTGTTCACGTGTGAGTGTGTTCACGTGTGTGATCACGTGTGAGCGTGTTCATGTGTGTGTGTTCACGTGTGTGTGTTCACGTGTGTGTGTTCACGTGTGAGTGTGTTCACGTGTGAGTGTGATCACGTGTGTATGTTCACGTGTGTGTGTTCACGTGTGTGTGTTCACGTGTGAGTGTGATCACGTGTGTGTGTTCACGTGTGTGTGTTCACGTGTGTGTGTGTTTACGTGTGAGTGTGATCACGTGTGTGTTCACGTGTGTGTGTGTTTACGTGTGATCACGTGTGTGTGTTCACGTGTGTGTGTTCACGTGTGTGTGTTCATGTGTGAGTGTGTTCACGTGTGTGTGTTCACGTGTGTGTTCACGTGTGTGTGTTCACGTGCGAGTGTGTTCACGTCTGTGTGTTCACGTGTGTGTGTGTGTGTGTTCACGTGTGAGTGTGTTCACGTTTGAGTGTGTTCACGTTTGAGTGTGTTCACGTGTATGTTCACGTGAGTGTGTTCACGTGTGTGTGTTCACGTGTGTGTTCACGTGTGTGTGTTCACGTGTGTGTGTTCGTGTGTGTGTGTCTGTGTTCACGTGTGTGCGTGTCCGGCAAAACGACCCCCTACCTCCTCGTGAGTTGCGGACAGCAACGCTGTGGTGAGCAATGCCGTGGGGAGAGCGACAATTTCAATTCGCCATTCCCCTTATGGTGATTGTAGTCACCACAGTGGCCAAACGGGGGTTCTGGACGGGTGCGAGGGGCTGGTAACCCCTCCACCTTGATTTAATTTACCACTAAACCACGAATTAAAATATCAAACGAAGCTTGTGCCGGAGGCCCCGGGGGGACAGGCGTCTATGACGTCTCCTGGCCAAACACCATTTGGCGGAGCCAGGAGATTGAATCTCTACCCTCGAGGTTCCTCCAGAAACAGCAAAAAGCCACTTCGTGTGGCCACGTGGAGTGTTTCGAACGCTCGCTGCGGAGGAGAGGCTGCCACTCCTCTGTCGGGAGCTGGACCATTACTGCCTGGATCTCTGTGGCATTCAGGAGGTCCGGTGGACCGGCTCTGGCTCCTGCCACCATGAGGGGTGGACAGTCCTCTACTCGGGGCAGCAGATTGCCAAACGACAGGGAGTGGCTCCGGGCTACTTTGGGCTCGCCTTCCCATCAACCCGAGGCGAGGAGTGGTGGTCGTGGTTACTTATGCCCCCACCGAAGACGAACATCCATGGAGGGATGCAGACAAGGCCAATGAGTCAGATGCCTTCTATGACCTCCTGTCACAGGTGCTAGCTAAAATGGCCCCTCGGGATAGAGTCATCTTGTTGGGTGACTTCAATGCCCGAGTTGGTCATGATGCTGACACATGGTCTGGAGTGATTGGAAGGCATGGGCCAGATCAGCTCAATAACAACGGCAGGAGGCTGCTAGATTTTTGTGCAGCCCATGAGCTTGTAATTACCAACACGCTGTTCCGGCATCGGCACAACCACACAACATCATGGATGCATGCTGGGTCCAAGCAAGAACATCTGCTGGACTATATAGTGACGGACCAGCGGATGCTAGCCCATGTCCTTGACACCAGGGCCTACCGTGGAGCTGATCTGCCCTCTGACCATTGACTAGTCATCTGTAAAATGCGCCTGCCATTCTTCCACTCTGGTGGTGGTGGTGGGTGTACACCCAGGAGTCCATTCAAACCCACAGTGGTCTGGTCTCAACTAGCTGATGAAAGTTGCAAGCTAGAATTTCATCATTACTTGCGGCTGGGGTTGGCATCGTCCCCCACTCCTCCTGATGTCGAGGGGAAATGGGCGAGGTTTAGGACTGTGGCTCATGCAGCTGGAATGGCTGCGTTTGGTATACGGTCCAGACCTCCCCAGAGACCCTGGCTTACAGAGGAGTTATTCAGGCTGGTTGAGAAAAAGCGACATACCCACTCTCATCGTCTACAGCATCCCACGTCAGAGAATGAGGAGGCTATCCGCAGCCTTCGCTCGGAGGTTCGGAGAGCCGTGAGGCGCTGCAATGATGGGTGGTGGTCGCGGGTTGCTGAGGAGATGGAATCTGCCTCAGTGGCCCGCAATCACAAAATCTCTATTTAACTTGATAAAAAAAGTAACCTGCAGAACCACGCCGATTACCATATTAGGGGAAAGAACGGTGATCCAATCTTCGTCCTCCTGGTGGAGAGGAAATCCCTCAGCCTGGAAAACATCATGGGGCAAAGTGGGGATGACCCTGCTGAGGCTGCGGTGCCTCAAATATTGGAGGAAGAAGTCGCCCCCTATGAGTGACTGGCTGAGGTGCCATCTGTTGAGGAAGTAGTGAAGGCGATCCAGAGTCTGAAACCAGGAAAAGGCACCGGGCAGAGATTATCTCCCAAGCGAAATGCTGAGGGAGGGTGGCGTTTGTGCACAGACTGCCTTATTTGACATCATAACAACAATCTGGACCACTGGACGGGTTACACAGGATTGGAAGCATGCCCTGGTGGTCCCCCTCTTTAAGAAGGGGGACCGCACAGACTGTAACAACTACAGGGGCATCTCACTTCTCAGCGTGCTGGGCTAAACGAGCGCGGCACGGGCTAGAGAGGAGATGGAGTGATGTGATACAGGAGGACGTGGAGCTGAGTGGACTTGCCGATGACTGGTACCAGCGGTGTCAAGATCGGCCTCTGTGGAGGAGGCTCGTGAAGGACGCTGCTACTGGGCAGTTTGAGGCAGTCGCCCTCCAACAACAACGGAGGGCGGAGGAGCGACGCTCACAACAACGAGCGAAGCGCCGGGTGGCTAAAGCACAGCAAGTTGGCACAGTAGGGGTCACAGGTGGTGCATCAGCCAGTCATCTCAGTCATCTCAGTCAGTCGACCCGTGGTACCTGGGTCTGCCCCGTGACCTCCTGCCAGCGGGCGTTCGACACTTCACGTGGCCTCAAGGTGCACATAGCTTGGCACAAGCGTAGCGTGGTGACGTCACCGCCACTTAGTGGCGAATGACGGTTGTTGTTGTGTGCACGTGTGTGTGTGTGTTCACGTGTGTGTGTGTGTGCACGTGTGTGTGTGTAAATCTATATGTACCCTAGAAATAGCTGACTGCATCACCCTCTCATCTTAAGTGATTAAATACAGGACAGAGGAGTGTGTGTCTACGCGTGTGTGTAGGCGTGTGTGTGTGTAGGCCTGTGTGTGTGTGTACACGTGTGTGTGTGTACACGTGTGTGTGTGTACACGTGTGTGTGTGTACACGTGTGTGTGTGTGTGTACACGTGTGTGTGTACGCGTGTGTGTGTGTACACGTGTGTGTGTGTAGGCGTGTGTGTGTGTAGGCGTGTGTGTGTGTAGGCGTGTGTGTGTGTACACGTGTGTGTGTGTACACGTGTGTGTGTGTAGGCGTGTGTGTGTGCTGGCCACCCACCCCATCGTGTGCCACAGTGCCGGTAGCCTTCATAGGTGCTCGCTAACAGCACTTGCCCCAAGTCTGTTAGAGGCTACACGGGGGATCTTTGTCTGTGTATAGGGGCTGCTACTCGCTACTAACAGCACTTGCCCCAAGTATGTTAAAGGCTACACGGGGGATCTTTGTCTGTGTATAGGTGCTACTTGCTCCTGCTAATAGCACTTGCCCCAAGTCTGTTAGAGTGCTACACGGGGGATCTTTGTCTGTGTATAGCCGCTGCTACTCGCTACTAACAGCACTTGCCCCTACAGTCTGTTAGAGGTTACACGGGGGATCTTTGTCTTTGTACGTTGATTTTGATGATCTCATTTTACAAGAGTGAGTGAGTGAGATGGTGACCGAGAGATTGAAAGAGTGGGTGAGTTGGTGAGATGGTGGATGAGTGAGTGAGTGGATGAGTGGGTGAGTGAGATAGTGGGCTAGTAAATGAGTGGATGAGCGAATGAGTGTGTGAGTTGGTGAGATGGATGGTGGGTGGGTGAGTGGGTGAGTAACCTTTGGACCACCCTGTATAATAACAACCCCTATGTGTCCTGACTTGTGGGCCACCCTCTATAATAACAACAACAACCCCTATGTGTCCTGACTTTTGGGCCACCCTGTATAATAACAACAACAACAACCCCTATGTGTCCTGACTTTTGGGCCACCCTGTTTAATAACAACAACAACAACCCCTATGTGTCCTGACTTTTGGGCCACCCTGTATAATAATAACAACATCCCCTATGTGTCCTGACTTTTGGGCCACCCTGTATAATAACAACATCAACCCCTATGTGTCCTGACTTTTGGGCCACCCTGTATAATAACAACAACCCCTATGTGTCCTGACTTTTGGGCCACCCTGTATAACAACAACTACAACCCCTATGTGTCCTGACTTTTGGGCCACCCTGTATAATAACAACAACCCCTATGTGTCCTGACTTTTGGGCCACCCTGTATAATAACAACAACAACCCCTATGTGTCCTGACTTTTGGGCCACCCTGTATAATAACAACAACAACCCCTATGTGTCCTGACTTTTGGGCCACCCTGTATAATTACAACAACAACAACAACCCCTATGTGTCCTGACTTTTGGACCACCTTGTATAACAACAACCCCTATGTGTCCTGACTTTTGGGCCACCCTGTATAAGAATAATAATAACAACCCCATACGTGTCCTAACTTTAGAAAGTGACGATTGCATTTTACTTATGGCTCGCTGTACATTCGCTAATAATAGCACTTGCCCCAACAGCCTGCGTGAGGCTACACGGGGGATCTTTGTCCTTGTGTTACGCATCTTAATTGCAATGTTAAAATAGAAGCGATGCGTCACCACCACCACCACCGTCATCGTCATCGCCGCCGCCACGACTGAATCGAGTGGTTAAATAGAGGCAGCAGCATCATCATCATCAGCATCATCATCATCAGCATCATCAGCAGTAGTAGCAGCATCATCATCAGCAGTAGCATCATCATCAGTAGCAGCATCTTCATCATCATCAGTAGCAGCAGCATCATCATCAGCAGTAGCAGCAACAGTAGCATCATCATCAGCAGTATGCAGCATCATCATCAGAAGTAGCATCATCATCAGCAGCAGCATCATCATCAGCAGTAGTAGCTGTAGCAGAAGCAGCAGCATCAGCTTCATCATCAGCAGAAGCAGCATCATCATCAGTAGCAGTAGCAGCATCATCAGCAGCATCATCAGCAGCAGCATCATCAGCAGCAGTAGCAACAGCATCATCAGCAGTAGTAGCTGGATCATCATCAGCAGTAGCAGCATCATCATTAGCAGCAGTAGCAGCATCATCATCATTGGTAGCAGCATCATCATCAGTAGCAGTAGCATCATCATCAGCAGCAGCATCATCATCAGCAGCATCATCATCAGCAGCAGTAGCAGCATCATCGTAATCAGCAGCAGCATTATTCTCCCTCCCCTCCCTCTCTCTATGACCCAGTGTATCATCAGCATCATCAGCAGTATTATCAGCATCATCATCAGCATCATCATCATCAGCAGTATCATCAACATCATCATCAGCAGTATCATCAACATCATCAGCAGCAGTATCATAATCATTATCGCACGGCGCTTTCAGATGCTGCTGCTTCTGCGTCCGTCTGGAACGCTCTCTTCCTTGCCGACATGAGGACGCCGCTGGGAGCTGTGATTCCACTTGTACATCTTCATAATCATTCTCGTCATCATCATCATCTACATTGACAAACTCGTTTCTTTACAACAAGAGATTATAACGAGATTATAATAGCATTCTCACAGGATTCTAGCGAGATTCTAACAGGATAATAACGAGATTATAACAGGATTTTAATAAGATTCTCACAAGATTCTCACAAGATTATAACAGGATTATAGCGGGATTTTAATAAGATTCTCACAAGATTCTCACAAGATTATAACAGGATTATAACGGGATTTTAATAAGATTCTCACAAGATTCTCACAAGATTATAACAGGATTATAACGGGATTTTAATAAGATTCTCACAAGATTCTAACAGGATTATAACGGAATTTTAATAAGATTCTCACAAGATTCTCACACGATTATAACATGATTATAACGGGATTTTAATAAGATTCTCACAAGATTCTCACAAGATTAGAACAGGATTATAACGGGATTTTAATAAGATTCTCACAAGATTATAACAGGATTATAACGGGATTTTAATAAGATTCTCACAAGATTATAACAGGATTATAACGGGATTTTAATAAGATTCTCACAAGATTATAACAGGATTATAACGGGATTTTAATAAGATTCTCACAAGATTCTCACAAGATTAGAACAGGATTATAACCGGATTTTAATAAGATTCTCACAAGATTATAACAGGATTATAACGGGATTTTAATAAGATTCTCAGAAGATTCTCACAAGATTCTAACAGAATTATAACGGGATTTTAATAAGATTCTCACAAGATTTCAATAGGATGATAACTGGATTTTAATAAGATTCTCACAAGATTCTAACAAGATTATGTTAAGATTCTCGCAAGATTCTAACAAGATTCTAACAATGTTCTAGCAAGATTATAACGGGATTTTAATAAGATTATAATAAGATTCTAACAAGATCATAACAAGATTTTAACAAGATTATAATAAGATTCTAACAAAATGATAACAAGATTATAACAAGATTTCAATAAGATCATAATGAGATTTTAACAAGATCATAACAAGAGTTTAACAAGATTTTAACAATATTCTAACAAGATTTAACAAGAGTCTAACAAGATCATAACAAGATTCTAACAAGATCATAACAAGATTTTAACAAGATTATAACAAGATTATAACAAGATTTCAATAAGATCATAATAAGATTTTAACAAAATCATAACAAGATCATAACAAAATTTTAACAAGATTATAGCAAGATTATAACAAGATTTCAATAAGATCATAACAAGATTCTAACAAGATCATAACAAGATTTTAACAAGATTATAACAAGATTTTAACAATATTCTAACAAGACAATTTGAATGGTTGTGTGCAGTTTCTGGTCACCAAGGCATTCCACAGCGCGATCCCTCCCCCCATTCCGTGCCACATTTAATAAATTAATGTCTATTTACGTTAATTGGTGTTTTAAGAGAACACGCTTAATGATCGTCGTCACGTGGACATGAAAAGCAATCCAAGTAATCTAAGTCAACCAGATGCATGCAAGTTACGCTTACTAATTAACATGTCCCATACAAGCTGCTGCTACGGATGATGATCATGATGATGATGATGATCATGATGATGATGGTTATGATGATGATTATGATGATCATGATGATGATCATGATGAAAAACCGGAGGAACCGGAAGACCTGGAGAGAAATAGAAGCAGCGATCACCACGGGGAGAGAGAGAGACACTCAAACTCCAAATATACAGTAGCAGCAGGCGTCAGGGTCGCGATCGAACCCACGACCTCCTGCACACCAGGCGAGGTAGTCAACATCTCCTAGCCACTTTGGCGGGGTAGTTACGAAGGCGTGGCTGACTATGTTAAGTAGGAGAGGGGGGCGTGGCCTGATGGGGTATGCTAATTACGAAGGCGTGGCTGACTATGCTAAGTAAGATGGAGAGTGGCTTAGCGGTGCATGCTAATCAATGGGCGTGACTGGCTATGCTAAGTAGGAGCGGGGGGTGTGGCTCGGCGGTGTATGCTAATTAAGGGGCGTGGCTGGCTATGCTAAGTACGAGCGGGGGGGGAGTGGCTCGGCGGATTATATGCTAATTAAATCTTGACTTAAAGCTTTCGTGACTGCAGGAATTCATATTATTGAGTCTTTCGGTAAAGTAACGTAGATAGTAATCTAGATTGTTATTTTTTGTTAAATAACAAATTGTTATTTTTTTGTTATTTCCTAGAACTTATCTCCGTGACTTTACGAGCGGGAGGAGGAGGAGGGGGCGTGGCTTGGCGGTGTATATGTTAAGCGCGGGCGTGGCTACACGAGAGGGGCGTTGCTACACGAGAGGGGCGTTGCTACACGAGAGGGGCGTGGCTACACGAGCTTGGCGTTGTTACACGAGAGGGGCGTGGCTAATCGAGAGGGGCGTGGCTACACAAGGGGGGGGAGGGGCATGACGTCAGTGGAGATCAAGCGGTTCGCAAAGAGTTAACAGTGGAGCTGGGAGATGAGGTGAGTGGTGGTGGTTGTTGTGGTGGTGAGGCTGTGGTGGTGGTGAGGCTGTGGTGGTGGTGAGGGTTCTTATGGTAGGAACTTGCTGTGTCCGTGTGTGTGTGTGTTTTTACCGTAGTAATTTTTTTGTGTACACGCGCGGAAAACTTTGAAACCGCTAAAGTGTTGAGAGAGAGAGAGCGGGAGGAGGAGGAGGAGGATTACATGGCCGCTTTGCCTCCACGTGGGGTGGGTAGGGGTGGTGTGGGTAGGGGTGTGTAGGGGTGGTGTGTGTAGGGGTGTGTAGGGGTGGTGTGTGTAGGGGTGGTGTGTGTAGGGGTGGTGTGGGTAGGGGTGTGTAGGGGTGGTGTGTGTAGGGGTGGTGTGTGTAGGGGTGGTGTGTGTAGGGGTGGTGTGGGTAGGGGTGAGAGGTGTAGGGGTGGTGTGGGTAGGGGTGGTGTGTGTGTGTGTGTGTAGGGGTGAGTGTGTAGGTGTGTGTGTGTAGGTGTGTGTGTGTAGGTGTGTGTGTGTAGGTGTGTGTAGATGTGTGTGTAGGTGTGTGTGTGTAGGTGTGTGTGTGTAGGGGTGAGTGTGTAGGGGTGAGTGTGTAGGTGTGTGTAGGTGTGTGTGTGTAGGTGTGTGTAGATGTGTGTGTGTGTAGGTGTGTGTGTAGGGGTCAGTGTGTAGGGGTGAGTGTGTAGGTGTGTGTGTGTAGGTGTGTGTAGATGTGTGTGTGTAGGTGTGTGTGTGTAGGGGTGAGTGTGTAGGTGTGTGTGTGTAGGGGTGAGTGTGTAGGTGTGTATGTAGGGGTGTGTGTGTAGGTGTGTGTATGTAGGGGTGTATGTGTAGGTGTGTATGTAGGGGTGTGTGTGTAGGTGTGTGTGTGTGTGTAGGGGTGCGTGTGTGTGTGTGTGTGTAGGGGTGAGTGTGTAGGTGTGTGTAGGGGTGTGTGTGTAGGTGTGTGTAGGTGTGTGTGTGTAGACGTGTGTAGCCTGTAACAGACTGTTCTGGCAAGTGCTGTTAGTGTACACGCACACACGTGTAAACTCACCTACATATGTGTGTGTCACTGAGTGTGTCACTGAGTGTGTGTGTCACCATGTGTGTCATTCTGTGAGTGTGTCACTGTATGTGTCACCGTGTGTGTCACTGAGTGTGTGTGTCAATGTGTCCGTGTGTGTCACTGAGTGTATGTGTCACTGTGTGTGTCATTGTGTGAGTGTGTCAATGTGTGTGTCTGTGTCACTGTGTGTGTCATTGTGTGTGTGTGTCACTGTGTGTGTCATTGTGTGTGTCACTGTGTGTGTCATTGTGTGTGTGTCACTGTGTGTGTCATTGTGTGTGTGTGTCACTGTGTGTGTCATTGTGTGAGTGTGTCATTGTGTGTCTCATTGTGTGTGTGTCATTGTGTGTCATTGTGTGTGTGTGTCACTGTGTGTGTCATTGTGTGTGTGTCACTGTGTGTGACATTGTGTCATTGTGTTTGTGTGTCACTGTGTGTGTAATTGTGTGTGTCACTGTACGTGTCACTGTGTGTGTCACTGTGTGTGTCACTGTACGTGTCACTGTGTGTGTCACTGTGTGTCACTGTGTGTCATTGTCTGTGTGTCACTGTGTGTGTCACTGTGTGTGTCACTGTGTATGTGTCACTGTGTGTGTCACTGTGTGTGTGTCACTGTGTGTGTGTCACTGTGTGTGTGTCACTGTGTGTGTGTCACTGTGTGTGTGTGTGTCACTGTGTGTGTGTGTCACTGTGTGTGTCACTGTGTGTGTGTGTGTCACTGTGTGTGTGTCTCTGTGTGTCATTGTGTCACTGTGTGTGTTTCTCTATGTGTCACTGTGTCACTGTGTGTTTCTCAATGTGTCACTCTGTGTGTCACTGTGTCACTGTGTCTGTGTGTCACTGTGTATGTGTCACTCTGTATGTGTCTCTGTGTGTCACTGTGTCACTGTGTGTGTGTCACTGTGTGTGTGTCACTGTGTGTCACTGTGTGTGTGTCACTGTGTATGTGTCACTGTGTCATTGTGTCTGTGTGTCTGTGTGTGTGTGGGGAGCGGTGGTGCAGCGGTTAGCGCTACGCTGCGCTACGAACCTGACGACCCGGGTTCGATTCCCTCTCACGGCCAACTCCACCGGTGACGATTATCCTGAACCGGTCCAGGGCCTCCCCTAGGTCGACTCAGCCTCAAATGAGTACCTGGTGTGGTGTGCAGTAAGCATCGACACTCGGGGAGAGACAAAGGCGGCCGGGCGTGGTGGTGCTGGCCACCCACCCCCTCGTGGGCCACAGCGCCGGTAGCCTTCATAGGCGCTGCTCGCTAACAGCACTTGCCCCTAGAGCCTGTTAGAGGCTACACGGGGGACCTTTGTCTGTATATAGGTGCTGTTGCTACTCGCTAACAGCACTTGCCCCTACAGCCTGTTAGAGGCTACACGGGGGATCTTTGTCTGTGTATAGGTGCTGCTGCTACTCGCTAACAGCACTTGCCCCTACAGCCTGTGAGAGGCTACACGGGGGACATTTGTCTGTGTATAGGTGCTGCTGCTACTCGCTAACAGCACTTGCCCCAACAGTCTGTTAGAGGCTACACGGGGGATCTTTGTACAGTACAGGACTGTGTGAACATGCCCAGGCATGTTCGTGTGTGGGTGAGTAGCGGGGTGAGTGAGTGGGTGAGTGAGTGGGTGGGTGAGTGAGTGAGTAGCGGGGTGAGTGAGTGTGGTGAGTGGGTGAGTGAGTAGTGGGGTGAGTGGGTGCGTGAGTGAGTAGCGGGGTGAGTGAGTGGGTGAGTGAGTGGGTAAGTGAGTGAGTGGGTGAGTGAGTAGTGGGTGAGTGAGTAGCGGGGTGAGTGAGTAGCGGGGTGAGTGAGTAGCGGGGTGAGTGAGTAGCGGGGTGAGTGAGTAGCGGGGTGAGTGAGTGGGTGAGTGAGTGGGTGGGTGAGTGAGTGAGTAGCGGGGTGAGTGAGTGTGGTGAGTGGGTGAGTGAGTAGTGGGGTGAGTGGGTGCGTGAGTGAGTAGCGGGGTGAGTGAGTGGGTGAGTGAGTGGGTGAGTGAGTGGGTGAGTGAGTGGGTGAGTGAGTGAGTGCGTGAGTGAGTGGGTGAGTGAGTGGGTGAGTGAGTAGTGGGTGAGTGAGTAGCGGGGTGAGTGAGTAGTGGGGTGAGTGAGTAGCGGGGTGAGTGAGTAGCTGAGTGAGTAAGTAGCGGGGTTAGTGATTGGGTGAGTGAGTGGGTGAGCAAGTAGTGGGGTGAGTGAGTGGGTGGGTAGCGGGGTGTGTGAGTGAGTGGGGTGAGTGGGTGAGTGAGTAGCGGGTTGAGTGGGTGGGAGAGTGAGTAGGTGAGTAAGTAGCGGGTTGAGTGGGTGAGTGAGTAGCGGGATGAGTGAGTAGCGGGATGAGTGAGTGGGTGAGTAGCGGGGTGTGTGAGTAAGTGAGTGGGTGAGTGAGTAGCGGGGTGTGTGAGTGGGTGGATGAGTAGCGGGGTGAGTGGGTGAGTGAGTGAGTAGTGGGGTGAGTGGGTGGGTGAGTGAGTGGGTGAGTGAGTATTGGGGTGAGTGAGTGGGTGAGTGAGTGGGTGAGTGAGTAGTGGGGTGAGTAGTGGGGTGAGTAAGTGGGTGAGTGAATAGCGGGGTTAGTGATTGGGTGAGTGAGTGGGTGAGTGGTGGGGTGTGTGAGTGAGTAGGTAGGTGAGTGAGTAGTGAGGTGAGTGAGTAGTGGGTTGAGTGGTTGGGTGAGTGAGTGGGTGAGTGAGTAGTGGGTGAGTAAGTAGCGGGTTGAGTGGGTGAGTGAGTGGGTGAGTGAGTGGGTGAGTGGGTGGGTGAGTGAGTAGCGGGATGAGTGAGTGGGTGAGTAGCGGGGTGTGTGAGTGAGTGGGTGGGTGAGTGAATAGTGGGGTGAGTAAGTAGCGGGTTGAGTGGGTGGGTGAGTGAGTGGGTGAGTGAGTGCGTGAGTGCGTGAGTGAGTAGGTGGGTGAGTAACTAGCGGGGTGTGTGAGTGGGTGGGTGAGTGAGTGAGTAGCGGGGTGAGTGAGTGAGTGAGTAGCGGGGTGAGTGAGTGAGTGGGTGAGTGAGTAGTGGGGTGAGTGGGTGGGTGAGTAAGTAGCGGGGTGAGTGAGTGGGTGAGTGAGTAGTGGGGTGAGTGAGTGGGTGAGTGAGTAGCGGGGTGAGTAGCGGGGTGAGTGAGTGCGTGAGTCGTGGGGTGATGGGGTGAGTGAGTGGGTGAGTTGCGGGGTGAGTGAGTAGCGGGGTGAGTGAGTAGCGGGGTGAGTGAGTGGGTGAGTGAGTGAGTGGGTGAGTGAGTCAGTGGTTGAGTGAGTAGCGGGGTGAGTGAGTAAGTGAGTAGCGGGGTGAGTGAGTGAGTGGGTGAGTGATTGAGTGAGTGGGTGAGTGAGTGAGTGGGTGAGTGAGTGAGTGGGTGAGTGAGTGAGTGGGTGAGTGAGTAGCGGGGTGAGTGAGTGCGTGAGTGGGTGGGTGAGTGAGTAGCGGGTGAGTGGGTGAGTGAGTGGGTGAGTAGTGGGGTGAGTTAGTGGGTGAGTGAGTAGTGGGGTGTGTGAGTGAGTGGGTAAGTGGGTGAGTAGCAAGGTGAGTAGTGGGGTGAGTGGGTGGGTGAGTGAGTAGCGGGGTGAGTGAGTAGCGGGGTGAGTGAGTGAGTGGGTGAGTGAGTAGCGTGGTGAGTTGCATGGTGAGCGCGAGTTGGTAGCAGGAATTCTGTATCTCTGGGCAAGTCAAGGCATGACCGGGCGATTGCGTGTGTGTGTCTGTCTGTGTCTCTCGGACACAGAGACAGACAGAGACACACAGACAGAGACACACAGACAGAGACACACAGACAGAGACACACAGACATAGACACACAGACATAGACACACAGACACACAGACACGGAGATACACATACACACACAGAGACACACATACACAGAGACAGACACACACAGACACACGCATACAGAAACACACAGACACACACAGACACACGCACACAGACATACACAGACACGGAGACACACAGGGATACACAGACACACACAGACACACACACAGACACAGAGACACACAGACACACAGACACAGAGACACACAGATACAGAGACACACAGACACACACACAGCCACGGAGACACACAGACACACACAGACACAGAGACACACAGACAGAGACATACAGAGACAGTGACACACAGACACACACACAGACACACGCACACAGACACACACAGAGACACAGACATACACAAAGATAGACAAAGGTCCCCCGTGTAACCTCTAACAGGCTGTAGGGGCAAGTGCTGTTAGCGAGTAGCAGCAGCACCTATACACAGACAAAGATCCCCCGTGTAGCCTCTAACAGGCTGTAGGGGCAAGTGCTGTTAGTAGCGAGTAGCAGCAGCACCTATACACAGACAAAGATCCCCTGTGTAGCCTCTAACAGACTGTAGGGGCAAGTGCTGTTAGTAGCGAGTAGCAGCAGCACCTATACACAGACAAAGATCCCCCGTGTAGCCTCTAACAGGCTGTAGGGGCAAGTGCTGTTAGTAGTAGCGAGTAGCAGCAGCACCTATACACAGACAAACGTCCCCCGTGTAGCCTCTAACAGGCTGTAGGGGCAAGTGCTGTTAGTAGTAGCGAGTAGCAGCAGCACCTATACACAGACAAAGATCCCCCGTGTAGCCTCTAACAGGCTGTAGGGGCAAGTGCTGTTAGCGAGCAGCAGCAGCACCTATACACAGACAAAGATCCCCCGTGTAGCCTCTAACAGGCTGTAGGGGCAAGTGCTGTTAGTAGCGAGTAGCAGCAGCACCTATACACAGACAAAGATCCCCCGTGTAGCCTCTAACAGGCTGTAGGGGCAAGTGCTGTTAGTAGCGAGTAGCAGCAGCACCTATACACAGACAAAGATCCCCCGTGTAGCCTCTAACAGGCTGTAGGGGCAAGTGCTGTTAGCGAGTAGCAGCAGCACCTTTACACAGACAAAGATCCCCCGTGTAGCCTCTAACAGGCTGTAGGGGCAAGTGCTGTTAGTAGCGAGTAGCAGCAGCACCTATACACAGACAAAGATTCCCGGTGTAGCCTCTAACAGGCTGTAGGGGCAAGTGCTGTTAGTAGCGAGTAGCAGCAGCACCTATACACAGACAAAGCTCCCCCGTGTAGCCTCAACAGACTGTAGGGGCAAGTGCTGTTAGCGAGTAGCTACCGGCGCTGTGGCACACGAGGGGGGTGGGTGGCCAGCAACCACCACGCCCGGCCGCCTTTGTCTCTCCCCCACAGCGGCGATGTTCGCTACAACACACCGCTTACACCGGGTGCTCATTTGAGGCTGAGTCGACCTAGGGGTGGCCCAAGATAATCGTCACCGGTGGTGTTGGTGGCGGCTGTGGTGAGTGGGAATGGAAACTCTGCTCTCTGCGGGGGTTCGCAGCTCGTCGCTGCTAACCGCTGCGCCACCGCTCCCCCGAACGGCAAAGTGAGGGTATCGGGGAGACAAAGGCGGCCGGGCGTGGTGGGGCTGGCCAGCCACCCCCTCGTGTGTGCAATAGTGCCGGTAGCCTGCGTAGCTGCTGCTGCTGCTACTAACACTGCACTTGCCACAGCAGTCTGTTAGAGGCTACACGGGGGTGGGGGGGATTTTTGTATTTGTGTGCCTCTGTGTGTGTCTCTGTGTGTGTGTGTCTGTGTCTCTGTGTGTGTGTGTCTTTGTCTCTGTGTGTCTCTGTGTCTCTGTGTGTGTGTGTCTGTGTCTCTGTCTGCAGGATCACAATGTGTGTCTCTGTGTGTCTGTGTGTTTGTGTCTCTGTGTGTCTGTGTCTCTGTCTGCAGGATCACAATGTGTGTCTCTGTGTGTCTGTGTGTCTGTGTGTCTCTGTGTCTGTGTCTCTGTGTCTGTGTCTCTGTGTCTCTGTGTGTGTCTGTGTCTCTGTGTGTCTGTGTCTCTGTGTGTCTCTGTGTGTCTCTGTGTGTGTGTCTGTGTCTCTGTGTGTGTGTCTGTGTGTCTCTGTATCTGTGTGTCTCTGTGCCTGCAGGATCACAACGTGTGTCTCTGTGTGTCTCTGTGTGTCTCTGTGTGTCTCTGTGTGTGTGTCTGTGTCTGTGTCTCTGTGTGTATCTGTGTGTCTCTGTGTCTGCAGGATCACAACGTGTGTCTCTGTGTGTCTGTGTCTCTGTGTTTGTGTGTCTCTGTGTGTCTCTGTGTCTCTGTTTGTCTCTGTCTGTAGGATCACAATGTGTGTCTCTGTGTGTGTGTCTCTGTGTGTCTCTGTGTGTCTGTGTCTCTGTGTGTCTCTGTCTGCAGGATCACAACGTGTGTCTCTCTGTGTGTGTGTCTGTGTCTCTGTGTGTGTCTGTGTGTGTCTCTGTGTCTGTAGGATCACAATATGTGTATCTGTGTGTCTCTGTGTGTCTGTGTCTCTGTGTCTCTGTGTGTCTCTGTGTCTGTAGGATCACAACGTGTGTCTCTCTGTGTGTGTGTCTGTGTCTCTGTGTGTGTCTGTGTGTGTCTCTGTGTCTGTAGGATCACAATATGTGTATCTGTGTGTCTCTGTGTGTCTGTGTCTCTGTGTCTCTGTGTGTCTCTGTGTCTGTAGGATCACAATGTGTGTCTCTGTGTGTCTGTGTGTGTCTCTGTGTCTGTAGGATCACAATATGTGTATCTGTGTGTCTCTGTGTGTCTCTGTGTCTGTAGGATCACAATGTGTGTCTCTGTGTGTCTCTGTGTCTGTAGGATCACAATGTGTGTCTCTGTGTCTCTGTGTATATGTGTCTCTGTGTGTCTCTGTGTCCGTAGGATCACAACGTGTGTCTCTGTGTGTCTCTGTGTGTCTGTATGATCACAATGTGTGTCTCTGTGTCTGTAGGATCACAATGTGTGTCTCTGTGTGTCTCTGTGTGTCTGTGTCTCTGTGTGTCTGTGTCTGTAGGATCACAACGTGTGTCTCTGTGTGTCTCTGTGTGTCTGCAGGATCACAATGTGTGTCTCTGTGTCTTTGTGTGTGTCTGTGTCTCTGTGTGTCTCATGTGTGTCTTTGTGTCTCTGTGTGTCTCTGTGTCTGTAGGATCACAACGTGTGTCTCTGTCTTTGTGTGTGTCTGTGTCTCTGTGTGTCTCTGTGTCTGCAGGATCACAATGTGTGTCTCTGTGTCTCTGTGTGTCTCTGTGTGTCTGTCTCTGTGTCTGCAGAATTATAATGTGTGTGTCTGTGTGTGTGTGTCTGTGTGTGTGTGTCTGTGTGTGTGTCTGTGTGTGTGTCTGTGTGTGTGTCTGTGTGTGTGTCTGTGTGTGTCTGTGTGTGTGTGTCTGCGTGTGTGTGTCTGCATGTGTGTGTCTGTGTGTGTGTCTGTGTGGGACTGCAGGATCACAATGGGGGTGCTATCCCAGGGTTCAAGACTGAGGAGGGTGTGGAGCTGGATTTTCATAATTGCTTCTGTCTTGGTAAGACACCACAACAACAACCGCCATTAGCCACTAAGTGGCGGTGACGTCACCACGACGCTTGTGCCAGGCCATGTGCACCTTGAGGCCACGTGAAGTGTCTAACGCCCGCTGGCAGGAGGTCACGGGGCACACCCAGGTGCCACGGGTCGACTGACTGAGATGACTGGCTGATGCACCACCTGTGCCCCCTACTGTGCCAACCTGCTTTCCTTTAGCCACCCGGCGCTCCGCTCGTTGTTGTGAGCGTCGCTCCTCCGCCCTCCGTTGTTGTTGGAGGGCGACTGCCTCCAACTGCCCAGTAGCGTCCTTCACGAGCCTCCTCCACAGAGGCCGATCTTGACACCGCTGGTACCAGTCATCGGCAAGTCCACTCAGCTCCACGTCCTCCTGTACCACATCACTCCATCTCTTCTCTAGCCCGTGCCGCGTCCGTTTAGCCCCCCGATCCGGCTGAACAAAAGCTGTTTAGGCATGCTGTGGCTGGGCATGCGGGCTACATGACCCAGCCAACGCAGCCTTGCCTGCCGGAGGAGTTTACCGATCGGACTTTGCCCAGATCTTTCAAGGATTTGTGAGCTCCTCACACAATCCAGCCTGGTTAAACCAAAGATGGATCGTAGGCAGGCCAGCCTAAATGATTCTAACCGTCGAAGATGTTCCATTAGGGGGGTCCACGTTTCGCAAGTGTAGAGAGGGGAGGGAATGACTGTGGCCGAGAAGACCCGAAGCTTCGTGCGGAGCGACAGACCAGGTAGCTTCCACACAGCGTTACGCAACCAATGAAAAGATAATCCCGCTCGACTGATTCGGAGTGAGACCTCTGCTGTTAAACCGGAGCCGGTCATGAGCACACTGCCCAGGTATGGGAAACTCTCCACTCTCTCCACAACTGCCCCATCACCGATTGGGAGTTGTGAGGGTGGAGTGTCCGATGGTACAAAATACCCAGGCAGGTGCTTAGTTTTGGTGGGGCTGATGGTAAGGCCCCACGTCTTAGTGGCACACTTCAGGTTCAGCAGCAGCGCCTCCAACTCCTCCTCTGAGTGAACAGCAATTACCAAATCATCGGCATACATAACGTGGTTGCCAATAGGGAGCCATCCCTTGACCGCACCCGGGCATCGATCAGCCTCCCATTATATCTGTACCAGATGGAAATTCCTCCGGTACAGCTATTGAAGGCTTCACGAACTACGTGGTCGAAATAGATGTTAAATAATGTGGGAGCCAGAGGACATCCCTGTCGCACCCCAAGGTGCACAGGGAATGGCTCTGACTCCCGCCCACGTAGTTTTACCTGGGCTCGCTCACCATCATGAAGGTCCTTTATGATCGTCAGGTACTCCAAAAGCACGAAGAACAACCCAGAGCCCAGGCCTACTGATGGTATCATAGGCCTTGACCAGGTCAATAAAGCAGAGATGTAGGTCTTGTTGGAATTCCCTACACCTCTGCTGTAGCAAACGGACAGAAAATATGGAATCTGTGCAGGACCACCTTTTCCTGAAACCGCATTGGGGCTCTGCAAGCCTCTCCTCAGCGTGCCTGGCAAGACGATGTTGAATAATCCTTGCTAGTACCTTTCCCGGCACTCTGAGGAGTGAGATGCCCCTGTAGTTGTTACACTCTGTGCGGCCCCCCTTCTTAAAGAGGGGGACCACCACCAGGGCATCGTTCCAATCCTGCAGAACCCGTCCAGTGGCCCAGACTGTTATGATTTCATGTAGGGCAGTCTGTGCACAAACGCCACCCTCCCTCAGCATTTCGCTTTGGAGATCATCTCTGCCCTGTGCCTTTTCTGGTCTCAGACTCTGGATTGCCTTCAGTTCTTCCTCAACAGATGGCACCTCAGCCAGCCACTCACAAGGGGTAAATTCCTCCTCCAATATTTGAGGCATCGCAACCTCAGCAGGGTCATCCCCACTTTGTGCCACGATGTTTTCCAGGCTGAGGGATTCCCCCACCCCCAGGACCTCTGCAAACCTGTTCCTGGGGGTTGAAGATTGGATCACCGTTCTTTCCCCTAATGATGGTAATAGGTGAGGCACTGCAGGTCACTTTTTTGATGGAGTTAAATAGAGATTTGTGATCGCGGGCCATTGAGGCAGACTCCATCTCCTCAGCAACCCGCGACCACCATCCATCCTTGCAGCGCCTCATGGCTCTCCGAACCTCCGAGCGAAGGCTGCGGTAAGCCTCCTCATCCTCTGACGAAGGGTGCTGTAGACGATGAGAGTGGACCTGTCGCTTTTTCTCAACCATCCTGAACACCTCCTCTGTCAGCCAGGATCTCTGGGGAGGTCTGGACCTTGTACCCAAAACAGCCATTGCAGCTGCATGAGTCACAGTCCTAAACCTCGCCCATTTACCCTCGACATCAGGAAGAGTGGGGGACGATGCCAACCCCAGCCGCAAGCGATGATGAAATTCTCGCTTGCAACTTTCATCAGCTAACTGAGACCAGGCCACCTTACAGTGAGGGAAAAAGTATTTGATCCCCTGCTGATTTTGTACGTTTGCCCACTGACAATGATATGATCAGTCTATCATTTTAATGGTAGGTTTATTTGAACAGTGAGAGACAGAATAACAACAAAAAAATCCAGGTAAACGCATGTCAAAAATGTTATAAATTGATTTGCATTTTAATGAGGTAAATAAGTACTTGACCCCTCTGCAAAACATGACTTAGTACTTAGTGGCAAAACCCTTGTTGGCAATCACAGAGGTCAGACGTTTCTTGTAGTTGGCCACCAGGTTTGCACACATTTCAGGAGGGATTTTGTCCCACTCCTCTTTGCAGATCTTCTCCAAGTCATTAAGGTTTCGAGGCTGACGTTTGGCAACTCGAACCTTCAGCTCCCTCCATAGATCTTCTATGGGATTAAGGTCTGGAGACTGGCTAGGCCACTCCAGGACCTTAATGTGCTTCTTCTTGAGCCACTCCTTTGTTGCCTTGGCCCTGTGTTTTGGGTCATTGTCATGCTGGAATACCCATCCACGACCCATTTTCAATGCCCTGACTGAGGGAAGGAGGTTCTCACCCAAGATTTCACGGTACATGGCTCCGTCCATCGTCCCTTTGATGCGGTGAAGTTGTCATGTCCCTTAGCAGAAGAACACCCCCAAAGCATAATGTTTCCACCTCCATGTTTGACGGTGGGGATGGTGTTCATGGGGTCATAGGCAGCATTCCTCCTCCTCCAAACACGGCGAGTTGAGTTGATGCCAAAGAGCTCCATTTTGGTCTCATCTGACCACAACACTTTCACCCAGTTGTCCTCTGAATCATTCAGATGTTCATTGGCAAACTTCAGACGGGCATGTATATGTGCTTTCTTGAGCAGGGGGGACCTTGCGGGCGCTGCAGGATTTCAGTCCTTCACGGCGTAGTGTGTTACCAATTGTTTTCTTGGTGACTATGGTCCCAGCTGCCTTAAGATCATTGACAATATCCTCCCGTGTAGTTCTGGGCTGATTCCTCACCGTTCTCATGATCATAGCAACTCCACGAGATGAGATCTTGCATGGAGCCCCAGGCCGAGGGATATTGACAGTTCTTTGTGTTTCTTCCATTTGCGAATAATCGCACCAACTGTTGTCACCTTCTCACCAAGCTGCTTAGCAATGGTCTTGTAGCCCATTCCAGCCTTGTGTAGGTCTACAATCCTGTCCCTGATATCCTTGGAGTGCTCTTCGGTTTTGGCCATGGTGGAGAGTTTGGAATCTGATTGATTGCTTCTGTGGACAGGTGTCTTTTATACAGGTAACAAGCTGAGATTAGCAGCACTCCCTTTAAGAGTGTGCTCCTAATCTCAGCTCGTTACCTGTATAAAAGACACCTGGGAGCCAGAAATCATTCTGATTGAGAGGGTGTCAAATACTTATTTCCCTCATTAAATGCAAATGAATTTATAACATTTTGGACATGCGGTTTTCTGGATTTTTTTGTTGTTATTTTGTGTCTCAATGTTCAAATAAACCTACCATTAAATTTATAGACTGATCATTTCTTTGTCAGTGGGCAAACGTACAAAATCAGCAGGGGATCAAATATTTTTTCCCTCACTGTCGGTTGGAATGGGGCCCTGGGTGTACACCCACCACTGGAGTGGAAGAATGGCAGGCGCATCTTACAGATGAGTAGTCGATGGTCAGAGGGCAGATCAGCTCCACGGTAGGTCCTGGTGTCAAGGACATGGGCTCGCATCCGCTGGTCCGTCACTATGTGGTCCAGCAGATGTTCTTGCTTGGACCCAGCATGCATCCATGATCTTGTGTGGATGCGCCGATGCCGGAACAGCGTGTTGGTAATTACAAGCCCATGGGCTGCACAAAAATCTAGCAGCCTCCTACCGTTGTTATTGAGCTGATCTGGCCCATGCCCTCCAATCACTCCAGACCAGGTGCCAGCATCATGACCAACTCGGGCATTGAAGTCACCCAACAAGATGACTCTATCCCGAGGGGCCACTTTAGCCAGCACCTGTGACAGGAGGTCATAGAAGGCATCTGACTCATCGGCCTTGCCTGCATCCCTCCACAGACACACACAGACACACACACACGTGCACTAACGCTCTCCCCATGTCTCCCACTCCCTGTGTCTCCCCCCCCCGTGTCTCCCACCCCCCCCATGTCTCCCACCCCCCCCCCGTGTCTCCCACCCCCCCCCATGTCTCCCACCCCCCCCCCGTGTCTCCCACCCCCCCCCCCCCCCGTGTCTCCCACCCCCCCCCCCCCCCGCGTGTCTCCCAGGTCCGTGTTGCTGTGTGCCGTGAGTGTTCCGAGTCGGAGTTCCGGAATCTGCAGGGAGTCTGCACGGAGTGCATGAAGTGTGCTCCAGGCACTGAGCTATCGCAGGTTATACACACACAGTGACACACACACAGTGACACACACAGTGACACACACAGTGACACTCACACACAGTGACACACACACACACACAGTAACACACACACAGTGACACACACACAGTGACACACACACACAGTGACACACACACAGTGACACACACACACAGTGACACACACAGTGACACACACACAGTAACACACACACAGTAACACACACACAGTAACACACACACAGTGACACACACACACAGTGACACACACACAGTGACACACACACAGTGACACACACACAGTGACACACACAGTGACACACACACAGTGACACACACACAGTGACACACAGTGACACACACACACACACAGTGACACACACACAGTGACACACACACAGTGACACACACACAGTGACACACACACAGTGACACACACACAGTGACACACACACACAGTGACACACACACACAGTGACACACACACACAGTGACACACACACAGTGACACACACACAGTGATACACACACAGTGATACAAAGACACAGTGACACTCACACACAGTGATACACACACAGTGATACACACACAGTGATACAAAGACACAAAGATCCCCCGTATAGCCTTAACAGACTGTAGGGGCAAGTGCTGTTAGCGAGCACCTATGAAGGCCGGAACGGTACACGAGGGGGTGGGTGGCCAGCACCACGCCCGACCGCCTTTGTCTCCCTAGTGGCAATGTTTACACACCGCACCAGGTACTCATTTGAGGCTGAGTCGACCTAGGGGAGGCCCGGGACCGGTTCAGATAATCGTCACTGGTGTTGGCCGTGAGCGGGAATCGAACCCGGGTCGCCAGGTTCATAGCGCAGCGTGCCAACCGCTACACTATCGCTCCCCACTACACAGTGATACACACACAGTGACACACACACACAGTGATACACACACACAGTGAGACACACACAGTGAGACACACACAGTGACACACACAGTGACACACACACAGTGACACACACACAGTGACACACACACAGTGACACACACACAGTGATACACACACAGTGATACACACAGTGACACACACAGTGATACACACACACAGTGATACACACACAGTGACACACACAGTGACACTCACACACACAGTGACACACACAGTGGCACACACACACAGTGACACACACACAGTGATACACACACAGTGACACTCACACAATGGCACACACACACACAGTGACACACACACAGTAACACACAGTGATACACACACACACAGTGACACACACACACAGTAACACACACACAGTGACACACACAGAGTAACACACACACAGTGACACACACACAGTGATACACACACAGTGACACACACGCACACACACAGTGACACACACACAGTGATACACACACAGTGACACACACGCACACACACAGTGACACACACACAGTGACACTCACACAGTGACACTCACACAATGGCACACACAGTGACACTCACACACACACACAGTGACACTCACACAGTGACACACACGCACACACACAGTGACACACACACAGTGACACTCACACAGTGGCACACACAGTGACACTCACACAGTGACACTCACACAGTGGCACACACAGTGACACTCACACACACAGTGGCACACACACAGTGACACACACACAGTGACACACACACAGTGGCACACACAGTGATACACACACACAGTGATACACACACACAGTGATACACACAGTGACACACACACACAGTGATACACACACAGTAACACACACAGTGACACACACAGTGACACACACACACAGTGATACACACACACAGTGACACACACACAGTGACACACACACAGTGATACACACACAGTGATACACACACAGTGACACACACAGTGACACACACGCACACACACAGTGACACACACACACACAGTGATACACACACACACACAGTGATACACACACACACACAGTGATACACACACAGTGACACACACACAGTGATACACACACAGTGACACACACACACACAGTGACACACACACAGTGACACACACACACACAGTGACACACACAGTGACACTCACACACACAGTGACACACACAGTGACACACACACAGTGACACACACACAGTGATACACACACACAGTGACACACACACACACACACAGTGACACACACACAGTGATACACACACAGTGACACACACACAGTGATACACACACACAGTGACACACACACACACACAGTGACACACACACAGTGATACACACACAGTGATACACACACACAGTGACACACACAGTGACACTCACACACAGTGATACACACACAGTGACAGACACACACAGTGACACTCACACACACACACAGTAACACACACAGTGATACACACACAGTGATGCACACACACAGTGACACACACACAGTGATACACACAGTGACACACACACACAGTGGCACACACACAGTGATACACACACAGTGACACACACACACACAGTGATACACACAGTGACACACACACACAGTGATACACACACAGTGATACACACACACAGTGATACACACACACACAGTGGCACACACACAGTGACACACACACAGTGACACTCACACACAGTGATACACACACAGTGACAGACACACACAGTGACACTCACACACACACACAGTAACACACACAGTGATACACACACAGTGATACACACACACAGTGACACACACACAGTGATACACACAGTGACACACACACACAGTGACACACACACACACACAGTGACACACACACAGTGATACACACACAGTGATACACACACACAGTGATACACACACACACAGTGGCACACACACAGTGATACACACACAGTGACACACACACAGTGACACACACACAGTGACACACACACAGTGACACACACACAGTGATACACACAGAGATACACACACAGTGATACACACAGTAACACACACAGTGACACTCACACACACAGTGATACACACACAATGACACTCACACAGTGACACACACGCACACACACAGTGATACACGCAAAGTGGCACACACAGTGACACACACAGTGACACACACGCACACACACAGTAACACACACACAGTGATACACACACAGTGGCACACACACAGTGATACACACACAGTGACACACACACAGTAACACACACAGTGACACACACACACAGTGATACACGCACAGTGGCACACACACAGTAACACACACAGTGACACACACACACACACAGTGATACACACACAGTGGCACACACACAGTGATACACACACAGTGACACACACACAGTAACACACACAGTGACACACACACACACAGTGATACACGCACAGTGGCACACACACAGTAACACACACAGTGGCACACACACAGTAACACACACAGTGACACTCACACACACAGTGGCACACACACAGTGGCACACACAGTAACACACACAGTGACACTCACACACACAGTAACACACACAGTGATACACACAGTGGCACACACAGTGGCACACACAGTGGCACACACACAGTAACACACACAGTGACACTCACACACACAGTGGCACACACACAGTGGCACACACACAGGGACACACACGCACATACACAGTGACACACACACAGTGATACAAAGATAAAGACAAAGATCCCCCATATAGCCTTAACAGACTGTAGGGGCAAGTGCTGTAAGCGAGCACCTATGAAGGCCGGAACGGTACACGAGGGGGTGGGTGGCCAGCACCACGCCCGACCGCCTTTGTCTCCCTAGTGACGATGTTACACACCGCACCAGGTACTCATTTGAGGCTGAGTCGACCTAGGGGAGGCCCGGGACCAGTTCAGATAATTGTCACTGGTGTTGGCCGTGAGCGGGAATCGAACCCGGGTCGCCAGGTTCATAGCGCAGCGCGCTAACCGCTACACTATCACACACAGTGACACAACAACAACAACAACAACAACCGCCATTCGCCACTAAGTGGGGGTGACGTCACCACGACGCTTGTGCCAGGCTATGTGCACCGTGAGGCCACGTGAAGTGTCGAACGCCCGCTGGCAGGAGGTCACTGGGCAGACCCAGGTGCCACGGGTCGACTGACTGAGATGACTGGCTGATGCACCACCTGTGGCCCCTACTGTGCCAACCTGCTGTGCTTTAGCCACCCGGCGCTCCGCTCGTTGTTCTGAGCGTCGCTCCTCCGCCCTCCGTTGTTGTTGGAGGGCGACTGCCTCCGACTGCCCAGTAGCATCCTTCACGAGCCTCCTCCACAGAGGCCGATCTTGACACCGCTGGTACCAGTCATCGGCAAGTCCACTCAGCTCCACGTCCTCCTGTACCACATCACTCCATCTCTTCTCTAGCCCGTGCCGCGCCCGCTTAGCCCCCTCAATCCAGCCAAACAAAAGCTGTTTCGGCATGCGGTGGCTGGGCATGCGGGCTACATGACCCAGCCATCGCAGCCTTGCCTGCCGGAGGAGCTCACCGATGGGACCCTGCCCAGATCTTTCAAGGATTTGTGAGCTCCTCACACAATCCAGTCCGGTTAAACCCAGGATGGATCGTAGGCAGGCCAGCCTAAATGTTTCTAACCGGCGAAGATGTTCCATTAGGGGGGTCCACGTTTCGCAAGCGTAGAGAAGGGAGGGAATGACCGTGGCCGAGAAGACCTGAAGCTTAGTGCGGAGCGACAGACCAGGTAGCTTCCACACAGCGTTACGCAACCGATGAAAAGATATTGCCGCTCGACTGATTTGGAGTGAGACCTCTGCTGTTAAACTGGAGCCAGTCATAAGCACACTGCCCAGGTATGGGAAACTCTCCACTCTCTCCACAACTGCCCCATCACCGATTGGGAGTTGTGGGGGTGGAGTGTCCGATGGTACAAAATACCCAGGCAGGTGCTTAGTTTTGGTGGGGCTGATGGTAAGGCCCCACCTCTTAGTGGCACGCTCCAGTCTCAGCAGCAGCGTCTCCAACTCCTCCTCTGACTGAGCAGCTATTACCAAATCATCAGCATACATAACGTGGTTGAGCAATAGGGAGCCATCCCTTGACCGCACCCGGGCATCGATTAGCCTCCCATTATATCTGTACCATATGGAGATTCCCCCGGTACAGCTATTGAAGGCTTCACGAACTACGTGGTCAAAATAGATGTTAAATAATGTGGGAGCCAGAGGACATCCCTGTCGCACCCCAAGGTGTACAGGGAATGGCTCTGACTCCCGGCCACGTAGTTTTACCCGGGCCCGCTCACCATCATGAAGGTCCTTAATGATCGTGAGAAGAGGGTCAGGTACTCCAAAAGCACGAAGAACGACCCAGAGCCCAGGCCTACTGATGGTATCATAGGCCTTGACCAGGTCAATAAAGCAGAGATGTAGGTCTTGTTGGAATTCCCTACACCTCTGCTGTAGTAGACGGACACAAAATATGGCATCTGTGCAGGACCGCCCTTTCCTGAAACCGCAATGGGGCTCCGCAAGCCTCTCCTCAGCGTGCCTGGCAAGGCGATGCTGAATAATCCTTGCCAGGACCTTTCTCGGCACACTGAGGAGTGAGATGCCCCTGTAGTTGTTACAGTCTGTGCGGTCCCCCTTCTTAAAAAGGGGGACCACCAGGGCATCCTTCCAATCCTGCGGAACCCATCCAGTGGTCCAGACTGTTGTTATGATGTCATATAGGGCAGTCTGTGCACAAACGCCACCCTCCCTCAGCATTTCGCTTGGGAGATCATCTCTGCCCGCTGCTTTTCCTGGTCTCAGACTCCGGATCGCCTTCAATACTTCCTCAGCAGATGGCACCTCAGCCAGCCACTCACAGGGGGTGACTTCTTCCAATATTTGAGGCACCGCAGCCTCAGCAGAGTCATCCTCACTTTTTGCCACGATGTTTTCCTGGCTGAGGGATTTTCCCTCCCCCAGGACCTCACAGAAATGCTCAGCAAATCTGCGAACCTGTTCCTGGGGGTCGGAGATTGGATCACCGTTTTTTCCCCTAATGATGGTAATAGGTGTGGCGCTGCAGGTTACTTTTTTGATGGAGTTAAATAGAGATTTGTGATCACGGGCCACTGAGACAGACTCCATCTCCTCAGCAACCCGCGACCACCACCCATCCTTGCAGCGCCTCACGGCTCTCCGAACCTCCGAGCGAAGGCTGCGATAAGCCTCCTCATTCTCTGACGTGGGATTCTGTAGCCGATGACAGTGGGCCTGTCGCTTTTTCTCAACCATCCTGAACACCTCCTCTGTCAGCCAGGGTCTCTGGGGAGGTCTGGACCGCGTACCCAAAGCAGCCATTGCAGCTGCATGAGTCACAGTCCTAAACCTCGCCCATTTACCCTCGACATCAGGAGGAGTCGGGGACGATGCCAATCCCAGCCGCAAGCGATGATGAAATTCTCGCTTGCAACTTTCATCAGATAACTGAGACCAGGCCACTTTATGTTGGAATGGGGTCCTGGGTGTACACCCACCACCGGAGTGGAAGAATGGCAGGCGCATCTTACAGATGACTAGTCGATGGTCAGAGGGCAGATCAGCTCCACGGTAGGTCCTGGTGTCAAGGACATGGGCTCGCATTCGCTGGTCCGTCACAATGTAGTCCAGCAGATGTTCTTGCTTGGACCCGGCATGCATCCATGATGTTGTGTGGATGCGCCGATGCCGGAACAGCGTGTTGGTAATTACAAGCCCATGGGCTGCACAAAAATCTAGCAGCCTCCTACCGTTCTTATTGAGCTGATCTGGCCCATGCCCTCCAATCACTCCAGACCAGGTGCCAGTATCATGACCAACTCGGGCATTGAAGTCACCCAACATGATGACTCTATCCCGAGGGGCCACTTTAGCCAGCACCTGTGACAGGAGGTCATAGAAGGCATCTGACTCATCGGCTTTGCCTGCATCCCTCCACAGATGTTTGTCTTCGGTGGGGGCATAAGTAACCACGACCACCACTCCTCGCCTCCGGTTGATGGGAAGGCGAGCCCAAAGTAGCCTTGGGCTTACAGCTTCCCACACCTCACCGCCACGCTCCCACGCCCCCTTCATTCTTTTGTTCAAAAGAAGACCCACACCCTGTTGTTTGGCAGTCTGCTGCCCCGAGTAGAGGACGGTCCACCTCATGGTGGCAGGAGCCAGAGCCGGTCCACCGGACCGCCTGAATACCACAGAGATCCAGGCAGTAATGGTCCAGCTCCCGACAGAGGAGTAGGCAGCCTCTCCTCAGCAGCGAGCGTTCGAACATTTCACGTGGCCACACGAAGTGGCTTTTCGTTGTTTCTGGAGGAGCCCCGAGGGTAGAGATTCAATCTCCTGGCTCCGCCAATTGGGGTTTGGCCAGGAGACGTCATAGACACCTGTCCCCCCGGGGCCTCCGGCACAAGCTTATTAGTTACATATTTAAGTCGTAGTTTAGTGGTAATTAATTGAAGGTGGAGAGGTTACCAGCCCCTCGCACCCGTCCAGAGCCCCCGTTTAGCCCCTGTGGTGGTCACATGCCATGAGGCGTGGAGCCAATCGGAAGTTGACCTCCCCCCAAAGCACTGTCCACGACAGAGTTTCCCGTCCGGCACCGCGAGGAGGTAGGGGGTTGTTTTGCCGGACACATTGATACACACACAGTGATACACACACAGTGTGACACACACAGTGGTACATCTGGTGATAGCCAGCAGTCGCTTTTGAAAACGAGCAACAAAGTTCAGTGGGACCTTACACACCTGGTAACTGTAAATAATAGTTCTCTATGAGTATGGGTCTCTGAGTATGAGTCTCTGTGGGTCTCCATAAGTGTGGGTCTCTGTGGGTCTCTATGAGTGTGGGTCTCTAATAGTGTGGGTCTCTATGAGTGTGGGTCTCTCTGGGTCTCTATGAGTGTGGGTCTATTTGAGTGTGGGTTCTGTGGGACTCTATGAGTATGGGTCTCTGTGGGTCTCTATGAGTGTGGGTCTCTGTGAATCTCTATGAGTGTGGGTCTCTGTGGTGTCTATGAGTGTGGGTCGCTATGAGTGGGTCTCTGTGGGTCTCTGTGTGTGTGTCTCTGTGGGTCTTTATAAGTGTGGGTCTCTCTGGGTCTCTATGAGTGTGGGTCTCTGTGGGTGTCTATGAGTATGGGTCTCTGTGGGTGTCTATGAGTGTGGGTCTCTGTGGGTCTCTATGAGTATGGGTCTCTGTGGGTCTCTGTGGGTGTCTGAGTGTGGGTGTCTGTGAGTGTGGGTCGCTGTGGGTGTCTATGAGTGTGGGTCTCTATGAGTGTGGGTCTCTGTGGGTCTTTATGAGTGTGGGTCTCTGTGGGTCTCTAAGAGTGTGGGTCTCTGTGGGTGTCTATGAGTGTGGGTCTCTGTGGGTGTCTATGAGTGTGGGTATCTATAATGTGTGTCGCTGTGGGTGTCTATGATTGTGGGTCTCTGTGGGTCTCCGAGTCTCTGGACCTCTGTGTTCATGAACAGCAGCGCCTATGAAGGCTACCAGCGCTGTGGCACATGAAGGGGGTGGGTGGCCAACACCACGCCCGGCCGCCTTTGTCTCTCCCCCAGTGGCGATGTTTACTACACACCGCACCAGGTACTCATTTGAGGCTGAGTCGACCTAGGGGAGGCCCAGGACCGTTTCAGATAATCGTCACCGGTGGTGTTGGCCGTGAGCGGGAATCAAACCCGGGTCGCCGGGTTCATAGCGCAGCGTAGCGCTAACCGCTACACACACACCCACACACACAGATACACACACACCCACACACACAGATACACACACACACACAGATACACACACACCCACACACACACACCCACACACACACCCACACACACCCACACACACAGATACACACACACCCACACACACAGATACACACACACACACAGATACACACACACCCACACACACACACCCACACACACACCCACACCCACACACACAGATACACACAGACCCACACACACAGATACACACACGCACACACACCCACACCCACACACACCCACACACACAGATACACACACACACCCACACACACCCACACACACACACACACCCACACACAGAGATACACACACACCCACACACACAGATACACACACACACACACCCACACCCACACACACACACCCACACACACAGATACACACACACCCACACACACAGATGCACACACACCCACACACACAGATACACACACACCCACACACACACCCACACACACACCCACACACACACCCACACACACACACAGACACACACACACCCACACACACAGACACACACCCACACACACAGACACACACAGACACACACAGATACACACACACAGACACACAGATACACACACACCCACACACACAGATACACACACGGACACACACACCCACACACACACCCACACACACAGACACACACACACACCCACACACACACACCCACACACACAGATACACACCCACACACCCACACAGACACACACCCACACACACAGATACACACACACAGACACACACACACCTACACGCGACAAGATTCCTGGGATAAGGCCTGAGGCTTGGGAGGATCAGTAGAGAAGCTTTCATGTGGGTGAAGTCGGCGCACGCGTGTGTGTGTGTACGTGTGTATGTGCGGGGAAAAAACGGTGATCCAATCTCCGACCCCCAGGAACAGGTTTGCAGATTTGCTGAGCATTTCTGTGAGGTCCTGGGGGAGGGAAAATCCCTCAGCCAGGAAAACATCATGGCACAAAGTGAGGATGACCCTGCTGAGGCTGCGGTGCCTCAAATATTGGAAGAAGTCACCCCCTGTGAGTGGCTGGCTGAGAGAGGTGCCATCTGTTGAGGAAGTACTGAAGGCGATCCAGAGTCTGAGACCAGGAAAGGCAGCGGGCAGAGATGCTGAGGGAGGGTGGCGTTTGCGCACAGACTGCCCTACATGACATCATAACAACAGTCTGGACCACTGGACGGGTTCCGCAGGATTGGAAGGATGTCCTGGTGGTCCCCCTTTTTAAGAAGGGGGACCGCAAAGACTGTAACAACTACAGGGGCATCTCACTCCTCAGTGTGCCGGGAAAGGTCCTGGCAAGGATTATTCAACATCGCCTTGCCAGGCACGCTGAGGAGAGGCTAGCGGAGCCCCAATGCGGTTTCAGGAAAGGGCGGTCCTGCACAGATGCCATATTTTCTGTCCGTCTGCTACAGCAGAGGTGTAGGGAATTCCAACAAGACCTACATCTCTGCTTTATTGACCTGGTCAAGGCCTATGATACCATCAGTAGGCCTGGGCTCTTGGTTGTTCTTCGTGCTTTTGGAGTACCTCACGATCATTAAGGACCTTCATGATGGTGAGCGAGCCCAGGTAAAACTACGTGGCCGGGAGTCAGAGCCATTCCCTGTACACGTTGCGGTGCGACAGGGATGTCCTCTGGCTCCCACATTATTTAACATCTATTTTGACCACGTAGTTCGTGAAGGCTTCAATAGCTGTACCGGGGGAATCTCCATATGGTACAGATATAATGGGAGGCTGATCGATGCCCGGGTGCGGTCAAGGGATGGCTCCTTATTGCTCAACCACGTTATGTATGCTGATGATTTGGTAATAGCTGCTCATTCAGAGGAGGAGTTGGAGACGCTGCTGCTGAGACTGGAGCGTGCCACTAAGAGGTGGGGCCTTACCATCAGCCCCACCAAAACTAAGCACCTGCCTGGGTATTTTGTACCATCGGACACTCCACCTCCACAACTCCCAATTGGTGATGGGGCAGTTGTGGAGAGAGTGGAGAGTTTCCCATACCTGGGCAGTGTGCTTATGAATGGCTCCAGTTTAACAGCAGAGGTCTCACTCCAAATCAGTCGAGCGGCAATATCTTTTCATCGGTTGCGTAACGCTGTGTGGAAGCTACCTGGTCTGTCGCTCCGCACTAAGCTTCAGGTCTTCTCGGCCACGGTCATTCCCTCCCTTCTCTACGCTTGCGAAACGTGGACCCCCCTAATGGAACATCTTCGCCGGTTAGAAACATTTAGGCTGGCCTGCCTACGATCCATCCTGGGTTTAACCGGACTGGATTGTGTGAGGAGCTCACAAATCCTTGAAAGATCTGGGCAGGGTCCCATCGGTGAGCTCCTCCGGCAGGCAAGGCTGCGATGGCTGGGTCATGTAGCCCGCATGCCCAGCCACCGCATGCCGAAACATCTTTTGTTTGGCCGGATTGAGGGGGCTAAGCGGGCGCGGCACGGGCTAGAGAAGAGATGGAGTGATGTGGTACAGGAGGACGTGGAGCTGAGTGGACTTGCCAGTGACCAGTACCAGCGGTGTCAAGATCGGCCTCTGTGGAGGAGGCTCGTGAAGGACGCTACTGGGCAGTTGGAGGCAGTCGCCCTCCAACAACAACGGAGGGCGGAGGAGCGAAGCTCACAACAACGAGCGGAGCGCCGGGTGGCTAAAGCACAGCAGGTTGGCACAGTAGGGGGCACAGGTGGTGCATCAGCCAGTCATCTCAGTCATCTCAGTCAGTCGACCCGTGGCACCTGGGTCTGCCCCGTGACCTCCTGCCCACGGGCATTCGACACTTCACGTGGCCTCAAGGTGCACATGGCCTGGCACAAGCGTCGTGGTGACGTCACCGCCACTTAGTGGCGAATGGCGGTTGTTGTTGTTGTTGTGTATATGGGGAGCGATAGTGTAGCGGTCAGCGCTACCCTGCGCTATGAACCTGGCGACCCGAGTTCGATTCCCGTTCATGGCCAACACCACCGGTGTCTCTGTGGGTCTCTATGACTGTGGGTCTCTGTGGGTCTCTATGAGTATGGGTCTCTGTGGGTCTCTGAGTATGGGTCTCTGTGGGTCTCTGAGTATGGGTCTCTGTGGGTCTCTGAGTATGGGTCTCTGTGGGTCTCTATGAGTATGGGTCTCTGTGCGTCTCTATGGGTCTCTGGAAACACGCGTTTAGAGTATTCATCTGCTGCTCTAAATGTCCACGTGATGATGATGATGACAGTTTTAGTTTAGACTCGGCCTCAAATGAGTACCTGGCGTGGCGTGTCGTGGACATCGCCCCCCCCCCCCCCCCCCGCCTCACCAGCAGTGCGGACGAGGCCTTCACGTGCAGGCTTCGTGCGTGGCCTGCCCCTCGTGTAGCTACAAGGAGGCCTGGGGCCTACAACGTTGCCTCTCTGTCTCTGTGTGTCTCTCTGTCTGTCTCTCTGTGTGTCTCTCTGTGTGTCTCTGTCTATCTCTCTGTCTCTGTGTGTCTCTGTGTGTCTCTCTGCGTGTCTCTCTGTCTGTCTCTGCGTGTCTCTCTGTCTGTCTCTGTGTGTCTCTCTGTCTCTGTGTGTCTCTGTGTGTCTCTGTGTGTCTCTCTGCGTGTCTCTCTGTCTGTCTCTGTGTGTCTCTCTGTGTGTCTCTCTGTCTGTCTCTGTGTGTCTCTCTGTGTGTCTCTCTGTGTGTCTCTCTGTCTGTCTCTGTGTGTGTCTCTGCGTGTCTCTCTGTGTCTGTGTTTCTGTGTGTTGTCCCATCAGGAGTGTGTCTCTGTGTCTCTGTGTCTCTGCGCCTGTTGTCCCACCAGGAGTGTGGACGAGGCCTAGGCGTGCAGGCCTCGTGCCTGCCCTGCCCGTCACGTCGCTACAAGGAGGCCTGGGGCCCACAGCGCTGCCTCTCTGTCTGTCTCTCTGTGTGTCTCTGTGTCTCTGTGTCTGTGTCTCTGTCTTTGTGTGTCTCTGTGTGTCTCTGTCTCTGTGTGTCTCTGTGTCTCTGTGTGTCTCTGTGTCTCTGTGTGTCTCTGTCTCTGTGTGTCTCTGTGTGTCTGTGTCTCTGTGTCTCTGTGTGTCTGCGCGTGTTGTGTCCCATCCGGAGTGTGTCTCTGTGTCTCTGCGCCTGTTGTTGTCCCACCAGGAGTGTGGACGAGGCCTAGGCGTGCAGGCCTCGTGCCTGCCCTGCCCGTCACGTCGCTACAAGGAGGCCTGGGGCCCACAGCGCTGTCTCTCTGTCTGTCTCTCTGTGTGTCTCTGTGTCTCTGTGTGTCTGTGTCTCTGTGTGTCTCTGTGTGTCTCTGTGTGTCTGTGTCCCATCAGGAGTGTCTCTGTGTCTCTGCGCGTGTTGTTCCACCAGGAGTGTGGACGAGGCCTAGGCGTGCAGGCCTCGTGCGTGCCCTGCCCGTCACGTCGCTACAAGGAGGCCTGGGGCCCACAGCGCTGCCTCTCTGTCTGTCTCTCTGTGTGTCTCTGTGTCTCTGTGTGTCTGTGTCTCTGTCTTTGTGTGTCTCTGTGTGTCTCTGTCTCTGTCTCTGTGTGTCTCTGTGTCTCTGTGTGTCTCTGTCTCTGTGTGTCTCTGTGTGTCTGTGTCTCTGTGTCTCTGCGTCTCTGCGCGTGTTGTCCCATCAGGAGTGTCTCTGTGTCTCTGTGTGTCTGTGTCTCTGTGTCTCTGCGCCTGTTGTGTTCCACCAGGAGTGTGGACGAGGCCTAGGCGTGCAGGCCTCGTGCGTGCCCTGCCCGTCACGTCGCTACAAGGAGGCCTGGGGCCCACAGCGCTGTCTCTCTGTCTGTCTCTCTGTGTGTCTCTGTGTCTCTGTGTGTCTCTGTCTCTGTCTCTGTGTGTCTCTGTGTGTCTGTGTCCCATCAGGAGTGTCTCTGTGTCTCTGCGCGTGTTGTTCCACCAGGAGTGTGGACGAGGCCTAGGCGTGCAGGCCTCGTGCCTGCCCTGCCCGTCACGTCGCTACAAGGAGGCCTGGGGCCCACAGCGCTGCCTCTCTGTCTGTCTCTCTGTGTGTCTCTGTGTCTCTGTGTCTCTGTCTCTGTGTGTCTCTGTGTGTCTCTGTGTGTCTGTGTCCCATCAGGAGTGTCTCTGTGTCTCTGCGCGTGTTGTTCCACCAGGAGTGTGGACGAGGCCTAGGCGTGCAGGCCTCGTGCTTGCCCTGCCCGTCACGTCGCTACAAGGAGGCCTGGGGCCCACAGCGCTGCCTCCTGTGCCTCGACTGCGCCCTGCTGAACCGCGCGCACACACACAACTGTACGCACACGCACAACGCCGTGTGTGGAGAATGTGTGCAGGGGTACGTAGCGCACACACACACGCTGACACACACACACAGACACCACACACACACAGACACACAGACACACACACACAGACACCACACACACAGACACACACACACAGACACACACACACACACAGACACCACACACACAGACACACACACACAGACACACACACACACAGACACACACACACAGACACCACACACACACACACACAGACACACACACAGACACCACACACACAGACACCACACACACAGACACACACACAACTGTACGCACACGCACAACGCCATGTGTGGAGAATGTGTGCAGGGGTACGTAGCGCACACACACACGCTGACACACACACACAACAACAACCGCCATTCGCCACTAAGACTCGCACACACGCGCAGACACACAGGCACACAACAACAACAACCGCCATTCGCCACTAAGTGGCGGTGACGTCACCACAACGCTTGTGCCAGGACATGTGCACCTTGAGGCCACGTGAAGTGTCGAACGCCCGCTGGCAGGAGGTCACGGGGCAGACCCAGGTGCCCCAGGTCGACTGACTGAGATGACTGAGATGACTGGCTGATGCACCACCTGTGCCCCCTACTGTGCCAACCTGCTGTGCTTTAGCCACCCGGCGCTCTGCTCGTTGTTCTGAGCGTCGCTCCTCCGCCCTCCGTTGTTGTTGGAAGGCGACTGCCTCCAACTGCCCAGTAGCGTCCTTCATGAGCCTCCTCCACAGAGGCCGATCTTGACACCGCTGGTACCAGTCATCGGCAAGTCCACTCAGCTCCACGTCCTCCTGTACCACATGACTCCATCTCTTCTTTAGCCCGTGCCGCGCCCACTTAGCCCCCTCAATCCGGCCGAAGAAAAGCTGTTTCGGCATGCGGTGGCTGGGCATGCGGACTACATGACCCAGCCATCGCAGCCTTCCCCGCCGGAGGAGCTCACCGATGGGACCTTGCCCAGATCTTTCAAGGATTTGTGAGCTCCTCACACAATCCAGTCTGGTTAAACCCAGGATGGATCGTAGGCACGCCAGCCTAAATGTTTCTAACCGGCGAAGATGTTCCATTAGGGGGGTCCACGTTTCGCAAGCGTAGAGAAGGGAGGGAATGACCGTGGCCGAGAAGACCTGAAGCTTAGTGCGGAGCGACAGACCAGGTAGCTTCCACACAGCGTTACGCAACCGATGAAAAGATATTGCCGCTCGACTGATTCGGAGTGAGACCTCTGCTGTTAAACTGGAGCCAGTCATAAGCACACTGCCCAGGTATGGGAAACTCTCCACTCTCTCCACAACTGCCCCATCACCGATTGGGAGTTGTGGGGGTGGAGTGTCCGATGGTACAAAATACCCAGGCCGGTGCTTAGTTTTGGTGGGGCTGATGGTAAGGCCCCACCTCTTAGTGGCACGTTCCAGTCTCAGCAGCAGCGTCTCCAACTCCTCCTCTGACTGCTGATGATTTAGCTATTACCAAATCATCAGCATACATAACGTGGTTGAGCAATAGGGAGCCATCCCTTGACCGCAACCAGGCATCGATCAGCCTCCCATTATATCTGTACCATATGGAGATTCCCCCGGTACAGCTATTGAAGGCTTCACGAACTACGTGGTCAAAATGGATGTTAAATAATGTGGGAGCCAGAGGACATCCCTGTCGCACCCCAAGGTGTACAAGGAATGGCTCTGACTCCCGGCCACGTAGTTTTACCCGGGCCCGCTCACCATCATGAAGGTCCTTAATGATCGTGAGCAGAGGGTCAGGTACTCCAAAAGCACGAAGAACGACCCAGAGCCCAGGCTTACTGATGGCATCATAGGCCTTGACCAGGTCAATAAAGCAGAGATGTAGGTCTTGCTGGAATTCCCTACACCTCTGCTGTAGCAGACGGACAGAAAATATGGCATCTGTGCAGGACCGCCCTTTCCTGAAACCGCATTGGGGCTCCGCAAGCCTCTCCTCAGCGTGCCTGGCAAGGCGATGCTGAATAATCCTTGCCAGGACCTTTCCCGGCACACTGAGGAGTGAGATGCCCCTGTAGTTGTTACAGTCTGTGCGGTCCCCCTTCTTAAAGAGGGGGACCACCAAGACACACAGACACAGACACACACACAGACACGCACACAACTGTACGCACACGCACAACGCCGTGTGTGGAGAATGTGTGCAAGGGTACGTAGCGCACACACACACAGACACGCAGACACACACACGCAGACACACACACGCAGACACGCAGACACACACGCATACACGCAGACACACACGCAGACACACAGACACACAGACACACGCAGACCCCACACACGCAGACACTCACACAGAAACAAAGATAAAGATCCCCCATATAGCCTTAACAGACTGTAGGGGCAAGTGCTGTTAGCGAGCACCTATGAAGGCTACCGGCGCTGTGGCACACGAGGGGGGTGGGTGGCCAGCAACCACCACGCCCTGCCGCCTTTGTCTCTCTCCTAGTGGCGATGTTCAGCTACCAGGTTACTCATTTGAGGCTGAGTCGACTTAGGGGAGGCCCGGGACCGGTTCAGGATAATCGTCACCGGTGTTGGCCGTGAGCGGGAATCGAACCCGGGTCGCCAGGTTCGTAGCGCAAGCGTAGCGCTAACCGCTGCACCACCGCTCCCCCAGTGGCGATGTTTACTACACGCACACACACGCACACACGCACACGCACACACACACACACGCACACACACGCACACACACGCACACACGCACACACACGCACACACACACACACACGAGCACACACGCACGCACGCACGCACACACACACACGCACACGCACAGATTGTTGTTGTTGTTGATTGTTGTTGTTGTCTTCGTTAAGGTTTTATCGGAAGACCCGGCTGGGCGGATTCCAGGACTCGGAGTGCGTGTCCTGTGCCAGCTCCCCGCCTGCAGACCGCACGCAGTGTGAGACATCATCATCCTCATCATCAGTGTCATCATCAGCAGTGTCATCCTCATCATCATCAGTGTCATCATCATCATCATCAGTGTCATCATCAGCAGTGTCATCATCATCATCATCAGTGTCATCATCAGTAGTGTCATCATCATCAGTAGTGTCATCATCAGCAGTGTCATCATCATCAGCAGTGTCATCATCGTCAGCAGTGTCATCCTCATCATCATCATCAGCAGTGTCATCATCAGCAGCAGTGTCATCATCATCATCAGCAGTGTCATCATCATCATCAGCAGTGTCATCCTCATCATCATCAGCAGCAGTGTCATCATCATCATCAGCAGTGTCATCATCATCAGCAGTGTCATCATCAGTGTCATCATCATCATCATCAGTGTCATCATCATCAGTGTCATCATCATCAGCAGTGTCATCCTCATCATCAGCAGTGTCATCATCAGCAGTGTCATCATTGTCAGCAGTGTCATCATCATCTGCAGTGTCATCATCATCAGTGTCATCATCATCATCAGTGTCATCATCATCATCATCAGCAGTGTCATCATCCTCATCAGCAGTGTCATCATCATCAGCAGTGTCATCATCCTCATCAGCAGTGTCATCATCATCAGCAGTGTCATCATCATCATCATCAGTGTCATCATCATCAGCAGTGTCATCATCATCATCTGCAGTGTCATCATCATCTGCAGTGTCATCATCATCAGTGTCATCATCATCATCATCAGTGTCATCATCATCATCAGTGTCATCATCATCATCATCAGTGTCATCATCATCAGCAGTGTCATCATCATCAGCAGTGTCATCATCATCATCTGCAGTGTCATCATCATCATCAGTGTCATCATCATCATCAGTGTCATCATCATCATCAGCAGTGTCATCATCCTCATCAGCAGTGTCATCATCATCAGCAGTGTCATCATCATCATCAGCAGTGTCATCATCATCAGCAGTGTCATCATCATCATCAGCAGTGTCATCATCATCAGCAGCAGTGTCATCATCATCAGCAGTGTCATCATCGTCAGCAGTGTCATCCTCATCATCATCATCAGCAGTGTCATCATCAGCAGCAGTGTCATCATCATCATCAGCAGTGTCATCATCATCATCAGCAGTGTCATCCTCATCATCATCAGCAGCAGTGTCATCATCATCATCAGCAGTGTCATCATCAGTGTCATCATCATCATCATCAGTGTCATCATCATCAGTGTCATCATCATCAGCAGTGTCATCCTCATCATCAGCAGTGTCATCCTCATCATCAGCAGTGTCATCATCAGCAGTGTCATCATTGTCAGCAGTGTCATCATCATCAGTGTCATCATCATCATCAGTGTCATCATCATCATCATCAGCAGTGTCATCATCCTCATCAGCAGTGTCATCATCATCAGCAGTGTCATCATCCTCATCAGCAGTGTCATCATCATCAGCAGTGTCATCATCATCATCATCAGTGTCATCATCATCAGCAGTGTCATCATCATCATCTGCAGTGTCATCATCATCTGCAGTGTCATCATCATCAGTGTCATCATCATCATCATCAGTGTCATCATCATCATCAGTGTCATCATCATCATCATCAGTGTCATCATCATCAGCAGTGTCATCATCATCATCTGCAGTGTCATCATCATCTGCAGTGTCATCATCATCAGTGTCATCATCATCATCATCAGTGTCATCATCATCATCAGTGTCATCATCATCATCTGCAGTGTCATCATCATCAGTGTCATCATCATCTGCAGTGTCATCATCATCAGTGTCATCATCCCCACCGTGTCTCCCCCTCCCCCCCCCAGGCGGACAGCGTGGCTCTCTCACCGTGTCTCTCTCACCGTGTCTCTCTCACCGTGTCTCTCTCACCGTGTCTCTCTCACCGTGTCTCTCTCACCGTGTCTCTCTCACCGTGTCTCTCTCACCGTGTCTCTCTCACCGTGTCTCTCTCACCGTGTCTCTCTCACCGTGTCTCTCTCACCGTGTCTCTCTCACCGTGTCTCCCCCCACCGTGTCTCTCTCACCGTGTCTCTCTCACCGTGTCTCTCTCACCGTGTCTCTCTCACCGTGTCTCTCTCACCGTGTCTCTCTCACCGTGTCTCTCTCACCGTGTCTCTCTCACCGTGTCTCTCTCACCGTGTCTCTCTCACCGTGTCTCTCTCACCGTGTCTCTCTCACCGTGGCTCTCTCACCGTGTCTCCGTGGTGCGTGTCTCTCTCACCGTGTCTCTCTCACCGTGTCTCTCTCACCGTGTCTCTCTCACCGTGTCTCTCTCACCGTGTCTCTCTCACCGTGTCTCTCTCACCGTGTCTCTCTCACCGTGTCTCTCTCACCGTGTCTCTCTCACCGTGTCTCTCTCACCGTGTCTCTCTCACCGTGTCTCTCTCACCGTGTCTCTCTCACCGTGTCTCTCTCACCGTGTCTCTCTCACCGTGTCTCTCTCACCGTGTCTCTCTCACCGTGTCTCTCTCACCGTGTCTCTCTCACCGTGTCTCTCTCACCGTGGCTCTCTCACCGTGGCTCTCTCACCGTGTCTCCGTGGTGCGTGTCTCTCTCACCGTGTCTCTCTCACCGTGTCTCTCTCACCGTGTCTCTCTCACCGTGTCTCTCTCACCGTGTCTCTCTCACCGTGTCTCTCTCACCGTGTCTCTCTCACCGTGTCTCTCTCCCCGTGTCTCTCTCACCGTGTCTCTCTCACCGTGTCTCTCTCACCGTGTCTCTCTCACCGTGTCTCTCTCACCGTGTCTCCCCCACCGTGTCTCTCTCACCGTGTCTCCCCCTCCCCCCCAGGCGGACAGCGTGTCTCCGTGGTGCGTGTCTCCCTCAACCTGTCTCCCCCACCGTGTCTCCCCCACCGTGTCTCCTCCCCCTCCCCACCGCAGGCAGACAGCGTGTCTCCGTGGTGCGTGTCTCTCTCACCGTGTCTCTCTCACCGTGTCTCTCCCCTCCCCCAGGTGGACAGCGTGTCTCTCTCACCGTGTCTCTCTCACCGTGTCTCCCCTCCCCCCAGGCGGACAGCGTGTCTCACCGTGTCTCTCTCACCGTGTCTCACCGTGTCTCTCTCACCGTGTCTCTCCCCCGTCTCCCCCAGGCGGACAGCGTGTCTCCGTGGTGTGTGTCTCCCTCACCGTGTCTCTCTCACCGTGTCTCTCTCACCGTCTCTCTCTCACCGTCTCTCTCCCCCCTCTCCCCAGGCGGACAGCGTGTCTCCGTGGTGCGTGTCTCCCTCACCGTGTCTCTCTCACCGTGTCTCACCGTGTCTCTCCCCCCTCTCCCCAGGCGGACAGCGTGTCTCCGTGGTGCGTGTCTCCCACGGTGACACGCTGTCCGACGAGCGTGCTGTGACGGGCGTTGTCTGCGGGGTCCTCGCCACCGTCCTTGTGGCCGTCTCCGCCTTCTGCCTCGTCTACTGGAAGCACCACCTGGCCCACAAGCTCGCGCACCACCACCAGCAGCAGCAGCAGCAGCACGAAGGTGAGGGGATACAAAGGCGGCCGGGACAAGCTGGAGGGGGGAAGCAGACGGACGGGGTCGGGCGGAGCGGTCAAGGCCGCTCCCCTCTGCCGCTGCTGCCGCTCGCTACTAACGGCACTTGCCCCTGCGGCCTGTTAGAGGCTACACGGGAGAGCTTTGTCTGTGTGTAGGCGCTGCTGCTGCTACTCGCTAACAGCACTTGCCCCTGCAGCCTGTTAGAGGCTACACGGGGGATCTTTGTCTGTGTATAGGTGCTGCTGCTGCTACTCGCTAACAGCACTTGCCCCTGCGGCCTGTTAGAGGCTACACGGGGGATCTTTGTCTGTGTATAGGTGCTGCTGCTACTCGCTACTAACAGCACTTGCCCCTGCAGACTGCTAGAGGCTCCACGGGGGATCTTTGTCTGTGTATAGGTGCTGCTGCTACTCGCTAACAGCACTTGCCCCTGCAGCCTGCTAGAGGCTACACGGGGGATCTTTGTCTGTGTATAGGCGCTGCTACTCGCTACTACTAACAGCACTTGCCCCTACAGCCTGTTAGAGGCTACACGGGGGATCTTTGTCTGTGTATAGGTGCTGCTGCTACTCGCTAACAGCACTTGCCCCTACAGCCTGTTAGAGGCTGCACGGGGGATCTTTGTCTGTGTATAGGTGCTGCTGCTACTCGCTAACAGCACTTGCCCCTGCAGCGTGCTAGAGGCTACACGGGGGATCTTTGTCTGTGTATCGGCGCTGCTGCTGCTACTCGCTAACAGCACTTGCCCCTACAGCCTGTTAGAGGCTACACGGGGGATCTTTGTCCACACACTCTGCTTCAGGAGGGAGTGAGATGGAACAGATGGAGATTAGTCCACTCTGCTGTAGAAGGAAGTGAGATGGAACAGATTGAGATTAGTCCACACACTCTGCTGTAGGAGGGAGTGAGAAGGAACAGATGGAGATTAGTCCACACACTCTGCTGTAGGAGGGAGTGAGATGGAACAGATGGAGATTAGTCCACACACTCTGCTGCTGTAGGAGGGAGTGAGATGGAACAGATGGAGATTAGTCCACACACTCTGCTGTAGGAGGGAGTGAGATGGAACAGATGGAGATTAGTCCACACACTCTATTGTAGGAAGGAGTGAGATGGAACAGATGGAGATTAGTCCACACACTCTGCTGTAGGAGGGAGTGAGACGGAACAGATGGAGATTAGTCCACACACTCTGCTGCTGTAGGAGGGAGTGAGATGGAACAGATGGAGATTAGTCCACACACTCTGCTGCTGTAGGAGGGAGTGAGATGGAACAGATGGAGATTAGTCCACACACTCTGCTGTAGGAGGGAGTGAGAAGGAACAGATGGAGATTAGTCCACACACTCTGCTGTAGGAGGGAGTGAGAAGGAACAGATGGAGATTAGTCCACACACTCTGCTGCAGGAGGGAGACTCTGAACCTGGTAGCCACGGTAACCACGGTAACCACGGTAACCGTGGTTTTCACCTCCAGGTGCCGTGGAGGCCCAGGAGGAGGAGCCTGATGACGACGACGCGGGGAGGGAGGAGGAGGAGGCTCGGGCCTTGGCCCCGGGAGAGGGGACCCCCCCGGGAGAGGGGACCCCCCCGGGGAAGAAGGGGACCCCCCCGGGGAGTCGTGGAGACCCCCACGGGGAGGAGTTGCTGCCTCTCAAACCTCCGCACACCGCGCGTGCGTGCGTGTGTTTGTGTGCACGTGTGTGTGTGTACACGTGTGTGTGTACACGTGTGTGTGTGTACACGTGTGTGTGTACACGTGTGTGTGTGTGTGTACACGTGTGTGTGTGTGTGTACACGTGTGTGTGTGTGTGTACACGTGTGTGTGTGTGTACACGGGTGTGTGTACACGCGTGCGTGTACGTGTGTTTATACGTGTGTGTGTATACGTGTGTGTGTATACGTGTGTGTATATGTGTGTGTGCACGTGCGCACGTGTGTGTACGTGTGTGTGTATGTGTGTGTATACGTGTGTGTGCACGTGCGCACGTGTGTGTGCACGTGTGTGTACACAGGTGCGTGTACAGGTGTGCGTGTACATGGGTGACGTTTCCTGGCCACACCCCATTTGGCGCAGCCACGAGATTGAATCTCTACCCTCAGGGCTCCTCCAGGAACGGCTAAAAGCCACTGCGGGTGGCCACGTGGAATGTTCGAATGCTCACTGCGGAGGAGAGGCTGCCACTCCTCTGTCGGGAGCTGGTCTGGTACCGCCTGGATCTCTGTGGCATTCAGGAGGTCCGGTGGACCGGCTCTGGCTCCTGCCACTATAAGGGGTGGACAGTCCTCTACTCGGGGCAGGAGACTGCCAAACAACAGGGAGTGGATGTACACCCAGGACCCCATTCAAACCCACAGTGGCCTGGTCTCAGCTTATGAAAGTTGCAAGTGGGAATTTCATCATTACTTGCGGCTGGGGTTGGCATTGTCCCCCACTCCTCCTGATGTCGAGGGGAAATGGGCGAGGTTTAAGACTGTGGCTTATGCAGCTGCAATGGCTGCTTTGGGTACACGGTCCACACCTCTCCAGAGACCCTGACTTACAGAGGAGGTGTTCAGGCTGGCTGAGAAAAAGCGACAGGCCCACTCTCATCGGCTACAGCATCCCACGTCAGAGAATGAGGAGGCTTACTGCAGCCTTCGCTCGGAGGTTTGGAGAGCCATGAGGCGCTGCAAGGATGGGTGGTGGTCGCGGGTTGCTGAGGAGATGGGAGTCTGCCTCAGTGGCCCGCGATTACAAATCTCTTTTAACTCCATGAAAAAAGTAACTTGCAGCGCCCACACCTATTACCATCATTAGGGGAAAGAACGGTGATCCAATCTCCGACCCCCAGGGACAGGTTTTCCAGATTTGCTGAGCGGTTCTGTGTGGCCCTGGGGGAGGGGCAATCCCTCAGCCTGGATAACAACGTGGGACAAAGTGGGGATGACCCTGCTAAGGCTGCGGTGCCTCAAATATTGAAATAAGAGTTCAGTTAATTTATTTTGATGGAGCCCTGTGAGCCATTCGGATCTTGAATCGGGTGCAACCACAACAAACAAAAACACGAACAAGAAAAGATCTTAAAGTGACTTTGTGTTGACTGTGCAAACAGAAAATCCATGAAAAAAAAACAGCAAAATATTCCTGAAAAAAGCACCGTACACCAACGCTGTGTGCAATAAAATCCCAGTGGGATGCAAGTCAAACAACAACAACAACAACAACCACAAGAAAATTTAGATTAAGGCCATCAGTCTAACTCCGTACTACAACAAAACAAACATGTCCAAACCAAAAAACTTTTCGAAATCACCAAAAAATAAAGCCATAATTGCAACGTAACAGTTAACATAGGGACTGAGCGAATTTTTACAATAAACTACATAAATAACATGTAACACCAAATCCTAGATTCATAGCTGGCTGCATGAGTTACTCCACAACAACAGAAGCATCAGTCGGAGTATCACATTTTTCAATGCACCTTTAAGATCAGCACGCCAAATCAAAATACAGATAATACTTTGCAGCGTCATCCGGAGCGAAACATTTTATTTTCTCTGTGTATCTCTATGTATCTCTGTGGGTGTATCCCAATGTAATTCTGTGTATCTCATTGTATCTGTATTTGTGTATCTCTGTGTATGTGTATCTCTGTGTGTATGTGTATCTCTGTGTGTCTGTGTGTATGTATCTCTGTGTGTGTGTGTGACCGGCTCCAGTTTAACAGCAGAGGTCTCACTCCGAATCAGTCGAGCGGCAATATCTTTTCATCGGTTGCGTAACGCTGTGTGGAAGCTACCTGGTCTGTCGCTCTGCACTAAGCTTCGGGTCTTCTCGGCCACGGTCCTTCCCTCCCTTCTCTACGTTTGCGAAACGTGGACCCCCCTAATGGAACATCTTCGCCGGTTAGAAACATTTAGGCTGGCCTGCCTACGATCCATCCTGGGTTTAACCAGGCTGGATTGTGTGAGGAGCTCACAAATCCTAGAGATCTGGGCAGGGTCCCGTCGGTGAGCTCCTCCGGCAGGCAAGGCTGCGTTGGCTGGGTCATGTAGCCCGCATGCCCAGCCACCGCATGCCGAAACAGCTTTTGTTCGGCCGGATCGAGGGGGCTAAACAGGCGCGGCACGGGCTAGAGAAGAGATGGAGTGACGTGGTACAGGAGGACGTGGAGCTGAGTGGACTTGCCGATGACTGGTACCAGCGGTGTCGAGATCGGCCTCTGTGGAGGAGGCTCGTGAAGGACGCTACTGGGCAGTTGGAGGCAGTCGCCCTCCAACAACAACGGAGGGCGGAGGAGCGACGCTCACAACAACGAGCGGAGCGCCGGGTGGCTAAAGCACATCAGGTTGGCACAGTAGGGGGCACAGGTGGTGCGTCAGCCAGTCATCTCAGTCGACCCGTGGCACCTGGGTCTGCCCCGTGACCTCCTGCCAGCGGGCGTTCGACACTTCACGTGGCCTCAGGGTGCACATAGCCTGGCACAAGCGTCGTGGTGACGTCACCTCCACTTAGTGGCAATGGCGGTTGTTGTTATGTATCTCTGTGTATCTGTGTGTGTGTATGTGTGTCTGTGTGTGTATCTCTGTGTATGTATCTCTGTGTATCTGTATGTGTGTGTCTGTGTGTGTATCTCTGTGTGTGTGTATCTCTGTGTGTGTGTCTGTGTGTCTGTGTGTTATCAGTGGCCGTGTGCGATGGGCCCTCGAGTCTGCGCTCGCTGCAACCGGACTTCACCACGGCCGCCCCCTGCGCCCACTGCTGCCTGCACCACGGCGGCCCAGACTCCAACCACAACCCCTACCTCCTGGGCAGGTGAGGCCCAGCGTCCAGGGCCCACGGCCCATGTCCCAGGGCCCAGGGTTTAGGCCCAGAGTTCAGGCCTACGTCACAGGTCCCAGGGCTCTGGCCCAGGGCCAGGCCCAGGGCCCCAGGGCCCAGGTGTCCAGGGCCAGGCCTAGGGCCCCAGTGCCCAGGGATCCAGGGCCCCAGGTCCCAGGGCCCAGGGCCCAGGTCCTAGTGCTCAGGCCCAGGTGTCCAGGGCCCACTTCACAGGTCCCAGGACCCATGCCTCAGGGCCAGGGCCCCAGGGCCCAGGGGTCCAGGGCCCACTTCACAGGTCCCAGGGCCCAGGGCCAGGTCCAGTTCCAGGGCCAGGGCCAGGGCCAGGGCCAGGGCCAGGGCCAGGGCCAGGGCCAGGGCCAGGGCCAGGGCCAGGGCCAGGGCCAGGGCCAGGGGTCCAGGGGTCCAGGGGTCCAGGGGTCCAGGGGTCCAGGGGGCCAGGGGGCCAGGGGGCCAGGGGGCCAGGGGGCCAGGGGGCCAGGGGGCCAGGGGGCCAGGGGGCCAGGGGGCCAGGGGGCCAGGGGGCCAGGGGGCCAGGGGGCCAGGGGGCCAGGGCCCCAGGGCCCAGGTGTCCAGGTGGCCAGGGCCCCAGGGCCCAGGTGTCCAGGTGGCCAGGGCCCCAGGGCCCAGGTGTCCAGGTGGCCAGGGCCCCAGGGCCCAGGTGTCCAGGTGGCCAGGGCCCCAGGGCCCAGGTGTCCAGGTGGCCAGGGCCCCAGGGCCCCAGGGCCCAGGTGTCCAGGTGGCCAGGGCCCCAGGGCCCAGGTGTCCAGGTGGCCAGGGCCCCAGGGCCCAGGTGTCCAGGTGGCCAGGGCCCCAGGGCCCAGGTGTCCAGGTGGCCAGGGCCCCAGGGCCCAGGTGTCCAGGGCCCCAGGGCCCAGGTGTCCAGGGCCAGGGCCCCAGGGCCCAGGTGTCCAGGGCCAGGGCCCCAGGGCCCAGGTGTCCAGGGCCAGGGCCCCAGGGCCCAGGTGTCCAGGGCCAGGGCCCCAGGGCCCAGGTGTCCAGGGCCAGGGCCCCAGGGCCCAGGTGTCCAGGGCCAGGGCCCCAGGGCCCAGGTGTCCAGGGCCAGGGCCCCAGGGCCCAGGTGTCCAGGGCCAGGGCCCCAGGGCCCAGGTGTCCAGGGCCCTAGGGCCAGACCCAGGGCCAGGGCCCCAGGGCCCAGGTGTCCAGGGCCAGGGCCCCAGGGCCAGACCCAGGTGTCCAGGGCCTGGGCCCCAGGGCCAGACCCCAGGGCCCAGGGCCCACGCCACCACAGTTGGGGCGGCACCCCCAATGCATACATGTATTCATTTTTAAAAATATATATTCGCGTACGTTCAAATACATGCGTGTATATTTATAAATGCATGCTATATACGCGCGTGTACAAAATACATTCGGACGATTAATTTTTTTATTCATTTTCAAAACATTTATTTATTTCTCCCCCCCCCCACCCCCCCCAATTTACCACCGGCGCAGGACGGTCGCCGCAGGCAATCGGGCGCATCGCGGACGCCCGCGTGGCGGTGGCGGCGGTGGTGGCGGCGGCGGCGAGGACCCCGTCCGCTGTGGCTGCGAGGACCCCGCGAGGGGCGCGGGGGTGGGAGGGGATTGGGGCGTCCGCGGAGCCGCCGGGGGGGGCGCCCGCTGGCGGCTCGCCACGGAACACTCAGAACCCCCTGCCACGGGCTGTGACCTCCCTACCGGCCCCTGTGATGGTGAGTGGGGGGGGGGGGGGTGGGGGGAGGTGAGAGCACGGACATCATCAGCAGGGCACCACGGTGGCTAGGAGATGTTGACTACCTCGCCTGGTACGCAGGAGGTCGTGGGTGGGTCACCTGGGTGGGTGGGTCACCTGGGTGGGTGGGTCACCTGGTGGGTGGGTCACCTGGTGGGTGGGTCACCTGGTGGGTGGGACATCTGGTGGGTGGGACATCTGTTGGGTGGGACACCTGTGGGTTGGGTCACCTGGTGGATGGGTCACCTGGGTGGGTGGGTCACCTAGGGGATGGGACACCTGTGGTGGGTGGGACACCTGGGTGGGTCACCTGGTGGGTGGGTCACCTGGTGGGTGGGTCACCTGGTGGGTGGGTCACCTGGTGGGTGGGACACCTGGTGGGGTGGGTCACCTGGTGGGTGGGTCACCTGGTAGGTGGGTCACCTGGGTGGGTGGGTCACTTGGTGGGTGGGTCACCTGGGGGGTGGGTCACCTGGTGGGTGGGACACCTGGTGGGTGGGACACCTGGTGGGTGGGTCACCTAGTGGGTGGGTCACCTGGTGGGTGGGACACCTGGGTGGGTGGGTCACCTGGTGGGTGGGTCACCTGGTGGGTGGGACACCTGGTGGGTGGGACACCTGGTGGGTGGGTCACCTGGGGGGTGGGTCACCTGGTGGGTGGGTCACCTGGTGGGTGGGTCAACTGGGTGGGTGGGTCACCTGGTGGGTGGGTCACCTGGTGGGTGGGACACCTGGTGGGGTGGGACACCTGGGGGGTGGGTCACCTGGGTGGGTGGGTCACCTGGGTGGGTGGGACACCTGGGTGGGTGGGTCACCTGGGTGGGTGGGTCACCTGGTGGGTGGGACACCTGGTGGGTGGGACACCTGGTGGGTGGGTCACCTGGTGGGTGGGACACCTGGTGGGTGGGTCACCTGGGTGGGTGGGACACCTGGGTGGGTGGGTCACCTGGGTGGGTGGGACACCTGGGTGGGTGGGACACCTGGGTGGGTGGGTCACCTGGGTGGGTGGAACACCTGGTGGGTGGGTCACCTGGGTGGGTGGGTCACCTGGGTGGGTGGGTCACCTGGTGGGTGGGTCACCTGGGGTGGTGGGTCACCTGGTGGGTGGGTCACCTGGGTGGGTGGGTCACCTGGTGGGTGGGTCACCTGGGTGGGTGGGTCACCTGGTGGGTGGGACACCTGGGGGTGGGACACCTGGGTGGGTGGGACACTTGGGGGGTGGGTCACCTGGTGGGTGGGTCACCTGGGTGGGTCACCTGGTGGGTGGGTCACCTTGGGGGTGGGACACTTGGTGGGTGGGTCACCTGGTGGGTGGGTCACTTGGTGGGTGGGACACTTGGTGGGTGGGTCACCTGTTGGGTCACCTGGTGGTTGGGTCACCTGGGGGGTGGGACACCTGGTGGGTGGGACACCTGGTGGGTCACCTGGTGGGTGGGTCACCTGGGGGGTGGGTCACCTGGGGGGTTGGTCACCTGGGGGGTGGGACACTTGGGGGGTGGGTCACCTGGTAGGTCACCTGGTGGGTCACCTGGGGGGTGGGTCACCTGGTGGGTGGGTCACCTGGTGGGTGGGTCACCTGGGGGGTGGGTCACCTGGTGGGTGGTCACCTGGTGGTTGGGTCACCTGGGGGGTGGGTCACCTGGTGGGTGGGACACCTGGTGGGTGGGACACCTTGTGGGTGGTCACCTGGTGGGTTGGTCACCTGGGGGGTGGGTCACCTGGTGGGTGGTCACCTGGTGGGTGGGTCACCTGGGGGGTGGGTCACCTGGTGGGTGGGACACCTGGTGGGTGGGACACCTTGTGGGTGGTCACCTGGTGGGTGGGTCACCTGGGGGGTGGGTCACCTGGTGGGTGGTCACCTGGTGGGTGGGTCACCTGGGGGGTGGGTCACCTGGTGGGTGGGACACCTGGTGGGTGGGACACCTTGTAGGTGGGTCACCTTGTGGGTGGGTCACCTGGTGGGTGGGTCACCTGGGGGGTGGGTCACCTGGGTGGTGGGTCACCTGGTGGGTGGGATACCTGTGGGGTGGGTCACCTGGTGGGTGGGTCACCTGGTGGGTGGGTCACCTGGGTGGGACACCTGGTGGGTGGGTCACCTGGTGGGTGGGACACCTGGTGGGTGGGTCACCTGGTGGGTGGGTCATCTGGTGGGTGGGACACCTGTGGTGGGTGGGTCACCTGGGTGGGTGGGTCACCTGGTGGGTGGGACACCTGGGTGGGTGGGTCACCTGGTGGGTGGGTCATCTGGTGGGTGGGTCACCTGGGGGGTGGGACACCTGTGGTGGGTGGGACACCTGGGGGGGTGGGTCACCTGGGTGGGTGGGTCACCTGGTGGGTGGGTCACCTGGTGGGTGGGTCACCTGGTGGGTGGGTCACCTGGTGGGTGGGTCACCTGTGGGTGTGGGTGACCAGCTGAGCTCAGCAAGTCACGTGGTGCCGCTGTGCGTGAACCCTTCCCCTACCCTCCAATTCCCAGACTCTCTACACAAGGGTCACGTGACCCCGCCGGGCATGCTGGGTAGAGGTGCCGCTGCCGCCCCTCTGCTGTGCTCCCAGCATGCACCCCTCCCGGCCTGCCACTGTGAGGGCTGCCCAATGGGCAGGCTCGCCGTTGGGGTCAGAGGTCGAGCACCAGCCAATCAGGAGGTGAGGTCACTGTGTGGTGAGTCTATGGGTCTCTGTGTGATGAGTCTATGGGTCTCTGTGTGATGAGTCTATGGGTCTGTGTGATGAGTCTATGGGTCTCTGTGTGGCGAGTTTATGGGTCTATGTGTGGTGAGTGTATGGGTCTCTGTGTGATGAGTCTGTGGGTCTCTGCGTGATGAGTCTATGGGTCTCTGTGTGATGAGACTATGGGTATCTGTGTGGTGAGTCTATGGGTCTCTGTGTGATGACTCTGTGGGTATCTGTGTGATGAGTCTATGGGTCTCTGTGTGATGAGTCTGTGGGTCTCTGTGTGATGAGTCTGTGGGTCTCTGTGTGATGAGTCTGTGGGTCTCTGTGTGATGAGTCTATGGGTCTCTGTGTGGTGAGTCTATGGGTCTCTGTGTGGCGAGTCTATGGGTCTCTGTGTGGCGAGTCTATGGGTCTCTGTGTGGCGAGTCTATGGGTCTCTGTGTGGCGAGTTTATGGGTCTAAGTGTGATGAGTCTATGGGTCTCTGTGATGAGTTTATGGGTCTTTGCGTGGTGAGTCTATGGGTCTCTGTGTGGTGAGTCTGTGGGTATCTGTGTGATGAGTCTATGGGTCTCTGAGTCTCTCTGTTTGTTTTTCAGATTAGAGTTGACCTTTGATCGCTGGGTCCACGCCACGTCCAGTGAAGAAAGAGGATTAGAAGAGGTTGTTACCCTTTTTAGCTTCGTCCGTCCGTCACGCGGGAGGAGGGGTGATGGTGGTGGTTACAGAGATGCCCGGTGATGATGATGATGGTGGTAGTGATGGTGGTATCAAAGCCAAGATGTGGCGGGAAGTTGTGTGGCTGTCGGGGACTCACTCACTCACTCAGCCATTCACTCAGCCAGCCAGTCATTCACTCAGCTACTCACTCACTCAGCCACTCACTCAGCCAGCCACTCACTGAGCCACTCACTCAGTCATGCACTTGCTCACCTCAGCCACTTACTCACCCACTTACCCACTCACTCATCCACTCTCTCCGCCAGCCACTCACTCAGCCAGCCACTCACTCAGTCAGCCACTGCCTTACTCAGCCAGCCACTCACTCACCCACTTACCCACTCACTCACTCAGCCAACTCACTCAGCCACTCTCCGTCAGCCACTCACTCAGCCAGTCACTCAGCCAGCCACTCGCTCAGCTATCCACTCGCTGAGCCACTCACTCACTCATGCACTTACCTACTCACTCAGCTACCCACTCAGCCGCTCACTCACACACTCACTCACTCAGCCACTCACTCACTCAGCCACTCTCTGCCAGCCACTCACTCAGCCAGCCACTCACTCAGTCAGCCACTCCCTTAGCTAGCCACTCACTGAGCCACTCACTCATGCACTCACTTACTCACCCACTTACCCACTTACTCAGCCACTCAGCCACTCATCCACTCACTCAGCCAGCCACTCACTCACGTACCTACCCAATCACTCAGCCACTCAGCCAGCCACTCAGCCAGCCACTCACTCACGCACCTACCCACTCACTCAACCACTCACTCAGCCACTCATCCACTCACTTAGCCAGCCACTCACTCAGCTACTCACTCAGCCACTCACTCAAACACTCACTCACTTATCCACTCACTCAGCTACTCAGCCACTCGCTCACGCACCTACCCACCCACTCAGCCACTCACTCACTCAGCCACTCACTCACGCACCTACCCACTCACTCAGCCACTCATTCACTCAGCCACTCACTCACTCAGCCACTCACTCACGCACCTACCCACTCACTCGGCCACTCACTCGGCCACTCACTCAGCCACTCACTCACGCACCTACCCACTCACTCAGCCACTCAGCCACTCACTCACTCAGCCACTCACTCACTCGGCCACTCACTCACTCGGCCACTCACTCACTCGGCCACTCACTCACTCGGCCACTCACTCACTCGGCCACTCACTCACTCAGCCACTCACTCACGCACCTACCCACTCACTCATCTACTCACTCAGCCACTCACTCACTCAGCCACTCACTCACTCAGCTACTCACTCACTCAGCTACTCACTCACTCAGCCACTCACGCACCTACCCAAGCACAGCAGTCAACCCATTGCACCTGGGTCTGTGCCGTGACCTCCTCATGCACCTAGCCTGGCACGGCAGTGCAACCCATGGCACCTGGGGCCTGCCGCGTGACCTCCTGCCAGCAGAGAGCCTTTCCACATTTCACGTGCACCTAGCCTGGCGCAAGCGCCGTGGCGACGTCGCCGCCACTAAGTGTTGTTATTGTGTACGTGTTCGCGCGCGTGCGCGTGTGTGTGTACGTGTCGCGCGTGTGTGCGTGTACGTGTCGCACGTGTGTGTGTGTACGTGTCGTGTGTGTGTGTGTACGTGTCGTGTGTGCGTGTGTGCGTGTGTGTGTACGTGTTCGCGCGCGTGTGTGTGTGTACGTGTCGTGTGTGTGTACGTGTCGTGTGTGTGTGCGTGCGTGTGTGTATGTACGTGTCGTGTGTGCGTGGGGAGCGGTGGTGCAGCGGTTAGCGCTATGAGCCCGGCGACACGGGTTCGATTCCCGCTCACGGCCAACACCACCGGTAACGATTATCTGAACCGGTCCTGGGCCTCCCCTAGGTCGACTCAGCCTCAAATGAGTTACCTGGTGCGGTGTGCAGTTAAGCATCAGCCACTTGGGGAGAGACAAAGGCGGCCGGGCGTGGTGGTTGCTGGCCACCCACCCCCCTCGTGTGTCACAGCGCCGGTAGCCTTCACAGGCGCTGCTCGCTAACAGCACTTGCCCCTACAGCCTGTTAGAGGCTACACGGGGGACCTTTGTCTTTGTTAACCCCTGCGTTGGCGGGGTGGGGGGGGGCGGTGGAGCGGTGGTGCAGCGGTTAGCGTGCACCGCGCCACCGGTACCAGCGGGTGACCTTTGGTCTGGGCCTCCCCTAGGTGGACTCAGCCTCAAAAGAGTAGTACCTGGGCCACGATGCGTAGTCGATATCGATGGGGGGGGGGGGGGGAGAGAGACAAAGGTGGCCGGGCGTACGTGGTGCTGCAGCTGCTGCTACTCGCTGACAGCACTTGCCCCAAAAGGTTTGTTAAGGCTGCACGGGGGATCTTTGTCTTTGGCCCCGTGTGTGTGTACACGTGCCGTGTGTGTGTGTGTTGCGTGTGTACGTTAAGATGTCGATTTCACAGTGAATAAAGTGTTGATGTTTATAGTTCTTCGGTTTCGGGTTTGATTTACAGCCTACGGGCAGTGTTGAGTCTATGGTGCAGTGTTGTGTCTATGGTGCAGTGTTGAGTCTATGGTGCAGTGTTGTGTCTATGGTGCAGTGTTGAGTCTATGGTGCAGTGTTGTGTCTATGGTGCAGTGTTGAGTCTATGGTGCAGTGTTGAGTCTATGGTGCAGTGTTGAGTCTATGGTGCAGTGTTGAGTCTATGGTGCAGTGTTGAGTCTATGGTGCAGTGTTGCGTCTATGGTGCAGTGTTGAGTCTATGGTGCAGTGTTGAGTCTATGGTGCAGTGTTGTGTCTGTGGTGCAGTGTTGAGTCTATGGTGCAGCGTTGAGTCTATGGTGCAGTGTTGAGTCTATGGTGCAGTGTTGTGTCTATGGTGCAGTGTTGTGTCTATGGTGCAGTGTTGTGTCTGTGGTGCAGTGTTGAGTCTGGTGCAGTGTTGTGTCTATGGTGCAGTGTTGAGTCTATGGTGCAGTGTTGAGTCTATGGTGCAGTGTTGAGTCTATGGTGCAGTGTTGAGTCTATGATGCAGTGTTGAGTCTGTCGTGCAGTGTTGAGTCTATGGTGCAGTGTTGTGTCTGTGGTGCAGTGTTGTGTCTGTGGTGCAGCGTTGAGTCTATGATGCAGTGTTGTGTCTATGGTGCAGTGCTGAGTCTATGGTGCAGTGTTGAGTCTATGATGCAGTGTTGTGTCTATGATGCAGTGTTGTGTCTATGGTGCAGTGTTGAGTCTATGATGCAGTGTTGAGTCTATGGTGCAGTGTTGTGTCTATGGTGCAGTGTTGAGTCTATGGTGCAGTGTTGTGTCTATGGTGCAGTGTTGAGTCTATGGTGCAGTGTTGTGTCTGTGGTGCAGTGTTGTGTCTGTGGTGCAGTGTTGAGTCTATGGTGCAGTGTTGAGTCTATGGTGCAGTGTTGAGTCTATGGTGCAGTGTTGAGTCTATGGTGCAGTGTTGTGTCTATGGTGCAGTGTTGAGTCTATGGTGCAGTGTTGTGTCTATGGTGCAGTGTTGTGTCTATGGTGCAGTGTTGAGTCTATGATGCAGCGTTGAGTCTATGGTGCAGCGTTGAGTCTATGGTGCAGTGTTGAGTCTATGGTGCAGTGTTGAGTCTATGGTGCAGTGTTGAGTCTATGGTGCAGTGTTGAGTCTGTGGTGCAGTGTTGAGTCTATGGTGCAGTGTTGAGTCTATGGTGCAGTGTTGAGTCTATGGTGCAGTGTTGAGTCTATGGTGCAGTGTTGAGTCTATGGTGCAGTGTTGAGTCTATGGTGCAGTGTTGAGTCTATGGTGCAGTGTTGAGTCTATGGTGCAGTGTTGAGTGTATGGTGCAGTGTTGAGTCTATGGTGCGGTGTTGCGTCTATGGTGCAGGGTTGAGTCTATGGTGCAGTGTTGAGTCTATGGTGCAGCGTTGAGTCTATGATGCAGCGTTGAGTCTATGGTGCAGTGTTGTGTCTATGGTGCAGTGTTGTGTCTGTAGTGCAGTGTTGAGTCTATGGTGCAGTGTTGAGTCTATGGTGCAGTGTTGAGTCTATGGTGCAGTGTTGTGTCTGTGGTGCAGCGTTGAGTCTATGATGCAGTGTTGTGTCTGTGGTGCAGTGTTGAGTCTATGGTGCAGTGTTGTGTCTGTGGTGCAGTGTTGAGTCTATGGTGCAGTGTTGAGTCTATGGTGCAGTGTTGTGTCTGTGGTGCAGTGTAGAGTCTATGGTGCAGTGTTGTGTCTGTGGTGCAGTGTTGAGTCTATGGTGCAGTGTTGAGTCTATGGTGCAGCGTTGAGTCTATGGTGCAGTGTTGAGTCTATGGTGCAGCGTTGAGTCTATGGTGCAGTGTTGAGTCTATGGTGCAGTGTTGAGTCTATGGTGCAGTGCTGAGTCTATGGTGCAGTGTTGAGTCTATGGTGCGGTGTTGAGTCTATGGTGCGGTGTTGCGTCTATGGTGCAGGGTTGAGTCTATGGTGCAGTGTTGAGTCTATGGTGCAGTGTTGAGTCTACGATGCAGCGTTGAGTCTATGTGCAGTGTTGAGTCTATGGTGCAATTTTGAGTCTATGATGCAGTGTTGAGTCTATGGTGCAGTGTTGAGTCTATGGTGCAGTGTTGAGTCTATGGTGCAGGGTTGAGTCTATGATGCAGTGTTGAGTCTATGGTGCAGCGTTGAGTCTATGATGCAGCGTTGAGTCTATGGTGCAGCGTTGAGTCTATGGTGCAGTGTTGAGTCTATGGTGCAGTGTTGAGTCTATGGTGCAGTGTTGAGTCTATGGTGCAGTGTTGAGTCTATGGTGCAGTGTTGAGTCTATAGGCAGTGTTGAGTCTATGGTGCAGTGTTGAGTCTATGGTGCGGTGTTGCGTCTATGGTGCAGTGTTGCGTCTATGGTGCAGGGTTGAGTCTATGGTGCAGTGTTGAGTCTATGGTGCAGTGTTGAGTCTATGATGCAGCGTTGAGTCTATAGCGCAGCGTTGAGTCTATGGTGCAGTGTTGAGTCTATGGTGCAGTGTTGAGTCTATTTTGCAGTGTTGAGTCTATGATGCAGTGTTGAGTCTATGATGCAGTGTTGAGTCTATGGTGCAGTGTTGAGTCTATGGTGCAGTGTTGAGTATATGGTGCAGTGTTGTGTCTATGGTGCAGTGTTGTGTCTATGGGCAGTGTTGAGTCTATGGGCGGTGTTGAGTCTATGGGCAGTGTTGAGTCTATGGTGTAGTGTTGAGTCTATGGTGCAGTGTTGTATCTATGATGCAGTGTTGAGTCTATGGTGCAGTGTTGAGTCTGTGAAGCAGTGTTGAGTATGGTGCAGTGTTGAGTCTATGGTGCAGTGTTGAGTCTATGGTGCAGCGTTGAGTCTACGGTGCAGTGTTGTATCTATGGTGCAGTGTTGAGTCTGTGGTGCAGTGTTGAGTCTATGGTGCAGTGTTGAGTATATGGTGCAGTGTTGAGTCTTTTGTGCAGTGTTGAGTCTATGATGCTGTGTTGAGTCTATGGTGCAGTGTTGAGTCTATGGTGCAGTGTTGAGTCTATGGTGCAGTGTTCAGTATATGGTGCAGTGTTGAGTCTATGGTGCAGTGTTGTGTCTATGGGCAGTGTTGAGTCTATGGGCGGTGTTGAGTCTATGGGCAGTGTTGAGTCTATGGTGTAATGTTGAGTCTATGGTGCAGTGTTGTATCTATGATGCAGTGTTGAGTCTATGGTGCAGTGTTTAGTCTGTGAAGCAGTGTTGAGTATGATGCAGTGTTGAGTCTGGTGCAGTGTTGAGTCTATGGTGGAGTGTTGAGTCTATGGTGCAGCGTTGTGTCTATGGTGCAGTGTTGTGTCTATGGTGCAGTGTTGAGTCTATGGTGCAGTGTTGTATCTATGGTGCAGTGTTGAGTCTGTGGTGCAGTGTTGAGTCTATGGTGCAGTGTTGAGTATATTGTGCAGTGTTGAGTCTATGGTGTAGTGTTGAGTCTATGGTGCAGTGTTGTATTTATGATGCAGTGTTGAGTCTTTGGGCAGTGTTGAGTCTATGGTGCAGTGTTGAGTTTATCGTGCAGTGTTGAGTCTATGGAGCAGGGTTGAGTCTATGGTGCAGTGTTGTGTCTATGGTGGAGTGTTGAGTCTATGGTGCAGTGTTGAGTCTATGGTGCAGTGTTGAGTCTATGGAGCAGGGTTGAGTCTATGGTGCAGTGTTGTGTCTATGGTGGAGTGTTGAGTTTATGGTGCAGTGTTGAGTCTATGCTGCAGCGTTGAGTCTATGCTGCAGCGTTGAGTCTATGCTGCAGCATTGAGTCTATGTGAGCCTTTAACATTGGAGTCTTTCGAAGCCTTTATTTAACATTGGAGTCTCTGTTCAGTTTTCAGTTGCATGTATTTGGTAAAGCCCTGTCAGCCATGCGGCTCTGGACTCGGGTGCAACCGCAACAGACAAAAACATGAACAAGAAAACATCTTAAATTGACTACGCACAACAGAAAAATTCAGGAAAAAAAGCAACGTCTTCCAGAAAAAGCACCGCGTATCAACGCTGTGTGCAAAAATCCCAGAGTGATGCAAGTCAAACAACAACAACAACAACCGTAAGACATTGGAGTCTATGGGAGCATTAAACATTGAAATCTATGGGAGCCTTTAACATTGTAGTCTATGGGAGCCTTTACATTGAAGTCTATGGGAGCCTTTAACATTGAAGTCTATGGGCGCCTTTAACATTGGAGTCCGCGGGAGCCTTTAACATTGAAGTCTATAGGAGCCTTTAACATTGAAGTCTATGGGAGCCTTTAACATTGGATTCTATGGGCGCCTTTAACATTGGAGTCTATGGGCGCCTTTAACATTGAAGTCTATGGGAGCCTTTAACATTGAAGTATATGGGAGCCTTTAACATTGAAGTCTATGGGAGCCTTGAACATTGAAGTCTATGGGAGCCTTGAACATTGAAGTCTATGGGAGCCTTTAACATTGAAGTCTTTGGGAGCCTTTAACATTGAAGTCTATGGGCGCCTTTAACATTGAAGTCTATGGGAGCCTTTAACATTGAAGTCTATGGAAGCTTTTAACATTGGAGTCTTTGGGCCCCTTTAACATTGGAGTCTATGGGCGCCTTTAACATTGAAGTCTATGGGAGCCTTTAACATTGAAGTCTATGGGAGCCTTTAACATTGAACTCTATGGGAGCCTTTAACATTGGAGTCTATGGGCGCCTTTAACATTGGAGTCTATGGGCGCCTTTAACATTGAAGTCTATGGGAGCCTTGAACATTGAAGTCTATGGGAGCCTTTAACATTGAAGTCCATGGGAGCCTTTAACATTGAAGTCTATGGGCGCCTTTAACATTGAAGTCTATGGGAGCCTTTAACATTGAAGTCTATGGGAGCTTTTAACATTGGAGTCTTTGGGCGCCTTTAACATTGGAGTCTATGGGCGCCTTTAACATTGAAGTCTATGGGAGCCTTTAACATTGAAGTCTATGGGAGCCTTTAACATTGAAGTCTATGGGAGCCTTTAATATTGGAGTATATGGGCGCTTTTAACATTGGAGTCTATGGGCGCCTTTAACATTGAAGTCTATGGGAGCCTTTAACATTGAAGTCTGTGGGAGCCTTTAACATTGAAGTATATGGGAGCCTTTAACATTGAAGTCTATGGGAGCCTTTAACATTGAAGTCTACGGGAGCCTTTAACATTGGAGTCTATGGGAGCCTTTAACATCGAAGTCTACGGGAGCCTTTAACATTGAAGTCTACGGGAGCCTTTAACATTGGAGTCTATGGGAGCCTTTAACATCGAAGTCTATGGGAGCCTTTAACATTGAAGTCTATGGGCGCCTTTAACATTTAAGTGGAGTTTGAAGGTGCAGCTTCACCCCCCCCCCCCGCCAATAAACTGCAGTCATGGACTCGTCCACGAGAGGGCATCTCGCGTGCCGTGCACGGCAGCGACATCGGCAGGGCCAGGCTCGAGGCCAATGCGCTCGGCAGCGCCCAGCCCAACGAGGGTCCCCACACTTAGCAGGGTAGTGGGGGGCCCTTACAACTGTGGGATGGTTGGTGGTGGTGGTGAAGGGCCCTACCAACTATGGGATGGGGGGGTTGTGGGCCATACCAACTGTGGGATGGTTGGTGGTGGTGGTGAAGGGCCCTACCAACTATGGGATGGGGGGGGGGATCCCTTTCAACTATGGGAAGGGGGGGGGGGTGGTTGGTCATACCAACTGTGGGATGGGGTGGGGGGCATACCAACTGTGGGATGGGGTGGGGGGTATACCAACTGTGGGATGGGGTGGGGGGCATACCAACTATGGGATGGGGGGATCCCTTCCAACTATGGGAAGGGGGGGTGGTGGGCCATATCAACTGTGGGATGGGGTGGGGGGCATACCAGCTATGGGAAGGGGGGGCATACTAACTATGAGAAGGGGGGGGGAGTGGTGGGCCATACCAACTGTGGGATGGGGTGGGGGGCATACCAACTGTGGGATGGGGTGGTGGGCCATACCAACTATGGGAAGGGGTGGGGGGCATACCAACTATGGGATGGGGTGGTGGGCCATACCAACTATGGGAAGGGGTGGGGGGCATACCAACTATGGGATGGGGTGGTGGGCCATACCAACTATGGGAAGGGGGGGAGTGGTGGGCCATACCAACTGTGGGATGGGTGGAGGGCATACCAACTATGGGATGGGGTGGTGGGCCATACCAACTATGGGAAGGGGGGGGAGTGGTGGGCCATACCAACTGTGGGATGGGGTGGTGGGCCATACCAACTGTGGGATGGGGTGGTGGGCCATACCAACTGTGGGATGGGGTGGTGGGCCATACCAACTGTGGGATGGGGTGGGGGGCATACCAACTATGGGAAGGGGGGGGGTGGTGGGCCATACCAACTGTGGGATGGGGTGGTGGGCCATACCAACTGTGGGAAGGGGGGGTGGTGGGCCATACCAACGATCGGATGGGTGGGTGGTGGGCCATACCAACTGTGGGATGGGGTGGGGGGCATACCAGCTATGGGAAGGGGGGGATGGTGGGCCATACCAACTATGAGAAGGGGGGTGGTGGGCCATACCAACTGTGGGATGGGGTGAGGGCCATACCAACTGTGGGATGGGGTGGTGGGCCTTACCAACTATGGGATGGGTGGGTGGTGGGCCATACCAACTATCGGATGTGGGGGGGGGGGGGTGGCCGGCCCTACCAACTATGGGATGGGGGGGCATACCAACTGTGGGATTGGGGGGGAGTGTGGGCCATACCAACTGTGGAATTGTGGGGGGGGGGGGGGGGGGGGGGGGGGAGTGTGGGCCATACCAACTGTGGGATGGGCCCTATTTTTTTTTATTTCAGCTTTACTTAACCAGGCTAAAAAAAAAAAACTCCCTTTAGGTTAAAAAGACAACATTTTTTTTTGCGACAGGGACCTGGAAAGAAATCAGCAAAAATAAATCACCGCGCGCACACACACACACACGATACGACATAGTACAATCTCAAACATTAAAAACAACGGTCAATAAGATTTTATTCTATCAAGAGCTTTGTGACATCAGACAGTGATACCCTCCACTCCAGGGACGTGCGGTCAGGGGAGGCAGGGGGAGGCAGAGCCTCACCTGTCACACTCCAATGAAAAATAACTGTCACGAAAAGTAAAAAAAAAACAGAATAATCAAATGAAATAAATATTAACATTTTTGCCACTGATCTGTGTTATAAATGTCATTTCTGTACGATTCCAATCATTTTTTAAGTCAAAATCGCCCAATTTGTGTAGCTCCGCTACAAATGACGAGAGGTGAGGCAGCGACGAGCTCAGCCTCCCCTCTGATTGCGCAACCCCTCAGTAACTTGATGGAGCGCGGGCAATAAGCGGGTGCCTGTTACTATCTCAGTACGTCAACCAATGTGATGTTTGTAGACCCCTTCATTTCATGTCCTCGCCTTCCATACTCCAGGTTAACTTATTTCACGTACTACGTGTATAAAGATGTTTAGGCCCGCCGCTCTCGTCATGAAACTGCAATGAAAAAGCACCAGGGGAGGCAGCTATCACATCTGCCTCACCGAGGGGGGACGTGTCTAACACGCCCCCTTCAGTGAGGCCACGCCCCCTTATTGAGGCCACGCCCCCTCCGTGAGGCCACGCCCCGCGCCCCCCTTCAGTGTGTGAATCTGGCTCTGACACGAGGCTGTGCCTCCCCAGCCAATGACCTCACCGCACGTCACTGGTCGACTCTCCAGTTTTAAAATCGTTCGTAATTCATTGCAGGCCCAAGGGGCATGGTCGGAAAATTAAAAATTCTCCCCATCTTAGGCCTTGCCCCAGGAACTGGCAATGATAGCACCGACTGAGAACGGAGGCTGTGTGGATTGCGATGTTTTTGATTGCTGTGGTGTTACATGTTCTTTACGTAGTTTATTGTTTAAAAAATTCGGTCACAGTTCCCATGATCACTGTTACATTGCATTTATGGCTTTATTTTGGTGATTTCTAAAAGTGTATTGGTTTGGCCATGTTTTTGTTTATTGTAGTACGGAGTTAGACTGATGGCCTTAATACAATTCTAGATTTGAAGCTTTCGTGACTGCAAGGATCCACACTCTTTGGTTCTATTCGGTAAAGTCACGTAGTAGGTGAAAAATAAAACAACAAAAATCACGACGTTTCGGCCACAACACAAGCGGCCTTCATCAGGTGAAGGGACCAGGCTGTCTCGAGGACAGCGCTGGAGTGAAGACAGACCGGTCCCTTCACCTGATGAAGGCCGCTTGTGTTGTGGCCGAAATGTCGTGATTTTTGTTGTTTTATTTTTCACCTACGTGACTTTACCGGATAGAACCAAAGAGTATGGCCTTAATCAGTTTAACATGTAGGCTTTCGCGACCAATATTATTCATAATAAAGGTTTTTGGGTTAGATCGCGTTTATTTATAAATGTGTCGTAACCCTCCACCACCTGACACGGCCAATCAGCAAAAAAAAAAGTGTCACGTTGACAAAAGACAATTCACTACTTTAGCCCACCGGTGTGTTGAAGAGTGAATCCACAACATTTACAGTTTGAGTACGACGTTTCGCTGGTGAATACATCCAGCATCATCGGGCAATTCGCCAGAATGGTAAAGCCCTCTCTTGCTCCCGGTTTTATATAGAGCAGCAGGGTGACGTCATCACTTAACTCATATCAGGTGTAGTGATTAGAGGCGGGGGGGGGGTATTGTACGTTTGGTATTACCTTTGAATCTCTGCACCTTTTGAGGAACGCCAGTGAAGATATCAATTTCATCCGCTTAATGCGGAGCTTCTCCAATTTTCTGGTTTTAAGAAAAGTATCCTCCCCATAGAGGTTAGTCAGTTTAACATGTAGGCTTTCGCGACCAATATTATTCATAATAAAGGTTTTTGGGTTAGATCGCGTTTATTTATAAATGTGTCGTAACCCTCCACCACCCGACACGGACAATCAGCAAAAAAAAGTGTCACGTTGACAAAAGACAATTCACTACTTTAGCCCACCGGCGTGTTGAAGAGTGAATCCACAACATTTACAGTTTGAGTACGACGTTTCGCTGGTGAATACATCCAGCATCATCGGGCAATTCGCCAGAATGGTAAAGCCCTCGCTTGCTCCCGGTTTTATATAGAGCAGCAGGGTGACGTCATCATTTAACTCATATCAGGTGCAGTGATTAGACTTGTCTTGTGGTTGTTGTTGTTTGACTTTGCATCCCACTGGGATTTTTTCACACAGCGTTGGTGGTGTACGGTGCTATTTCAGGAATAATTTGATGGGGTTTTTTCCCCATGGATTTTCTGTTTGCACAGTCAACACAAAGTCACTTTAAGACGGCCGCTTGTGTTGTGGCCGAAACGTCGTGAGGATTTTATCGTGTTATTTTATTATTTATTTCTCATTCTCTACGTGACCTTACCGAGAGAACCAAAGGATATCACTCTAAGATGTTTTTTTCTTGTTCATGTTTTAGTTTTTTTTGTTTGTTGCGGTCGCACCCGATTCAAGAGCCGAGTGGCTCACAGGGATATACCAACATAAATGAAACAACTATGAAACTAAACTATGCTGTGAACGAAGATGCGTAGGCGGGGGTAGGGCAAGTCACTGCCTTAGGGGCCGTCCATAAATGACGTCACGCACCTAGGCGAGGGGGGAGGGGGGCGGGGTCAGACATTGGTGACGATTTGTGACGAGGAGGTGGTGGGGGTTTGAGAAATGTGACGTCACATCAAAATTGCGCAACTTTATAAATAAATATGGACAACACGTTCCACTTAAATTTCGACTTAAAGCTTTCGTGACTGCAAGGATTCATCTGCTTTGGTTCTTTGGGTAAAGTCACCACCACGTAGAATGAGAATAAAAATAATAAAAATAACACGTTAAAATTCTCACGACGTTTCGGCCACAACTCAAGAGTACGGCCGCTTGCGTTTGTGGCCGAAACGTCGTGAGAATTTTATTGTGTTATTTTTCATTAATTTATTCTCAGTCTAAGTGGTGGTGACTTTACCGAAAGAACCGAAGAAGACGTTCCGCTTTATAAAATAGACTTTTTTTTAAATAAATGTTTTCTCCTACAACATCAGAGTGCAGCGCCACGTTGAATACGCAACTACAATGTGACGATAGTTTAAAGCGATTTGAAGCACGTTTTATTTTTGGGGGGGGGAGGGTGGGGGGGGCAGAGCTTTGTGACGTCATATTTGAGGGGGGGGGTCTGATTTTTTGAGACACATCCCCCCCAATATTCAAATATGCTCAAAATGTCCCCCCCCCCCAATATATTGCTATAAAATAGATTTCTGTTTATATGATTGTGGTTATGGTTGTTACTTTATTAATCCCTAATCTCTCTAACCATTACATACAAGATAAGGTAAAAAAGAAAAAAACAGAGCAATGTAAATACAATAACACTTATTCTTAGCTCTTTCGGTAAAGTCACGTTGAAGGGAAACATGACATTGACTTTTCCAAGACAGAGGTTCTTTGTAAGCCATCTGGCTACCATGAGAGATTCGTTCATGAGGCTATCCACATATACAAGTACAGAAACAATTTCAACCGAGAAGATGGATTCTGGCTTAGCAATCATTGGAAGGATTTGATAAGCCATTTCAGGTCTTAATTGATTGTTCGCGCTTACGGTGGCTTTCAGACAGCATACATTAATTTTCGTCTCCCCCCTCCTCTTTTCAGACCATAGATTGACTCGTCCTTCTAAACAAACTGCCAAATCGCTGCCCGTGGTGCTAACGTTTTTTTATAAATAAATAAAAACACCGTTTTAAAACTAAATAAATGCGAACCGCCACTTCTTTCAAATGTTTCTTGCCGTTGCTTTTCACACCTGATGACGACCGTTTGTGTTATGGTCGAAACGTCGTGAAAATGTTTATTGTTTTACATATATTTTATTATTTTATTGTTTCTCTTCAACGTGACTTTACCGAAAGAGCTAAGAATATGAATGACTGCAGTCACGAAAGCTTTAAATCAAAATTACAATAACACCGTTTAGACCAGGGGTTGGCAAATTTTTTGACTCGCGGGCCACAGTGGGTTCTAAAATTTGACAGAGGGGCCGGGCCATGGAACAGATGGACGGAGTGTTTGTGTGAACTAATAATAAATGACGTGTTAAAAATCATTACGTGAAATGATTTGGCCTTTAACAGGTGGCAAAGCATTTATTTGCAAGGCAATTTAACGAATTGCACGAACATGAACAATTCAAAAACACGTCGAAACTCCCGGTCAAAGTTCGCCATCTAATGGGGAAATTTGGGCATTACAGGAGAAAGGTAAAATGTAATTTAATAATATTTGTACAAGTTCGGCGGGCCGGATTAAAAAGCCCAACGGGCCGTGTACGGCCCGGGGGCCGTACTTTGCCCACGTCTGGTTTAGACGTTATTTTAAAACAAAAGTAAGAAATCCATCCCATGTGTTAGTGAATTTTTAAAAAAAATATTCTAGGCAGGAAATGGCAGGAAATTCGTCTTCAAATTTAATTTTTTTTGGGGGGGGGACCCCCTAGAATAATTTGGTCCCCCCTCAATGTTGACTCTGGCTACGGACTTGGCACAGACACTCGGTCCGCTGTGGCTTGGTCCCGCCTCTGGTAGCGCGCCCAAATATTTAGTGGCAAATATTTTATCGTACCACTTTAGTGTGAACAACTTTAGCGTGAACACGTAGTTCATTTTGATTCGTACGTTGATTTTCTTTTTTTGTTGTCTGACTTTAAGTGAACGAAAACGACACAAATTCGCCCGTCTTCTCATTGAAAAGAGGCACGTTTCAAAATATCGCTGACCTGGTCGGGGAGGTGGGGGTGACTTTGTGCTGCTGTCGCCCCCCACCCCTGGACCCCCGCCCCCCTTCCTCCCCTACCCCCTCGTTCTGTAATGGGCCCCGTTGAGTGGGAGGGGAGGGGGTCCAGGGTAGGTACAGGGGGGTACGGGGGGAGTGAGAGGAGTTAGAGGAGTGGGAGGAGTGAAAGGAGTGAGAGGAGTGGGAGGAGTTAGAGGAGTTAGAGGAGTTAGAGGAGTGGGAGGAGTTGGAGGAGTTGGAGGAGTTGGAGGAGTTAGAGGAGTGGGAGGAGTTAGAGTAGTGGGAGGAGTTAGAGGAGTGGGAGGAGTGAGAGGAGTGGGAGGAGTTAGAGGAGTGGGAGGAGTTAGAGGAGTTAGAGGAGTGAGAGGAGTGGGAGGAGTGGGAGAAGTTAGAGGAGTGGGAGGAGTGGGAGGAGTGAGAGGAGTGGGAGGAGTTAGAGGAGTGGGAGGAGTGGGAGGAGTGAGAGGAGTGAGAGGAGTTGGAGGAGTGGGAGGAGTGAGAGGAGTGGGAGGAGTTAGAGGAGTTAGAGGAGTGAGAGGAGTGGGACGAGTGGGAGGAGTTAGAGGAGTGGGAGGAGTTAGAGGAGTGGGAGGAGTTAGAGGAGTGGGAGGAGTTAGAGGAGTGGGAGGAGTGGGAGGAGTGGAAGGAGTGAGAGGAGTTAGAGGAGTGGGAGGAGTTAGAGGAGTTAGAGGAGTGAGAGGAGTTAGAGGAGTGGGATGAGTTAGAGGAGTGGGAGGAGTTAGAGGAGTGGGAGGAGTTAGAGGAGTGGGAGGAGTGGGAGGAGTGAGAGGAGTTAGAGGAGTGAGAGGAGTGGGAGGAGTTCGAGGAGTGGGAGGAGTTAGAGGAGTGAGAGGAGTTGGAGGAGTGGGAGGAGTGAGAGGAGTGAGAAGAGTTGGAGGAGTGGGAGGAGTTAGAGGAGTTAGAGGAGTGAGAGGAGTGGGAGGAGTGGGAGGAGTTAGAGGAGTGGGAGGAGTGAGAGGAGTGAGAAGAGTTGGAGGAGTGGGAGGAGTGGGAGGAGTGGGAGGAGTTAGAGGAGTGGGAGGAGTTAGAGGAGTGGGAGGAGTTAGAGGAGTGGGAGAAGTGGGAGGAGTGGGAGGAGTTAGAGGAGTGGGAGGAGTTAGAGGAGTGGGAGAAGTGGGAGGAGTGGGAGGAGTTGGAGGAGTGGGAGGAGTTAGAGGAGTGGGAGGAGTTAGAGGAGTGGGAGGAGTGGGAGGAGTGGGAGGAGTGAGAGGAGTGGGAGGAGTGGGAGGAGTTAGAGGAGTTAGAGGAGTGAGAGGAGTGGGAGGAGTGGGAGGAGTTGGAGGAGTGGGAGGAGTGAGAGGAGTGAGAGGAGTGGGAAGAGTTAGAGGAGTTAGAGGAGTGAGAGGAGTGGGAGGAGTGGGAGGAGTTAGAGGAGTGGGAGGAGTGGGAGGAGTGGGAGGAGTGGGAGGAGTGAGAGGAGTTAGAGGAGTGGGAGGAGTTAGAGGAGTTAGAGGAGTTAGAGGAGTGAGAGGAGTGGGAGGAGTGGGAGGAGTTAGAGGAGTGGGAGGAGTTAGAGGAGTGGGAGGAGTTAGAGGAGTTAGAGGAGTTAGAGGAGTTAGAGGAGTGAGAGGAGTGGGAGGAGTGGGAGGAGTTGGAGGAGTGGGAGGAGTGGGAGGAGTGAGAGGAGTGGGAAGAGTTAGAGGAGTTAGAGGAGTGAGAGGAGTGGGAGGAGTGGGAGGAGTTAGAGGAGTGGGAGGAGTTAGAGGAGTGGGAGGAGTTAGAGGAGTGGGAGGAGTGGGAGGAGTGAGAGGAGTTAGAGGAGTGGGAGGAGTTAGAGGAGTTAGAGGAGTGAGAGGAGTGGGAGGAGTGGGAGGAGTTAGAGGAGTGGGAGGAGTTAGAGGAGTGGGAGGAGTTAGAGGAGTTAGAGGAGTGGGAGGAGTTAGAGGAGTTAGAGGAGTTGGAGGAGTTAGAGGAGTTAGAGGAGTGAGAGGAGTGGGAGGAGTGGGAGGAGTTGGAGGAGTGGGAGGAGTGGGAGGAGTGAGAGGAGTGGGAAGAGTTAGAGGAGTTAGAGGAGTGAGAGGAGTGGGAGGAGTGGGAGGAGTTAGAGGAGTGGGAGGAGTTAGAGGAGTGGGAGGAGTGGGAGGAGTGAGAGGAGTGAGAGGAGTGGGAGGAGTTAGAGGAGTTAGAGGAGTGAGAGGAGTGGGAGGAGTGGGAGGAGTTAGAGGAGTGGGAGGAGTTAGAGGAGTGGGAGGAGTTAGAGGAGTTAGAGGAGTGGGAGGAGTGAGAGGAGTTAGAGGAGTGGGAGGAGTTAGAGGAGTTAGAGGAGTGAGAGGAGTGGGAGGAGTGGGAGGAGTTAGAGGAGTGGGAGGAGTTAGAGGAGTGGGAGGAGTTAGAGGAGTTAGAGGAGTGGGAGGAGTTAGAGGAGTTAGAGGAGTTGGAGGAGTTAGAGGAGTTAGAGGAGTGAGAGGAGTGGGAGGAGTGGGAGGAGTTGGAGGAGTGGGAGGAGTGGGAGGAGTGAGAGGAGTGGGAAGAGTTAGAGGAGTTAGAGGAGTGAGAGGAGTGGGAGGAGTGGGAGGAGTTAGAGGAGTGGGAGGAGTTAGAGGAGTGGGAGGAGTGGGAGGAGTGAGAGGAGTTAGAGGAGTGGGAGGAGTTAGAGGAGTTAGAGGAGTTAGAGGAGTGAGAGGAGTGGGAGGAGTGGGAGGAGTTAGAGGAGTGGGAGGAGTTAGAGGAGTGGGAGGAGTTAGAGGAGTTAGAGGAGTGGGAGGAGTTAGAGGAGTTAGAGGAGTGGGAGGAGTTTGAGGAGTTAGAGGAGTGAGAGGAGTGGGAGGAGTTGGAGGAGTTAGAGGAGTTAGAGGAGTGAGAGGAGTGGGAGGAGTGGGAGGAGTTGGAGGAGTGGGAGGAGTGGGAGGAGTGAGAGGAGTGGGAAGAGTTAGAGGAGTTAGAGGAGTGAGAGGAGTGGGAGGAGTGGGAGGAGTTAGAGGAGTGGGAGGAGTTAGAGGAGTGGGAGGAGTGGGAGGAGTGAGAGGAGTTAGAGGAGTGGGAGGAGTTAGAGGAGTTAGAGGAGTGAGAGGAGTGGGAGGAGTGGGAGGAGTTAGAGGAGTGGGAGGAGTTAGAGGAGTGGGAGGAGTGGGAGGAGTGAGAGGAGTGGGAAGAGTTAGAGGAGTTAGAGGAGTGAGAGGAGTGGGAGGAGTTAGAGGAGTGGGAGGAGTTAGAGGAGTGGGAAGAGTTAGAGGAGTTAGAGGAGTGGGAGGAGTGGGAGGAGTTAGAGGAGTGGGAGGAGTTAGAGGAGTGGGAGGAGTTAGAGGAGTTAGAGGAGTGGGAGGAGTGGGAGGAGTGGGAGGAGTTAGAGGAGTGGGAGGAGTTAGAGGAGTGGGAGGAGTGGGAGGAGTGAGAGGAGTTAGAGGAGTGGGAGGAGTTAGAGGAGTTAGAGGAGTGAGAGGAGTGGGAGGAGTGGGAGGAGTTAGAGGAGTGGGAGGAGTTAGAGGAGTGGGAGGAGTTAGAGGAGTTAGAGGAGTGGGAGGAGTGAGAGGAGTTAGAGGAGTGAGAGGAGTGGAAGTAGTTAGAGGAGTGGGAGGAGTTAGAGGAGTGAGAGGAGTTGGAGGAGTGGGAGGAGTGGGAGGAGTGAGAGGAGTGGGAGGAGTGAGAGGAGTGAGAGGAGTGGGAGGAGTGAGAGGAGTGGGAGGAGTGAGAGGAGTGAGATGAGTGGGAGGAGTGGGAGGAGTGAGAGGAGTGAGAGGAGTGGGAGGAGTGGGAGGAGTTAGAGGAGTGGGAGGAGTTAGAGGAGTGGGAGGAGTTAGAGGAGTGGGAGGAGTTAGAGGAGTGGGAGGAGTGGGAGGAGTGAGAGGAGTTAGAGGAGTGAGAGGAGTGGGAGGAGTGAGAGGAGTGAGAGGAGTGGGAGGAGTGAGAGGAGTGGGAGGAGTGAGAGGAGTGGGAGGAGTGAGAGGAGTTAGAGGAGTTGGAGGAGTGGGAGGAGTGGGAGGAGTGAGAGGAGTGAGAGGAGTGGGAGGAGTGGGAGGAGTGAGAGGAGTGGGAGGAGTGAGAGGAGTGGGAGGAGTGGGAGGAGTGAGAGGAGTGGGAGGAGTGAGAGGAGTGGGAGGAGTGAGAGGAGTGGGAGGAGTGAGAGGAGTGAGAGGAGTGGGAGGAGTGGGAGGAGTGAGAGGAGTGAGAGGAGTTAGAGGAGTGGAAGGAGTGAGAGGAGTGAGAGGAGTGGGAGGAGTGAGAGGAGTGGGAGGAGTGGGAGGAGTTGGAGGAGTGGGAGGAGTGGGAGGAGTGGGAGGAGTTAGAGGAGTGAGAGGAGTGGGAGGAGTTAGAGGAGTGGGAGGAGTGGGAGGAGTGAGAGGAGTGGGAGGAGTGAGAGGAGTGGGAGGAGTGAGAGGAGTGGGAGGAGTGAGAGGAGTGGGAGGAGTGAGAGGAGTGGGAGGAGTGGGAGGAGTGCGAGGAGTGAGAGGAGTGGGAGGAGTGAGAGGAGTGAGAGGAGTGAGAGGAGTGGGAGGAGTGAGATGAGTGGGAGGAGTGGCGAGTGTAGGGGCGGGCCCGTGTGAGTGGGGAGTGAGGAGGGAGCGAGGGGGGGGGGAGATTGAGGAGGGAGCGAGGGGGCGGAGCGAGGGGGGGGAGTGAGGGGGGAGTGAGGCAGGGGGAGGGGGGGAGCGAGGGGGGGGGGAGCGAGGGAGGGGGAGCGAGGGGGGGGAGCGAGGGGAGGGAGCGAGGCAGGGGGAAGTGAGGGGGAGGGGGGTGTGAGGGGGAGGGGTTGTGAGGGGGAGTGAGGCAGGGGGGGAGCGAGGGGGGGGGAGTGAGGGGGGGGGGCGTGAGGGGGGGGCAAGGGAGGGAGTGAGGCAGGGGGAGGGGGGGAGCGAGGGGGGTGAGTGAGGTGGGGGGAGTGAGGTGGGGGGAGGGGGGTGTGAGGGGGAGTGAGTCAAGGGGGGAGCGAGGCAGGGGGAGGGGGAGGCGAGGGGGAGGGAGCGAGGGGGGGGGGTGATGGGGTGGGAGTGAGGCAGGGGGAGGCAGGGGGAGGCAGGGGGAGGGGGGAGTGAGGGGGAGGAGCGAGGGGAGGGAGTGAGGCAGGGGGAGGGGGTTGTGAGGGTGGGGGGTGATGCAGGGAGGGGCTTGTGAGGGGGAGGAGCGAGGGTGGGTGGTGATGCAGGGGGAGGAGCGAGGGTGCGAGGGGGGAGGAGCGAAGGTGGGGGGTGATGCAGGGGGGAGGGGCTTGCGAAGGGGTTGTGAGGGGGAGGAGCGAGGGTGGGGAGTGATGCAGGGAGGGGGTTGTGAGGGTGGGTAGTAAGGCAGGGGGAGGAGCGAGGGTGCGAGGGGGGGAGGAGCGAGGGGAGGGAGGGGGGAGGAGCCAGTGTGTGGGGGGGGGGGTGTTGCAGGGGGAGGGGCTTATGAGGGGGTTGTGAGGGGGGAGGCCTCCGCCCCCTGTGCCCGCCATGGCGTCTCGCGTGAAGCGGCGTCGAAAGAGCGACAGGCCTCAGCGGATCTTAGGTGCGTCCCCGTGTCTCTGCTGCGGCTGTCCAGGCCCCCTTTGTCTCTCTGTCTCGCTCGCCTGTCTCCACCACCCCCTCATCGCGTGTCTCTCTCCGTGCGTCTCCGTGTGTCCCCCGTCCCGTGCCTCCGTTCTCATTGTCTAGTGAAGGCCCGAGCGGCCATGGCGGCCGTGGGCTGAGGGAGGCCACAGAGGCCGCCTTTTGTCTCTCGTCGCCTTCGTCTGTCTCCTCTCAGTGTCTCTGTGTGTCTCAGTGTCTTCTCTCAGTGTCTCTGTGTCTCTCAGTGTCTCCTCTCAGTGTCTCCGTGTGTCTCTCAGTGTCTCTGTGTCTCTCAGTGTCTCCTCTCAGTGTCTCTCAGTGTCTCTGTGTGTCTCTGTGTCTCTCGTCGCCTTCGTCTGTCTCCTCTCAGTGTCTCTGTGTGTCTCGTCGCCTTCGTCTGTCTCCTCTCAGTGTCTCTGTGTGTCTCTCAGTGTCTCCACGTGTCTCTCAGTGTCTCTGTGTGTCTCTCAGTGTCTCCCCGTGTCTCTCAGTGTCTCCCCGTGTCTCTGTGTGTCTCTCAGTGTCTCTGTGTGTCTCTCAGTGTCTCCTCTCAGTGTCTCCTCTCAGTGTCTCCGTGTCTCTCAGTGTCTCCTCTCAGTGTCTCTGTGTCTCTCAGTGTCTCCTCTCAGTGTCTCTCGTCGCCTTCGTCTGTCTCCTCTCAGTGTCTCCGTGTGTCTCCGTGTGTCTCCGTGTGTCTCTCAGTGTCTCCGTGTGTCTCCGTGTGTCTCTGTGTGTCTCTCAGTGTCTCTGTGTGTCTCTCAGTATCTCCGTGTGTCTCTCAGTGTCTCTCAGTGTCTCCGTGTGTCTCTCAGTGTCTCCGTGTGTCTCTCAGTGTCTCTCAGTGTCTCTGTGTGTCTCTGTGTGTCTCTCAGTATCTCCGTGTGTCTCTCAGTGTCTCTCAGTGTCTCAGTGTCTCCGTGTGTCTCTCAGTGTCTCCGTGTGTCTCTCAGTGTCTCTCAGTGTCTCTGTGTGTCTCTGTGTGTCTCTCAGTGTCTCCGTGTGTCTCTCAGTGTCTCCGTGTGTCTCTCAGTGTCTCTCAGTGTCTCTGTGTGTCTCTCAGTGTCTCTGTCTCTCAGTGTCTCCGTGTGTCTCTGTTTCTGTGTGTCTCTGTGTGTGTCCGTGTGTCTCTCAGTGTCTCTGTGTGTCTCTGTGTGTCTCCGTGTGTCTCTCAGTGTCTCCGTGTGTCTCTGCGTGTCTCTGTGTGTCTCCGTGTGTCTCCGTGTGTCTCTCAGTGTATCTGTGTGTCTCTCAGTGTATCTCAGTGTATCTGTGTCTCTCAGTGTCTCCGTGTGTCTCCGTGTGTCTCTCAGTGTCTCTGTGTGTCTCCGTGTGTCTCCGTGTGTCTCTCAGTGTCTCCGTGTGTCTCTCAGTGTCTCTGTGTGTCTCTGTGTGTCTCTCAGTGTCTCCTCTCAGTGTCTCTGTGTCTCTCAGTGTCTCCTCTCAGTGTCTCCGTGTGTCTGTCAGTGTCTCTCAGTGTCTCTGTGTGTCTCTGTGTGTCTCTCGTCGCCTTCGTCTGTCTCCTCTCAGTGTCTCTGTGTGTCTCTCAGTGTCTCTGTGTGTCTCTCAGTGTCTCTCAATGTCTCCGTGTGTCTCTCAGTGTCTCCGTGTGTCTCTCAGTGTCTCTGTGTGTCTCTCAGTGTCTCCGTGTGTCTCTCAGTGTCTCTGTGTGTCTCTGTGTGTCTCTCAGTGTCTCCTCTCAGTGTCTCTGTGTCTCTCAGTGTCTCCTCTCAGTGTCTCCGTGTGTCTCTCAGTGTCTCCGTGTGTCTCTCAGTGTCTCCTCTCAGTGTCTCTGTGTGTCTCCGTGTGTCTCTCAGTGTCTCTCAGTGTCTCCGTGTGTCTCCGTGTGTCTCTCAGTGTCTCCCAGTGTATCTCAGTGTCTCTGTGTGTCTCTGTGTGTCTCTCAGTGTCTCCCAGTGTATCTCAGTGTCTCCGTGTGTCTCCGTGTGTCTCTCAGTGTCTCCTCTCAGTGTCTCTGTGTGTCTCCGTGTGTCTCTCAGTGTCTCTCAGTGTCTCCGTGTGTCTCCGTGTGTCTCTCAGTGTCTCTCAGTGTCTCCGTGTGTCTCCGTGTGTCTCTCAGTGTCTCCGTGTGTCTCTCAGTGTCTCTGTGTGTCTCTGTGTGTCTCTCAGTGTCTCCGTGTGTCTCTCAGTGTCTCTCAGTGTCTCTGTGTCTCTCAGTGTCTCCGTGTGTTTCTCAGTGTCTCCGTGTGTCTCCGTGTGTCTCTCGTCGCCTTCGTCTGTCTCCTCTCAGTGTCTCCGTGTGTCTCCGTGTGTCTCTCAGTGTCTCCGTGTGTCTCTCAGTGTCTCTCAGTGTCTCTGTGTGTCTCTGTGTGTCTCTCAGTGTCTCCGTGTGTCTCCGTGTGTCTCTCAGTGTCTCTGTGTGTCTCTCAGTGTCTCTGTGTGTCTCTCAGTGTCTCCTCTCAGTGTCTCCTCTCAGTGTCTGTCTCTCAGTGTCTCTGTGTGTCTCTCGTCGCCTTCGTCTGTCTCCTCTCAGTGTCTCCGTGTGTCTCTCAGTGTCTCCGTGTGTCTCCGTGTGTCTCTCAGTGTCTCTCAGTGTCTCCGTGTGTCTCCGTGTGTCTCTGTGTGTCTCTCAGTGTCTCCTCTCAGTGTCTCCGTGTGTCTCTCAGTGTCTCCGTGTGTCTCCGTGTGTCTCTCAGTGTCTCTCAGTGTCTCCGTGTGTCTCCGTGTGTCTCGCAGTGTCTCTCAGTGTCTCCGTGTGTCTCTCAGTGTCTCCGTGTGTCTCTCAGTGTCTCTCAGTGTCTCCGTGTGTCTGTGTCTCTCAGTGTCTCTGTGTCTCTCAGTGTCTCAGTGTCTCCTTTCAGTGTCTCCGTGTGTCTCTTAGTGTCTCTCAGTGTCTCCGTGTGTCTCCGTGTGTCTCTCAGTGTCTCTGTGTGTCTCTCAGTGTCTCCGTGTGTCTCTCAGTGTATCTCAGTTTATCTGTGTCTCTCAGTGTCTCTGTGTCTCTCGTCGCCTTCGTCTGTCTCCTCTCAGTGTCTCCGTGTGTCTCTCAGTGTCTCTCAGTGTCTCTGTGTGTCTCCCAGTGTCTCTCAGTGTCTCTGTGTGTCTCCGTGTGTCTCGCGTCGCCTTCGTCTGTCTCCTCTCAGTGTCTCCGTGTGTCTCCGTGTGTCTCTCAGTGTCTCCGTGTGTCTCCGTGTGTCTCTCAGTGTCTCTCAGTGTCTCCGTGTGTCTCTCAGTGTCTCTCAGTGTCTCTCAGTGTCTCCGTGTGTCTCTCAGTGTCTCTCAGTGTCTCTCAGTGTCTCCGTGTGTCTCTCAGTGTATCTCAGTGTATCTGTGTCTCTCAGTGTCTCTGTGTCTCTCAGTGTCTCCGTGTGTCTCTCAGTGTCTCCGTGTGTCTCTGTGTCTCTCAGTGTCTCCGTGTGTCTCTCAGTGTCTCTCAGTGTCTCTGTGTGTCTCTCAGTGTATCTCTGTGTCTCTCAGTGTCTCCGTGTGTCTCTCAGTGTCTCCGTGTGTCTGTGTCTCTCAGTGTCTCCGTGTGTCTCTCAGTGTCTCTCAGTGTCTCTCAGTGTCTCCGTGTGTCTCCGTGTGTCTCTCAGTGTCTCTCAGTGTCTCTGTGTGTCTCTCAGTGTATCTCAGTGTCTCTGTGTGTCTCTCAATGTCTCCGTGTGTCTCCGTGTGTCTCTCAGTGTCTCCGTGTGTCTCTGTTTCTGTGTGTCTCTCAGTGTCTCTCAGTGTCTCTCAGTGTCTCTGTGTGTCTCTCAGTGTCTCTCAGTGTCTCTGTGTTCTCTCAGTGTCTCTGTGTGTCTGTCAGTGTCTCTCAGTGTCTCTCAGTGTCTCTCAGTGTCTCCGTGTGTCTCTCAGTGTCTCTCAGTGTCTCCGTGTGTCTCCGTGTGTCTCTGTGTCTCTCAGTGTCTTCGTGTGTCTCTCAATGTCTCAGTGTCTCCGTGTGTCTCTGTGTCTCTCAGTGTCTCTGTGTGTCTCTGTGTGTCTCTCAGTGTCTCAGTGTCTCCGTGTGTCTCTCAGTGTCTCTCAGTGTCTCTGTGTGTCTCTGTGTGTCTCTCAGTGTCTCCGTGTGTCTCTCAGTGTCTCCGTGTGTCTCTGTGTGTCTATCAGTGTCTCCGTGTGTCTCTCAGTGTCTCTGTGTGTCTCTCTGTGTCTCTCAGTGTCTCTGTGTGTCTCTCAGTGTCTCTGTCTCTCTCAGTGTCTCCGTGTCTCTCTGTGTGTCTCTCAGTGTCTCTCAGTGTCTCCGTGTGTCTCTCAGTGTCTCTGTGTCTCTCAGTGTCTCCGTGTGTCTCTGTTTCTGTGTGTCTCTGTGTGTGTCCGTGTGTCTCTCAGTGTCTCTGTGTGTCTCCGTGTGTCTCCGTGTGTTTCTCAGTGTCTCCGTGTGTCTCTGTGTGTCTCCGTGTGTCTCTCAGTGTCTCTCAGTGTCTCTGTGTGTCTCCGTGTGTCTCCGTGTGTCTCTCAGTGTCTCTGTGTGTCTCTGTGTGTCTCTGTGTGTCTCCGTGTGTCTCTGTGTGTCTCCGTGTGTCTCGCAGTGTCTCTGTGTCTCTCAGTGTCTCTCAGTGTCTCTGTGTGTCTCCGTGTGTCTCTCAGTGTCTCCGTGTGTCTCCGTGTGTCTCTCAGTGTCTCCGTGTATCTCCTTGTGTCTCCGTGTGTCTCTCAGTGTCTCCGTGTGTCTCTGTGTGTCTCCGTGTGTCTCTGTCTCTGTGTGTCTCTGTCTCTGTGTGTCTCTGTCTCTGTGTCTCTCTGTCTCTGTGTATCATTGTTTCTCAGTGTCTCTCAGTGTCTCTCAGTATCTCTGTGTCTCTCTGTCTCTGTGTGTCTCTCTGTCTCAGTGTCTCAGTGTCTCTCCCTGTCCCCCCGTCTCTCTCTGTCTCTCCGTGTCTCTGTCTCCGTGTGTCTCTGTGTCTCAGTGTCTCCGTGTGTCCCAGTGTCTCTCTGTGTCTCCGTGTGTCCCAGTGTCTCTCTGTGTCTCCGTGTGTCTCTCAGTGTCTCTCAGTGTCTCCGTGTGTCTCTCAGTGTCTCTCAGTGTCTCCGTGTGTCTCTCAGTGTCTCAGTGTGTCTCTGTGTGTCTCCGTGTGTCTCTCAGTGTCTCTCAGTGTCTCCGTGTGTCTCCGTGTGTCTCTCTGTCTCTCCGTGTGTCTCTCAGTGTCACTCTGTGTCTCTCTGTCTCTGTGTCTTTCTGTCTCTCTGTGTCTCTGTGTCTCTCTGTGTCACTCTGTGTCTCTCTGTCTCTGTGTCTCTCAGTGTCTCTCAGTGTCTCCGTGTGTCTCTGTGTGTCTCCGTGTGTCTCTGTGTCTCTCAGTGTCTCCGTGTGTCTCAGTGTCTCTATGTGTCTCTGTGTCTCCGTGTGTCCCCGTGTCTCCGTCTCATTGTCCACAGCAGCCATGACGGCCGCGGGCAGAGAGAGGCCACAGACAGTGTCCCGTCCGCCTTTGTCTCTCCGCGCCCTTGTCTATGTCTCTGTGTCTCTCAGTGTCTCTGTGTCTCTCAGTGTCTCTGTGTCGTGTCTCTGTGTCTCCGTGTGTCTCTCCGCGCCCTTGTCAGTGTCTCAGTATCTCTGTGTCTCTGTGTGTCGCTGTGTCTCTCTGTCTCAGTGTCTCTGTGTCTCCGTGTGTCTCTGTTTCTGTGTGTCTCTCAGTGTCTCTCAGTGTCTCCGTGTGTCTCCGTGTGTCTCTGTCTCCGTGTGTCTCTGTGTGTCTCCGTGTGTCTCTCAGTGTCTCCGTGTGTCTCTCAGTGTCTCCGTGTGTCTCCTTGTGTCTCCGTGTGTCTCTCAGTGTCTCTCAGTGTCTCCGTGTGTCTCCCTGTGTCTCTCAGTGTCTCTGTGTGTCTCCTTGTGTCTCCGTGTGTCTCTCAGTGTCCCCGTGTGTCTCCGTGTGTCTCTCAGTGTCCCCGTGTGTCTCTGTGTGTCTCCGTGTGTCTCTGTCTCTCAGTGTCTCCGGGTGTCTCTCAGTGTCTCCGTGTGTCTCTCAGTGTCTCTCAGTGTCTCTCAGTGTCTCCGTGTGTCTCCATGTGTCTCTCAGTGTCTCCGTGTGTCTCCTTGTGTCTCCGTGTGTCTCTCAGTGTCTCCGTGTGTCTCTGTGTGTCTCCGTGTGTCTCTGTGTCTCTCAGTGTCTCCGTGTGTCTCTCAGTGTCTCCGTGTGTCTCAGTGTCTCTCTGTGTCTCTCAGTGTCTCTCAGTGTCTCTCAGTATATCTGTGTCTCTCTGTCTCTGTGTGTCTCTCTGTCTCAGTGTCTCAGTGTCTCTGTGTCTCTCCGTGTCCCCCCGTGTCTCTCTGTCTCTCCGTGTCTCTGTCTCCGTGTATCTCTCTGTCTCAGTGTCTCAGTGTCTCTGTGTCTCTCCCTGTCCCCCCGTGTCTCTGTCTCTCCGTGTCTCTGTCTCCGTGTGTCTCTGTGTCTCCGTGTGTCTCTGTGTGTCCCAGTGTCTCTCTGTGTCTGTGTCTCTGTGTCTCCGTGTGTCCCCGTGTCTCCGTCTCATTGTCCACAGTGAAGGCCCCAGCAGCCATGACGGCCACGGGCAGAGACAGGGAGGCCACAGACAGTGTCCCGTCCGCCTTTGTCTCTCCGCGCCCTTGTCTGTGTCTCAGTGTCTCTCATTGTCTCTGTGTCGCTGTGTCTCTCCGTGTCTCTGTCTCTCAGTGTCTATCAGTGTCTGTGTGTCTCTGTGTGTCTCAGTGTCTCTCTGTGTCTGTCTGCCTCTCAGTGTCGTGTCTTTGTGTGTCTCTGTGTCTCCGTATATCTCTCTGTCTCCGTGTGTCTCTCTGTCTCTGTGTCTCCGTGTGTCTCTTTGTGTCTCTGTGTCTCAGTGTGTCTTTGTGTCTCCGTGTGTCTCTGTGTCTCCGTGTGTCTCTGTGTCTCCGTGTGTCTGTCTCCGTGTCTCTCTGTGTCTCCGTGTGTCTCTGTGTCTCAGTGTGTCTCTGTGTCTCGCTGTCCCCGTGTCTCCGTCTAATCGTCTGAGGGTTGTGAAGGCCCCAGGCAGCCATGGAGCGGCCGTGGGGGGGAGAGAGACAGGGAGACAGGCCACAGACAGCACCCCGTCCACCTTTGTATCTCCCTACCCTCATCTTTCTGTCTCGGCCGTGTCCTTGTCTCGGCCGTGTCCCTGTCTCGGCCTGTCTCAGTGTCTCAGTGTCTCTGTGTGTCTCAGTGTCTCTCTGTGTCTGTCTCAGTGTCTGTGTGTCTCAGTGTCTCTCTGTCTCAGTGTCTGTGTGTCTCAGTGTCTGTGTGTCTCAGGGTCTTTGTGTCTCTGTCTCGCTGTCTCTGTCTCTCTGTTTCTGTCTCAGTGTCTCTCTGTCTCAGTGTCTCTGTGTGTCTCAGTGTCTCTGTGTGTCTCAGTGTCTCTGTGTGTCTCAGTGTCTCTCTGTGTCTGTCTCAGTGTCTGTGTGTCTCAGTGTCTCTTTGTCTCAGTGTCTGTGTGTCTCAGGGTCTGTGTGTCTCTGTCTCGCTGTCTCGCTGTCTCTGTGTCTCTCTGTCTCTGTCTCTGTGTGTCTCAGTGTCTCTGTGTGTCTCAGTGTCTCTCTGTGTCTGTCTCAGTGTCTGTGTGTCTCAGTGTCTCTCTGTCTCAGTGTCTGTGTGTCTCAGGGTCTGTGTGTCTCTGTCTCTCTGTCTCGCTGTCTCGCTGTCTCTGTGTCTCTCTGTCTCTGTCTCAGTGTCTCTCTGTCTCAGTGTCTCTGTGTGTCTCAGTGTCTCTGTGTGTCTCAGTGTCTCTGTGTGTCTCAGTGTCTCTCCCTGTTCTGTCTCAGTGTCTGTGTGTCTCAGTGTCTCTCTGTCTCAGTGTATCTGTGTGTCTCAGTGTCTCTCTGTGTCTGTCTCAGTGTCTGTGTGTCTCAGGGTCTGTGTGTCTCTGTCTCGCTGTCTCGCTGTCTCGCTGTCTCTGTGTCTCTGTCTCAGTGTCTCTCTGTCTCAGTGTCTCTGTCTCAGTGTCTCAGTGTCTCTCTGTGTCTGTCTCAGTGTCTGTGTGTCTCAGGGTCTCTCTGTCTCGCTGTATCTGTGTCTCTCTGTGTCTCAGTGTCTCTCTGTCTCAGTGTCTCAGTGTCTCTCTGTCTCAGTGTCTCTGTGTGTCTCAGTGTCTCTCTGTCTCAGTGTCTGTGTGTCTCAGGGTCTCTCTGTCTCGCTGTCTCTGTGTCTCTCTGTGTCTCTGTCCCACTGTCTCTGTCTCAGTGTCTGTGTGTCTCAGGGTCTCTCTGTCTCGCTGTCTCTCTGTCTCAGTGTCTCTCTGTCTTAGTGTCTCTCTGTCTTAGTGTCTCTGTGTGTCTCAGTGTCTCTCTGTCTCTGTCTCAGTGTCTGTGTGTCTCAGGGTCTGTGTGTCTCTGTCTCGCTGTCTCTCTGTCTCTGTGTCTCTCTGTCTCAGTGTCTCTCTGTCTCAGTGTCTCTCTGTCTCAGTGTCTCTCTGTCTCAGTGTCGCTGTCTCTCTGTCTCTCAGTTCCCACGTCTCCGTGTCTCCGTTTATCTGTATCACGGTGTCCCCCCGTGTCTCATCCCTGTCTCCATATCCCCGTGTCCCCCCGTGTCTCGTGGTCCCTGCGTCTTGTCCGTGCGTTCCCCTTGTCTCTCCTTATCCCCATGTCCATTTGTCTTCATGTCCCCGTGTCTCCTGGGCTCCGTGTCCCCCGTGTCTCAGTGTCCCCCGTGTCTCGGTGTCCCCCGTGTCTCATCCCCGTATTCTCTTGTGTCTCTGTATCCCCCTTTGTCTCCGTGTCTCCGTGTCTCCATGTCCCCGTGACCCTTGTCTTCGTGTCCCCGTTATCTCTTTGTCCCCGTGTCTCCGTAGCCCCCCGTGCCTCGTTGTCCCCCGTGTCCCTGTGTCTCCGTGTCTCGTCGTCCCCCGTGTCTCAGTGTCCCCCGTGTCTCAGTGTCCCCCGTGTCTCGTTCCCGTGTCTCAGTGTCCCCCGTGTCTCATTTTCCCTGTGTCTCGTTCCCGCGTCTCGTTGTCCCCGTGCCTCTTCCCCCGTGTCTCAGTGTCCCCGTGTCTCAGTGTCCCCGTGTCTCAGTGTCCCCGTGTCTCAGTGTCCCCCGTGTCTTGTTGTCCCACGTGTCTCGTCCCCCGTGTGTCTCGTTGTCCCCCGTGTCTCGTCCCCCGTGTGTCTCGTTGTCCCACGTGTCCTCTCCCCCTCCCCGTCTCCGACGCGGCTCGGCATGCGAAGCCGCTTCCGTAATTCCGACTCGTTCACGCAGAGGCTCGCGAGCTCCACCGGCGGACAAGAGGGGGGTGATGGGGGAGTTGCGCAACTTCCGGGAGCGCTCGTGGGTGAACAGACCCCCCGCCCCCCCCCGGTTCCCATCCTCGGCCGGCCCTCTGACCCCCCCCCCCCCCTGCTCCGGATGCCCCTAAGGCAGCGGTCCCCAAACTTTTTTTTTGTTTGGCATCGGCGGGGGGGGGGACCGGTTTCGCGGAAGACAATTTTTTTTCACGGACCGGGTAAAGGGGTCGGGGCAAGGGAGTTCATCGTCAGGGCGAGGGAGTTCATCGTCAGGGCGAGAGTTCATCGTCAGGGCGAGGGAGTTCATCGTCAGGGCGAGAGTTCATCGTCAGGGCGAGAGTTCATCGTCGGGGCGAGGGAGTTCATCGTCTGGGCGAGGGAGTTCATCGTTGGGGCGAGGGAGTTCATCGTTGGGGCGAGGGAGTTCATCGTTGGGGCGAGGGAGTTCATCGTCTGGGCGAGGGAGTTCATCGTTGGGGCGAGGGAGTTCATCGTTGGGGCGAGGGAGTTCATCGTCAGGGCGAGGGAGTTCATCGTTGGGGCGAGGGAGTTCATCATTGGGGCGAGGGAGTTCATCGTTGGGGCGAGGGAGTTCATCGTCGGGGCGAGGGAGTTCATCGTTGGGGCTGGGGAGTTCATTGTTGGGGCGAGGGAGTTCATCGTCGGGGCTGGGGAGTTCATCGTTGGGGCGAGGGATTTCATCGTCGGGGTGAGGGAGTTCATCGTTGGGGCGAGGGAGTTCATCGTGGGGGTGAGGGAGTTCATCGTCGGGGTGAGGGAGTTCATCGTTGGGGCTGGGGAGTTCATCGTTGGGGCGAGGGAGTTCATCGTGGGGGTGAGGGAGTTCATCGTCGGGGTGAGGGAGTTCATCGTTGGGGCTGGGGAGTTCATCGTGGGGGTGAGGGAGTTCATCGTCGGGGTGAGGGAGTTCATCGTTGGGGCTGGGGAGTTCATCGTGGGGGCTGGGGAGTTCATCGTTGGGGCGAGGGAGTTCATCGTTGGGGTGAGGGAGTTCATCGTTGGGGCGAGGGAGTTCATCGTTGGGGCGAGGGAGTTCATCGTTGGGGCGAGGGAGTTCATCGTTGGGGCGAGGGAGTTCATCGTTGGGGCTGGGGAGTTCATCGTTGGGGCGAGGGAGTTCATCGTTGGGGCGAGGGAGTTCATCGTGGGGGTGAGGGAGTTCATCGTTGGGGCGAGGGAGTTCATCGTTGGGGCGAGGGAGTTCATCGTTGGGGCGAGGGAGTTCATCGTCAGGGCGAGGGAGTTCATCGGTGGGGCGAGGGAGTTCATCGTTGGGGCGAGGGAGTTCATCGTTGGGGCGAGGGAGTTCATCGTCAGGGCGAGGGAGTTGATCGTTGGGGCGAGGGAGTTCATCGTGGGGGTGAGGGAGTTCATCGTCGGGGCGAGGGAGTTCATCGTTGGGGCGAGGGAGTTCATCGTTGGGGCTGGGGGAGTTCATCGTTGGGGCTGAGGAGTTCATCGTTGGGGCGAGGGAGTTCATCGTCGGGGCGAGGGAGTTCATCGTTGGGGCGAGGGAGTTGATCGTTGGGGCGAGGGAGTTCATCGTCGGGGCGAGGGAGTTCATCGTTGGGGCGAGGGAGTTCATCGTGGGGGTGAGGGAGTTCATCGTTGGGGCGAGGGAGTTCATCGTCAGGGCGAGGGAGTTCATCGTTGGGGCGAGGGAGTTCATCGTTGGGGCGAGGGAGTTCATCGTTGGGGCGAGGGAGTTCATCGTTGGGACTGGGGAGTTCATCGTTGGGGCGAGGGAGTTCATCGTTGGGGCGAGGGAGTTCATCGTTGGGGCGAGGGAGTTCATCGTCAGGGCGAGGGAGTTCATCGTTGGGGCGAGGGAGTTCATCGTTGGGGCGAGGGAGTTCATCGTTGGGGCGAGGGAGTTCATCGTTGGGGCGAGGGAGTTCATCGTTGGGGCTGGGGGAGTTCATCGTCGGGGCGAGGGAGTTCATCGGTGGGGCCTTTTCCACCTTTTTCAAAGAAGCTCTCCAGCAACGTTTGTTTGAATTGCTCGTTTTGGCTACTGGCGGGAGGTTTTAGAGCTTGTGGGCCCGCCAGAACTGTGCCTGAGACGAGTGGAAGTGGTAAATAATAAAATAACGCGGAGGGGTAGAGGGGGTACGTGCGGTCTCACCGCTGTGCGGCCCCAGTGTCGAGGGCTTGTCACGTGAGCAGAGCGTGACATTTCTGGCTGTCGCCCTGATGAAGCTGGTTGCAGTTATTGGTGAAACGTCACGGTAAACGGATTGTAAATGTTGTGGCTTGGCTGTCCAACACACCGGTGTGCTGTACTAGTATACTACGCTATACACTACACTATACACTACACTATACACTACACTACTAGACACTACACTACTATACACTACACTACTAGACACTACACTACTAGACACTATACTACTATACACTACACTATACACTACACTACTATACACGACACTACTATACACTATACTACTATACACTACACTATACACTACACTATACACTACACTACTATACACTACACTACTATACACTACACTACTATACACTATACTACTATACACTACACTATGCACTACACTACTATACAGGACACTACTATACACTACACTACCTTACACTACTATGCACTACACTATTATACACTACACTACACTATACACTACACTACTATACACTACACTATACACTACACTATTATACACTACACTATACACTACACTATACACTACGCTACTATACACTACACTACTATACACTACACTATGCACTACACTATACACTACAATACACTACACTACTATACACTACACTATACACTACTATACACTACACTACTATACACTACACTACTATACACTACACTACTATACACTACACTATACACTACACTACTATACACTACACTATACACTACACTACTATACACTACGCTACTATACACTACGCTACTATACACTACACTACTATACACTACACTACTATACACTACACTACTATACACGATACTACTATACACGATACTACTATACACTACACTACTATACACTACACTACTATACACTACACTACTATACACTACACTACTACACACTGCACTATACACTATACACTACTATACACTGCACTCGACACTACAATACACTATACACTACAATATACACTACACTATACACCACACTACTATACACTACACTATACACTACACTAATATACACTACACTACTATATACTATACTACTTTACACTACACTATACACTACAATACTATACACTACACTACTATACACGACACTACTATACACTACACTACTATACACTACACTATACACTACTATACACTACACTACAATACACTACACTACTATACACTACACTACTATACACTACACTACTATACACTACACTATACACTACTAGTACACTACACTATACACTACACTATGCACTACACTACTATACACTACACTACTATACACTACACTATACACTACACTACTATACACTACACTACTATACACTATAATACTATACACTACACTATACACTACACTACTATACACTACACTACTATACACCACACTATACACCACTACTATACACTACTATACACTACTATACACTACACTATACACTACACTACTGTACACTACACTACTATACACTACACTACTACACACTACTATACACTGCACTCGACACTACAATACATTATACACTACACTATACTACTACACACTAGTGCTGTACTAGTGACGAATTGGCCACCGTTCTGCTTACGTGACAACCCTTACTAGTTTGCTGTGTCGGGTGGTGGCGGGCTTTAGCGACACAACATTTACATATCCACGCGATCTAACCCAAACACAAAAAAAAATTCCTCTTATCATCGTAACTGTTTTCTTCGCCACGAAGAGAGCCCCCCACTCCCTCCGCCCCCCCCCCCCCCACTCCGTGTTTGTAAGCCCAGTTTAGCACTGAGGAGGCTTTCGTGTTAAACACGGGGTCCTTTTTTTTAAGGGTTAGATCGGGGCAAGTCAAGATAGTCCCCCCGACTTAAGATGGTCCGACTCACGATATTTCGATCTTCTGATACCACAAAATTGTAAGATATTTTTAATTTCGCGCGGTAGGCAAATGCAGCAGCGTACGAGGTACTGTAACTAACTATTAAATTGCTGTAACTAACTATTAAATTGCATTATGAGACCTTTGCCAGAAACAAGATATAGGAATAGGTTTTACCCTTTTAACTGGCACAAAAACTGACACCTTTATTCAAGGCATCGTGTTTACAATAACCACAACACAAGCAGTCAAAATGCAAACAAAAAAAGACAACTCTGATAGTGATATTGGCACTGTCCTTGAATTTGATTGGTCCACACCAGAGACGGCTTTTCTTAGAGCCCTTAGTCTCCACTGGTGTTGGACCAGAAGACGCCGAAAGGCGTACAACTCAAAAACAGCGCACCATCAGAGTCTCTGATAGTGCGCTGTTACTCTATATTAAATTGCAGTTAACTATTAAATTGCAGTTCGTATAGGTAGGCTAAGAATTTACCTCGTTTTTTAAAAAAATATTCTTGGTTCTTTCGGTAAAGTCACCACCGCGTAGAAGGGAAGCAATAATGTAATAAAAAATATGAAACAATAAAAAAACGCCACTTTTTTCAAATTTTCTTGCTGTGGTTTTCACACCTGATGATGATTGCTTGTGTTGCAGTCGAAACGTCGTGATAATTTTTTTAAATTTTTTTTATTATTTTGTTGTTTGCCTTATACGCGACTTTACCGAAAGAACCAAGAATACTAACAACTCCTTACTAACAACTCCTTACTTATTAACAACTCCTTACTTACTAACGACTCAAATTTTATTTGTTTATCTTCTTGCTGTGGTTTTCACACCTGATGATGATTGCTTGTGTTGCAGTCGAAACGTCGTGATAATTTTTTAAGTATTTTTATTATTTTATTGTTTCCCTTGTACGTGACTTTACCGAAAGAACCAAGAATACTAACAACTCCTTACTTAATAACAACTCCTTACACCTCCTTACTTACTAACAACTCCTTACTTACTAACAACTCAAATTTTTTTTGCTGTGGTTCTCACACCTGATGATGATGATTGCTTGTGTTGAAGTCGAAACGTCGTGATAATTTTATTTATTATTTTATTGTGTCCCTTCTACGTGGTGACTTTACCGAAACAACCAAGAGTGTGAATCCCTGCAGTCACGAAAGCTTTAAATCAAAAGCTACAGCACGTTCGCCTTTTGTTTGTCGAACCTCTGGGTCTAACGCTGTTTGAGAATGGGCTCTAAAGAAAGCCATCTCTGGTGTGTGAGCCAATCAGTTTCAAGGACAATACATGATTGTCATATTCTGCCAGAGAGTGTTTTTTCGTTTGCACGTTCACAAGTATGTGTGGTTAATGCAGCGACATGCTTGCTTGAAGAAGGTTTCTGTTTTGGCGTTTTAGCATCTTAACATAACTGTTTTATTATGGCCAGAAAAGGTAACACCTATTGTTATATTTTCATACCGGCGAGGAGGATTTCATGTTGTAGCTGCTCCACCCCGAGCTCTCAATGTCCTGATGGTGGCATTGCCTTTGTGCTGTCCGCCTTTTGGCGTCGTCCTCTGGGTCTTACGCCGTTTGAGACTAGGCTCTAGAGAAAGCCGTCTCTGGTGTGTGAACCAATCAAGTTTCAAAGACAATGCATCATCACATACTATCGGAGCATGTTTATTGTTTGCACGTTCGCCACAAGTATGTGTGGTTGATGCAGCGACATGATTCCTTGCATAAAGTTTCTGTTTTTGGGTGTTTTAACATCTTTAACACAACTGTTTTATAATATGCCAGAAAGGGTAACACCTATTCCTATAAGAGCAATGGTACTGCCGCGGGCAGGCTGGGTGCTGGCCAAAACGTGCGGTTGGTAATCCTGACGTACCAATCGGGCGATGAGACCGAAGCTCAGCTTGGGCAAGATGCAAGCTGGGTTGTAGGGCACAGCAAAACTGATCGCAGGTCAAGACAGGGCAGGTGTGGTGGCAGTGCGGATTCTTCTAGTAGCACAAGTAGCTACACATTCTACTTATCACTGTCTTACTATCCTAGTAACACAAGTAGCTACACAGTCTACTTATCAGTGTCTTACTATCCTAGTAACACAAGTAGCTACACATGCTACTTATCAGTGTCTTATTATCCTAGTAACACAAGTAGCTACACATTCTACTTATCAGTGGTCTTACTATCCTAGTAGCACAAGTAGCTACACATTATACTTATCAGTGTCTTACTATCCTAGTAGCACAAGTAGCGACACATTGTACTTATCAGTGTCTTACTATCCTAGTAGCACAAGTAGCTACACATTCTACTTATCAGTGTCTTATTATCCTAGTAACACAAGTAGCTACACATTCTACTTATCAGTGTCTTACTATCCTAGTAGCACAAGTGGCTACACATTCTACTTATCAGTGTCTTACTATCCTAGTAATACAAGTAGCTACACATTCTACTTATCAGTGTCTTATTATCCTAGTAACACAAGTAGCTACACATTCTACTTCTCAGTGTCTTACTATCCTAGTAGCACAAGTAGCTACACATTCTACCTATCAGTGTCTTATTATCCTAGTAACACAAGTAGCTACACATTATACTTATCACTGTCTTACTATCCTAGTAACACAAGTCGCTACACATTATACTTATCAGTGTCTTATTATCCTAGTAGCACAAGTAGCTACACATTCTACTTATCAGTGTCTTACTATCCTAGTAACACAAGTAGCTACACATTCTACTTATCAGTGTCTTATTATCCTAGTAACACAAGTAGCTACACATTCTACTTATCATTGTCTTACTATCCTATTAACACAAGTAGCTACACATTCTACTTATCAATGTCTTACTATCCTAGTAGCACAAGTAGCTACACATTCTACTTATCAGTGTCTTACTATCCTAGTCACACAAGTAGCTACACATTCTACTTATCAGTGTCGTACTATCCTAGTAACACAAGTAGCTACACATTCTACTTATTGTCTTATTATCCTAGTAACACAAGTAGCTACACATTCTACTTATCAGTGTCTTACTATCCTAGTAACACAAGTAGCTACACATTCTACTTATCACTGTCTTACTATCCTAGTAACACAAGTAGCTACACATTCTACTTCTCAGTGTCTTATTATCCTAGTAACACAAGTAGCTACACATTCTACTTATCACTGTCTTATTATCCTAGTAACACAAGTAGCTACACATTCTACTTATCACTGTCTTATTATCCTAGTAACACAAGTAGCTACACATTATACTTATCACTGTCTTATTATCCTAGTAACACAAGTAGCTACACATTCTACTTATCAGTGTCTTACTATCCTAGTAACACAAGTAGCTGCACATTCTACTTATCATTGTCTTACTATCCTAGTAGCACAAGTAGCTACAAATGCTACGGGCCCCACACTTTAAAGGGCCCCCCCGCGCTAAGCGCTTTCAAGCTATCAATTCCAGTTCGGTGATTCTGCACTTGCTCTATTACTGTAGTACTATACTACTATACCGTCCTTGGACTTGTACAAACGACCGGGTGTTCAAGGTTCGTGATTTGTCGTATTCTCTGGGCTGTGTAGCAAATGAAAAAATACAATTACTTCACTGTGCAAGTTAAACATTTACGCGTTTTGTTATTTTATTTAGGGCCCCTTTATAACATCATGCGCTACAGGCCCCGCACTCGCTTCATCCGGCCCTGTGTGGTGGTGGGACAGTCGGATGGCGGTTAATGTTGACGAGCCAATCAAGAGATGAGATGTACTCGGCTCGAGTCAAGATGCAGCTTGGGTAGATCCAGGGAAACAGCAGCAGCTCAGGCGGGTCAAAAGGGACACTGGGCATAGGTCTTGGTGTTCCCTGTATATCCTTGTGCCCTGTATCCCCACAACCCACCCTACCCACCCTACCCACCCTACCCACCCCTGTCACTACCGCACCACCAGAGCTTGCCGCGTGCGTGGACGGGGAGTGGCGGGACGACGTCGGCGGCCACGATGACGACGACGACGACGAGGTGGTGGTGGAGGAGGAGGTGGAGGAGGTGGAGGAGGAGGGGGGGAGGAGGAGGAGGAGGAGGGGCGGAGACGGAGGCGAGGTGGCGGAGCGAGCCGCCGCCGTGGTCCCCGGCGCCGGCGACGCCGCAGCCGCCCCGCGCTTCGCCCAACGCTTCCCCACCGCGCCCCCCTCCCCCTCCTCTCCGCCACCGCCTCGACCGCCAACCGCGTGCGGCGTCCGTGGAGCTGAGGGTGAGCTGCCTGCAACACCCCCCAACACCCCCCCTCCCCCCCCCCCCCCGCGGTCGGTCGGTCGGTCGGTCGCTTCGCCGAGTACGCGGGAGGTCGTGGGTTCCATCCCGACCCTTTCAGACGCCCGTGGCAACCTCATTGCCGCTATCTTGAACGGCTCCCCCTATGGGGTGCTAAATGAAAAGGTGCAAACCAGAGTTCCGTCATCTGGCCCTTCGTCCTCGCCAGATATCTCAGTAGCGTCGGGAAACCTCCTTTCATCAGTCGACTGGCAAGTCCTTTTACGGCCCTTGGATCCGACCAGCTACCGATTGTGTTGACCCTTAATGCCGCCCAAGCCTTCACAAAACTCCTACAATCCGCTCGTATGACACCTTTAAAAAAAGCCAACTGGCCACTTTTTGCTTCGGAATCAGAAGCACTATTCGCCGACAACATCAACCGTATCCACACATCCGCGCGCGACTCTGAAAAGATTTTCAGAAACATCATCGCAACTGCCACCAAGCGCACCGTGCCAGCGGGTTGCTACAAGCAACATCTTCCCTGCCTCCTTAAAGAAGCCTCAACGCTAATAAACCTACGAAATACTCTTGAGGACTGAAAATCTTACATCGCCACAAATCCCAGCCTTCAATATTGAAATCGCAAAGCAAATCAATTGAGCCGAAACAGAACGCTGGCACGAGTTTGTTGAATCTTTTGACCATCGCCAAAACTCGTGAAAACTTTGGAAGACCATCAAATCCTTAGATGGACACTTCAAAGCACCACCCAATTGTGCAATCAATTTCAATGACAAATCCGTCTTGAACAAGAATAACATGGCCAACCACTTCCAACAAACTTTTCTCATCAGTCGTCCCACACTCTTCCAATAAATCCGCCCGTCAAAAAAATCCGTCAAATCAAGGAACTACCTGTAAGTGGCGCCCCCCAATTGACTCTTGAAGAGGTGAAACTACTCATTGGTTTTTTCAGTAAAGTCACGTATGTAGAAATACAATAAAATTATATTAAAACAAAAAAACAATCACGACGTTTCGATCACAACGCAAGCGATCTTCATCAGGTGTCAAGAACAAATCACGGAGGTAAATACAAACACAAAAAGATGAGAGACGAGAATTCAACAAACCTGAAAAAACATTATGTGAAGCACATCCAGTCAGGCCAACAACACAGTTAGACACTTCCTGGCGGACCACGAATTTCAGAAGTGTTAAATTTCGTGTTCAACCTTTATTTTGGTATAGCCCTGTGAGCCATCCGGATCTTGAATCGGGTGCAACCACAACAAACAAAAAAACAAAAACCATCAAAAAAGCCAAAAATTATTCCGCAATTGTCCCTGATGGCATAGCTATGCCCGATCTCAAACACCTCGGGCCCCCTTGGCATAAAGTTTCTCGCCTCCACCATTAGCGCCTCACTCCCAGTGCAAACCTCATTCCGGCCATCTGTAAATCATCGACAATCATCCCACTTCCAAAACCCCGCAAATGCCTCAATCGAGCAACGTCCTACAGGCCGATTTCCCAACTTTGCCCATCAATCAAGATTGTAGAGGCCCCCATCCTTCCAATCATCACCACCAACTTACCTCCATCATCTCACCAACATGGCTTTCGCCCCGCGCACTCAACAGCAACAGCTCTTCTCAGCCCAACCACCCAAATTGCAAACGGTTTCACTGAAAAAAAGCCCCCATCCCGCACTATCGTCACTTCCCTTGACCTTACAAAGGCTTTGACACCGTTGACCAACTCGTGCTCATCAACATCATTCAGGGTTGTACGCGACCATCAGGCCTTGTCTGCTGGCTTACAAATTACCCAAGGGGCCGCCAATCACGAAACTCTCTTTCGTGATATTCAATCCTCACGAAACGTTAATGCAGGAATACCCCAAGGTTTGCAGGAACACCCCAAGGTTCCATAACATCCCCAGCGCTGTTCAAAGCCCACCTCCACGATCTGCCAACTCCTCCAAAAGGAGTACAAAGTCAGCTATGCCGACGACATCACAGTTTGCACTTCTAATCAAAATATACCCAAAATGGAAAACTCCCATCAACTACGATCTAAAACGGCTCAGCACTTCCCTAGCCAATAGATCGCTTCAACTCTCAACATCCAAATCAACAGTCACCCTTTTCACACCTGATCCTCATCAAGCCAACTTACATCCCAACGGCGTAATCAACAACCAACGCCTCCCACTAGCAAAAACCCCAAAAAATTCTAGGTGTAACTTTTGACGCCATGGTTAGCTTCGCTCAACACGGCAGAAACATCCACGCAAAAGTTAACAAACGAAATAACGTCTCACGAGCTTTAGCCCCGGCACATCTTGGGGTCAACAAAAGGAGACTTTACTCCTAACCTACAAAGCCATTGGACGACCCATCATCAATTATGCCAGTCCCATTTGGTGCCCAAACCTCTCCTCCACAGGTTACCAAAAGCTCCAAACCTCCCAAAACCAGGCACTTCGCCTAGCTACAGGATGCCACCTCATGGCGCCCATTGACCATCTCCACCAAGAAACCAAAGTTCTTCTGATTCAAGAACACTGCAAGCTTCACACCGATCAGTATCCGGCTTCATGCCACTCGACAACGCATCCTTGCACAAAGCTACTCAAAGCCCCCCCCCCCCCCCCCCCCCCCCCCTGCACCTGCTAGGAAAATGAAATCCACCTTGCTTTCCGCTTCAGCTCTGCCAGCGTGCAATCTACTTTAAACGCTCTTCCACCAAATGGCACCACCAAATCAATGTTGAACCACTTGCTGCGCACTGCTGCTACCGTGCACTGCCTGAACGCCGACAAGCCCAATGTCGTGCTTAGGGGGTTGGGCCCCCCACACTCATAGCAGACGACGAAAAATCCGATGACCCGGGCAACTCGCACAAAACTGGCTCAACTCCTTTCAGGTTACTGCTGCTCCATGCTGGCCGATTGCCAAAATCGAATCGACCCAAATGTCCCAAACTGCTGCTGCCCTTTGTGCCAAGCAACGCCAGAAGACGTCTCCCATTTGCCCAAAAATGTAATCGATTGGTCTCTTGGCTGAACCCTTCCAAAGTGGCGACACCACGCCACCTATAAACAGTGCGAGGAACAACAACAACAACAACAATTACAACGACGGCGATGACGACGGTGATGATGACGATGGTGTTGGCGGTGTTGGCGGTGTTGGCGGTGTTGGCGGTGTTGGCGGTGTTGGCGGTGTTGGCGGTGTTGGCGGCGATGAAGGCGATGACGACGGTGACCTCTGACCCCCCCACCCCCCCACACAGAGCGGTCCCCGTTCCCCAGCCGCCTGTCCGTACCTTCGGCTCCGCGCCAACTCCGCCGCACCGGCCGCCACCCCGCCTCCGCCGCGCTCCGCCCGGCCTCTCCGCGGCGTCTCAACCGCGACGACGGCGACGACGAGCAGCAGCAGCAGGACGACGACGACGACGCGGGGGAGGACGACGACGAGGAGGAGGACGACGACGAGGAGGAGGAGGACGAGGGGGCGGCGGCGGGGGGAGGCGGCGGCGGCGGCGGCGCCTCCGCGGCCGCCGCCCCGCCGCGCGACTTCGCCGCGCTGTGCGAGTTGGTGCTGCGCCACCTCGTCCACTCGGCCTGCTCCTCGGCTCTCGCGGCCGCCGGCGCCGGCGTCCGCCCCGCCTCGGCGGCCGCCGGCCGTCGAGGGGGGGCGGCCGGTTCCGCCGGCGCCGCCGCCCGCTGCCCGTGCCGGTGCCGCCGCTGCTGCTGCTCCGTCGCCGCCGCCGGCGCCGCCGCCGCCGAGCCGGCCGGCGGGCGGCGGCCGCCCCCCCGGCGGTGGCGGCCGCCGCCGCCGGGGCCGGAGCGTCCCGGCGGGACGCTCCGGCACGGCGGAGGAGGGCTGCCGGCGGCGGGGAAGGAGTCTCTGTCGTCGCGCGTCTCCTACGACCGCGGCGCGTCGGCGTTCTGCTGCCGAGTGTGCGGCTACCGCAGCGGTGACTACAGCATCGTGTGCGACCACCTGGCCACCACGCACAACAACAACAACAACAACGGCAACAACAACAACAACCGCCGGCGGCACGGCCGGCAGGAGGATGAGGACGACGCCTGCGACGGCAAGTACGTCGCCCTGGACCTCGAAGACGTTGACGACGACGACGACGACGACGGAGGCGGCGGAGGCGGCGGAGGCGGCGGAGGCGGCGGAGGCGGCGGAGGCGGCGGGCCGCTGCGGTGCGGGGAGTGCGGCTTCTGGGCGCGCGACGCGAGCGCCCTGGAGGACCACGTGACCTCGCGGCACGCCGCCCACCTCTACTACGAGCGGGCGGCGTCGCCGGCGGCAACGGCGCGGGGGGGGCGGAGGCGGCCGTCGCCCGCGGCGACGGACGGCGTCGGCGAGCGGGAGGGGGAGCCGCCGGCGGGCGAGGGGGGCGGCGTCGGCGCGGCTCAACCGCCGCCGCGGCTCCCGTCGCCGGGCGCGGCCCCCGCCGCGCCATCGCCACGGCGACGACGGCGGCGGCTACGGCGGCGGCGGCTACGGCGCAGCCAACGGCTCCCTCCTCGTCGTCGTCGGGGAGGACGACGACGAGGAGGACGACGAGGAGCGGCGGCGGCGGGAGGAGGAGGAGGTCGGAGGGGTTTGCGTGAAGGAGGAGGGGGTCGTGTTCCCCGAGCGCCGCCGAGACTTCTTCAGCTCCATCCGGCTGGAGTCACGCGGCAACGCCGACGACGCCGCCGCCGCCGCCGGCGATGAGGCGAAGGGCGGCGGCGGTAACGGCGGGAGACTTCACAACGGCTCCGCGTCGTCGCCGCCGGCGTTCCTCGTCGGCGAAGACAGCGACAGCTACTACGTCGGCGACGGGGACCCCGACGAGGTGGGGGAGGAGGAGGAGGAGGAGGCGGGGGGCGGGGGGGAGTTGGACGACGACGACGACGAGGAGGACGACGAGGAGGAGGAGGACGACGACGACGACGATATCGGCGAAGGGCACGAGTGCCTGGCCTGCGCCTGCCGCTTCCTGGACGAGGCGGCGCTCCTCCAGCACCTGGCCTCGGCGCACGCCGGCCAGGCCCCGGCGGCGGCGGCGCCGCCGGGGCCTCCACCGCCGGCGGCACCGGAGGGGGAGCGCGGCCACCGCGGGCCGGGCGCCGGGCGTGCCAGGCCGGCGAAGGGGAAGCGGACGGCGCTGGAGGAGGGCGAGATCCCGTACGAGGTGATCTCGCGCGCCAGCGAGTGGCTGGTGGAGACCGAGCTGCTGTGGGGCGGCGCCGACGCCGGTTCCGCCGCCGCCGCCGCCGCCGGCGTCGCCGCGCCGACGCCGCCGCCGCCGCCGGCCGCGCCGGCGCCCCGGCGCGACAAGCCGCCGTGGCGCGTGCGACCGCGCCAGGCCAAGAAGGCCCACGTGTGCGCCACGTGCGGCAAGGCCTTTGCGAGGCCTTCGAAGCTGCGGAGGCACGCCGCCACCCACGGCTCCGGCTCCGGCGTCGCCGCGGGCGACGGTCGCGGCGGCGGCGCCGGCGGCGGCCGGTGGCAGAAGCCGCAGCCGCAGCAGCAGCGGCAGCAGCAGCTCTGCCTCAACCGCGCGGAGAGTCGGGCGGAGGCGACCGAGCCGGACGGCGACGTCGCCGAGCGGGGCGTGGGCGGACGCCGGCGGCGACGGCCGGGGCCGCCGGCTCCACCGCGCCGGCGGCGGCGGCGGCGGCGGCGTCTCGCCGGCGACCTCGTCGGCGTCCAAGCGGCGGCACAAGCGCCTGCTGCGCTGCGAGCAGTGCGAGCACACGACGTACGACGCTTCGGGCATGCGCCGGCACGTGGTGTCGGTGCACACCAAGAACTACCCCCACGTGTGCCCCGTGTGCGGCAAGGGCGCCCGTCGGCCGTGCGAGCTCAAGCGCCACCTGCTGCGGGCGCACCAGGGTGGCGCCGGCGCCTCGTCCGCCCTGCCGTCCAGCAACAGCAACAACAGCAGCAACAACAACAACAACGTCAACAACAACGTCGTCGACAACGACAACGACGACGCTCGCGACGGTGACGGCGGAGCCGGCGACGGCGGTGATGGCGGCGGCGGCACGCTCTAGCGCCCGCCGGGCCTCGGTGGACGATTGCTGTGGGTGGGTGGGGTGGGTGGGGTGGGTGGGGTGGGTGGGGTGGGTGGGTGGACGGCGAGGGTGCGGGCAGAGGGGTTCGCGAGGTGACGGACGGAGGGGGGTGAGCTTGGACGTACCCCACGTAGGACTTCTTTCGCACCGTACACAGCTGATTGGAGGGGAGCAACGGTGGTGGTGGTGGTGATAATGATGATGGTGGTGGTGGTGGTGGTGATGATGATGGTGGTGGTCGTGATGATGGTGGTGGTGGTGGTGATGATGATGGTGGTGGTGGTGACGATGGTGGTGGTGGTGACGATGGTGGTGGTGGTGATGATGATGGTGGCGACGATGATGATGATGGTGGTGGTGATGATGATGGTGGTGGCGATGATGATGATGGTGGTGGCGGTGGTGGTGATGATGATGGTGGTGGCGATGATGATGGTGGTGGTGCCACGCTGTAGCGCCCTCCCCACCCCCCCCCCCCCCCCGGTGCAGCGTGGAGGACGGACAGACGGACAAGATGGGACTGCGGGATCACTCGGTCGGACAGGCGCACGGTGAACGGAGAGACGGATCGGCTGGATGCTCGGAGGTGCAACTGTCCACGACGGCAGCCTGATGGACAGGACAGGCCACAGAGGGCGGGGGTCAGATGGACACCAGCACACGGAGCTGTCCCTGCCACCTGCTGGCTTTCTCCCGCTCATCAAATTCGCTCCGTGGGAAATCGACTCGCTCCCGTTCTCTCCCTCGCTCTCTCCCTCGCCCTCTCTCCCTCGCCCTCTCTCCCTCGCTCTCTCCCTCGCTCTCTCCCTCGCTCTCTCCCTCGCTCTCTCCCTCGCTCTATCCCTCGCTCTCTCCCTCGCTCTATCCCTCGCTCTCTCCCTCGCCCTCTCTCCCTCGCTCTCTCCCTCGCTCTCTCCCTCGCTCTCTCCCTCGCCCTCTCCCTCGCCCTCTCTCCCTCTCTCCCTCGCTCTCCCGCTCTCCCGTTCTCTCTCCCTCGCCCTCTCTCTCTCTGTCCGTGCCGTGTGCTCTCGCGTGAACATTGAACCGCCGATACCAGGCAAGGCGCAGTGCAGACCGCACTCGATCTGTGTGCCCCACGGCCACTGGGTCGGTCTGCTATTCTCACACGTGGTGTGACTCACCCGCGCTGGGGGGGGGGGGGGGGGGGTGAGACTCGCCCGCGCGGGGGGGGGGGGGGGGTGAGACTCGCCCGCCCGGGGGGGCGACCGCTGACACGGCTCGAGTCGCGAATCTTCGGCAGAAACGGGACCGGAAAAATTAAAGCGGCGGAGACTTTTTTGTTTTTCGAATAATATATTTGTCGAACGTTGTCAAAACATTTTTTTTTTAGTTTTTTTTTTTTTTACACCCTACGTTCTATACACGCGCGTCAAGAGGCATTTTATTATTTACTTTTTTGAAATAAATCTGGAGGTTCGTGAAGTCCCGGTGCCGCCCCTCCCCCCCCCCCCCTTCGCAATCTGTTGTGCGCCGACGGCCGGGACGGCCTCGGTTCGACCGGTGTGGCGGTGCCGTGAGACGGTGAGGCGGTGGTGTGGCGGTGCCGTGAGACGGTGTGGCGGTGGTGTGGCGGTGCCGCGAGACGGTGTGGCGGTGCCGTGAGACGGTGAGGCGGTGGTGTGGCGGTGCCGTGAGACGGTGTGGCGGTGGTGTGGCGGTGCCGTGAGACGGTGAGGCGGTGGTGTGGCGGTGCCGTGAGACGGTGAGGCGGTGGTGTGGCGGTGCCGTGAGACGGTGTGGCGGTGCCGCGAGACGGTGAGGCGGTGCCGTGAGACGGTGTGGCGGTGCCGTGAGACGGTGAGGCGGTGGTGTGGCGGTGCCGTGAGACGGTGTGGCGGTGCCGTGAGACGGTGTGGCGGTGCCGTGAGACGGTGTGGCGGTGCCGTGAGACGGTGTGGCGGTGCCGCGAGACGGTGTGGCGGTGCCGCGAGACGGTGACTCCCCTCGCATTTTCCGGAGCGGACCGTTGGGAGGTGGTGTGGTGGAGGTGGAGGAGGAGGTGGAGGTGGTGGAGGAGGTTGAGGTGGTGGAGGAGGTTGAGGTGGAGGAGGAGGTTGAGGTGGTGGAGGGGAGGCAGCATCAGTCACGATGATGTTTTCATCCTGATGCGATGATTAAGGGTCTCTGTGTGAGTCTGGGTCTCTGTGTGAGTCTATTGGTCTCTTGTGTGATGAGTCTATGGGTCTTTGTGTGAGTCTATGGGTCTCTGTTTTAGTCTATGGGTCTCTGTGTGATGAGTCTATGGGTCTCTGTGTGATGAGTCTATGGGTCTCTGTTTGAGTCTATGGGTCTCTGTTTGAGTCTATGGTACTCTGCGTGAGAGTATGGTACTCTGCGTGAGTCAATGGGTCTCTGCGTGAGTCTGGGTCCTCTGTGTGCGTCTGTGAGTATGGGTGTCTAGGCTGCTGCACTCTATAGTGGAATGTTGATGGGTAATGTATAACGTGACATACAGTACAGTGTGCAGTCGTGGTTGATAAATAGTGCAGCGTGGTGCAATTTGGTGTGTGTGTGTGTGTGCGGCAAAACAACCCCCTACCTCATTGGTGCCGGACGGCAACCCTGTGGTGAGCAGTGCCATGGGGGGGGGGGAGGGTCAATTTCGATGGGCCATTACCCTCATGGCGTTCGTAGCCTCCACAGCGGCCAAAGGGGGCTCTGGACGGGTGGGAGAGGGTCGTAACTCCTCCACCTTCAAATAAACTACCGCTAAACCACGGAAAAAAATATCAAACGAAGCTTGTGCCAGAAGCCACTGAGGGACAGGCATCTATGACGTCTCTTGGCCAAACCCCATTTGGCGCAGCCAGGAGATTGAATCCTCACCCTCGGGGCTCCAGAAACAACAAAATGCCACTTCGGGTGACCACGTGGAATGTTCGAACGCTCGCTGCGGTGGAGAGGCTGCCACTCCTCTGTCGGGCGCTGGACCGGTACCGCCTGGATCTCTGGTATTCAGGAGGTCTGGTGGACCGGCTCTGGCTCCTGCCATCATGAGGGGTGGACAGTCCTCTACTCGGGGCAGGAGACTACCAAACAACAGGGAGTGGCTCTGCTTCTGAACAAAATAATGAAGGGGGTGTGGGAGCGTGGTGGTGAGGTGTGGGAAGCTGTATGCCCCAGGCTACTTTGGGCTCGCCTTCCCATCAACCCGAGGCGAGGAGTGGTGGTCGTGGTTACTTATGCCCCCACCGTAGATGAAGATAAGTGGAGGGATGCAGGCAAGGCCGATGAGTCAGATGCCTTCTATGACCTGTCAGGTGCTAGCTAAAGTGGCCCCTCGGGATAGTCATCTTGTTGGGCGACTTCAATGCCTGAGTTGTCATGATGCTGGCACCTGGTCTGGAGTGATTGGAAGACATTGGCCAGATCAGCTCGATAACAACGGCAGGAGGCTGCAAGATTTTTGTGCAGCCCATGGGCTTGTAATTACCAACACGCTGTTTTGGCATCGGTGCATCCACACAACATCATTAATGCATGCCGGGTCCAAGCAAGAACATCTGCTGGACTACATAGTGATGGAACAGCAGATGCGGGCCCATGTCCTTGACACCAGGGCCGACCGTGGAGCTGATCTGCCCACTGACCATCGACTAGTCATCTGTAAGATGCGCCTGCCATTCTTCCACTCCGGTGGTCGGTGTACACCCAGGACCCCATTCAAACCCACAGTGGCCTGGTCTCAGCTAGCTGAAGAAAGTTGCAAGCAAGAATTTGAACATCGTATGCGGCTGGGGTTTAGGACTGGCTCGTGTAGCTGCAATGGCTGCATTGGGTTCACGGTCCAGACCTCCCCAGAGACCGTGGCTGACAGGAGGTGTTTCGGCTGACTGAGGAAGAGCGACAGGCCCACTCTCAGCATCCCAGATCAGAGAATGACGAGGCTTACTGCAGCCTTTGCTCGGAGGTTCGGAGAGCCATGGTTAGTGGTCGCGGGTTTGCTGAGGAGGTGGAGTCTGCCTTAATGGCCCGCGATCACAAATCGCTATTTAACTCCAAAAAGTTACTTGTAGTGTATAGTGCCACACCTATCACCATCAGGGGAAAAAACGGTGATCCCATGTCCGACCCCCAGGAAGAGGTTTGCAGATTTGCTGAGCATTTCTGTGAGGTCCTGGGGGAGGGGAAATCCCTCACCCTGGAAAACAACATGGGACAAAGTGGGGATGACCCTGCTGAGGCTGCAGTGCCTCAAATATTGGAAGAGGAAGTCACCCCCTGTGAGTGGTTGGCTGAGGTGCCATTCGTTGAGGAAGTACTGAAGGCCATCCAGAGTCTTGAGACCAGGAAAGGCACTGGGCAGAGATGACCTCCCAAGTGAAATGCTGAGGGAGGGTGGCGTTTGCACAGACTGCCCCATATGACATCATTACAACAGTCTGGACCACTGGAGGGGTTCACAGGATTGGAAGGATGCCCTGGTGGTCCCCCTCTTTTAGAAGGGGGACTGCACGGACTCACAACTATAGGGGCTACATCATTAGACCTCCTTTGCCAGTACCAAAATGTAATAAGGGGTTTTTCCCCCTTTTTTTTCTGGCACCAAAACTGAAACCTTCTTACGAGGATTCATGTAACTGCATTAACCACAATACCTGCAGTCAAAATGCAAACAAAAAACATACCATGATATATGCATTGTCCTTGAAACTGATTGGTCCACACCAAGGGACGGCTTTCAGTTTCAAGGACAATGCATATATTATCATAGTATGTTTTTTGTTTGCATTTTGACTGCAGGTATTGTGGTTAATGCGGTAACATGAATCCTTGTAAAAAGGTTTCAGTTTTGTTGCCAGAAAAAAGGGGAAAACCCCTATTATAACTATAGGGGCATCTCACTCCTCAGTGTGCCGGGAAAGGTTCTGGCAAGGATTATTTAACATCGCCTTGCCAGGCACGCTGAGGAGAGGCTTGTGGAGCCTCAATGTGGTTTCAGGAAAGGGTGGTCCTGCACATATGCCATATTTCCTGTCTCTGCTACAGCAGAGGTGTAGGGAATTCCAACAAGACCTACATATCTGCTTTATTGACCTGGTCAAGGCCTATGATACCATCAGTAGGCCTGGTCTCTGGGTTATTCGTGCTTTCGGAGTCCCTGACCCTCTGCTCACGATCATTAAGGACCTTCATGATGGTCAGCGGGCCCGTGTAAAATTACGTAGCTGGAAGTTGGAGCCATTCCCTGTTCACCTTGGGGTGCGACAGGGATGTTCTCTGGCTCCCACATTATTTAATATCTATTTTGACCAGATAGTTCATGAAGCCTTCGACGGCTATACCGGAGGAATTGCCATCTGGCACAGATACAATGGGAGGCTGATCAATGCCCGGGTGTGGTCAACTGATGGCTCCCTATTGGTCAACCACGTTATGTATGCTGATGATTTGGTAATTGCTGCTCACTCAGAGGAGGAGTTGGAGACGCTGCTGCTGAACCTTGATCGTGCCACTAAGAGGTGGGGCCTTACCATCAGCCCCACCAAAACAAAGCACCTGCCTGGGTATTTTGCACCATCGGACACTCCACCCCACAACTCTCAATTGGTGATGGGGCAGTTGTGGAGAGAGTGGAGAGTTTTCCATACCTGGGCAGTGCTCATGAACCGGTTCCGGTTTGACGGCAGAGGTCTCACTCCGAATCAGTTGAACGGCATTATCTTTTCATCGGCTGTGTAACGCTATGTGGAAGCTACCTGGTCTGTCGCTCCACACGAAGCTTCGGGTCATCTCGCCCACGGTCATGCCCTCCCTTCTCTATGCTTGCGAAACGTGGACCCCCCCCCCTAATGGAGCATCTTCGCCGATTAGAAACATTTAGGCTGGCCTGCCTACGAACCATCCTGGATTTAACCAGGCTGGGTTGTGTGAGGAGCTCACAAATCCTTGAACGATCTTGACACATTCCCATCAGTGAGCTCCTCCGGCAGGCAGGGCTGCGTTGGCTGAATCGAGTAGCCCGCATGCGCAGACACCGCATGCGCAAGCAGTTTCTGTTTGGCCGTATACAGGGGGCTGAACGGGCACGATATGGGCTGGAGAAGAGATGAAGTGATGCGGTACGGTAGGATTTGGAGCTGAGTGGACTTGCCCACGACTGGTACCAGCGGTGTCAAGATCGGCCTCTGTGGAAGATGCTGCTTCTGGGCGTTTGGAGGCAGTCACCCTCCAGCAATAACGGAGGGCAGAGAGGAGCGACGCTCACAACAACGAGCGGAACGCCGGGCGGCTAAAGCACAGCAGGTTGGCACAGTAGGTTGCACAGGTGGTGCATCAGCCAGTCATCTCAGTCATCTCACTCATCTCAGTCATCTCACACATCTCACTCATCTCAGTCATCTCACACATCTCACTCATCTCACTCATCTCAGTCATCTCAGTCGACCCGTGGCACCTGCTGGGTCTCTTCCGTGACCTCCCACCAGAAGGCATTCGTCACTTCACGTGGCCTTAACGTGCACCTAGCCTGGCACAAGTGCCGTGGTGACGTCACCATCACTCAGTGGTTGTGTGTGCCAGTTTGGGGAGCGGTAGTGTCGCGGTTAGTGCACTACGCTATGAACCTTGCGGCCTGAGTTCGATACCCACTGACGTCCAACGCCAGTTACGATTACCTGAACCGGTCCTGTCTCTCCCCTAGGTCGACTCAGCCTCAAGAGTAGTACCTGGTGTGGCGGTGTGTAGTAAACATCTCTAGAACGTGGCGGTCGGGCGTGGTGCTGGCCACCCACCCCCTCGTGTGCCACAGCGACGGTAGCCTTCATAGGCGCTGCTCGCTAACAGCACTTGCCCCTACAGCCCTGTTCGAGGCTACACGGGGGATCTTTGTCTGTGTATAGGTGCTGCTACTCGCTAACAGCACTTGCCCCTACAGTCTGTTAGAGGCTACACGGGGGATCTTTGTCTGTGTATAGGTGCTGCTGCTGCTCGCTAACAGCACTTGCCCCTACAGCCTGTTAGAGGCTACACGGGGGATCTTTGTGTATAGGTGCTGCTGCTGCTTCTCGCTAACAGCACTTGCCCCTACAGCCTGTTAGAGGCTACACGGGGGATCTTTGTGTATAGGCGCTGCTGCTGCTACTCGCTAACAGCACTTGCCCCTACAGCCCTGTTAGAGGCTACACGGGGGATCTTTGCCTTTGTGTGTGTATGGGGTGGAGCGGTGGTGCAGCGGTTAGCGCGCTGAACTCTGAACCCCCGGCGACCTGGGATTGATGTTCACGCTGCTCGCTAAAAGCACTTGACCCGACAGCCCGTTAAGACTATACGGGGGGGATGGAGATCTTTGCCTTTATCTGCGGATAGAAATTGGACATTAGTATTCTTGGTTCTCCCGGTGAAGTTACGTTGATGGAAAATAAAATAAAATAACAAAATAAAATAGGCAAAAAAATGTTGCTTTTAGTATTTTCAATTGATTACTTGAAAATTGTTTCGATTGAATTTTTTTTATATTAAATTTGACTATTCTATAATTTTATTATCTATCCACGTTGACTTCACCCGGAAGAACCAACAACGTCTAATTCCTGCCGTCGCGAAAGTTTAAAGTCACAATTTAGGATTTGGTCATGGCGGTGGTGGCGGTGGAGGAGCAGGAGCAGGAGGAGGAGGAGGAAGGGGAGCAGGGAGCGGTGTGGGTCGGTGCTGTTTCAAGGCCTCTCTTGATGGGAATATTTGGTGGGTACATTTTGTTTTAGGGGGTTCATTTTTTCACCCCGACCCCCGGGGAATTTACGCCCCTCGTCCATGCGGATGAATTTATATGCAAATAGAAGAAGGCTAAAAAAAAAAAACCCCGACCCAAAGGTCGTTCAATATTTATCAAGAGTGGATGGGGTAAATTTATAGGAGCGCGTGATGATTAAGGTGCGTTTGTGCGCGTGGGTGTGGGGTAGTGGTGTATGGCTGGGTCACGTAGCCCGCATGCCCAGCCGCCGAACACCTAAACAGCTTTTGTTCGGCGGGATAGATTGGGCTAGACGGGCGTGGCACGGGCTAGAGAAGAGATGGAGCTGATGCGGTACAGGAGGACGTGGAGGCTGAGTGGACTTGCCGACGACCGGTACCAGCGGTGTCGAGATCGGCCTCTGTGGAGGAGGAGGCTCGTGAAGGACGCCGCTACTGGGCAGTTGGAGGCAGTCGCCCTCCAGCAACAACGGAGGGCGGAGGAGCGACGCTCACAACAACGAGCGGAGCGCCGGGTGGCTAAAGCGCAGCAGGTCGGCGCGGTAGGAGGCACAGGTGGTGCATCGGCCACTCGTCTCGGTCAGTCGACCCGCGGCACCTGCTGGGTCTGCCCTGTAACCTGCCAGCGGGCGTTAAGACACTTCACTTGGCCTCAACGTGCACCTTGCCTGGCACAAGCGCTGTGGTGATGTCACCGCCACTTAGTAGCGAATGGCGGGTGTTGTTGTTGTTGTATGGAGGAGGCTCGTGAAGGACGCTGCTGCTGCTGCTGGGGCAGTTGGAGGCGGTCGCCCTCCGGCAACAACAACAGCCAACGGACGGGCAGAGGAGCGACGCTCGCAACAACGAGCGGAGCGCCGGGCGGCCAAAACGCAACAACGTCGGCACGTTGCCGGTCGTCTCGGTCGGCCAGACCGTGGCATCTGCCGGGGTTTGGCGTGAAGTTGACAGCACATTTTGGCCGTTTCAGATGGCCCGACATCCTCGTTGCGGCGGAGGGGGGCCGGTTCAGTTAAACCCACGCGTGTGTGAACGGATTCCCCCGTCCCGCACTCCTTTGCGCCCGAGCAGTGGAGAGCAAGAGGATTTTACGCCGGTGGACCGATCGGCTTTTCGTTTGGTTAAATTATTCGTATGATGGGACCTCCTTTGACCGGCGCCAAGATACGACGCGACCTGGGCCTTCGCCGTCTTCACTCCGACGCTGTCCTCTGGACAGCACGGTCCCTTCACCTGATGAAGGCCGCTTGTGTTGTTGTGGCCGAAGCGTCGTGATTTTTTGTCGTTTTTTTTGTTTTACCTTACTACGTGACTTTACCGAATAGAAGCAAAGAGTATGGATCCTTGCAGTCACGAAAGCTTCAAATGTAGAATATGAGAATAGGCTTCCCCATTTTTTTTCTGGCCACGAAACAGCTGCGTTAAGATGTTAAAGCCTTTTTTTCTCTACAAGGAATCACGTCACAGCATTCACCGCAATGCTTGTGTTCAGAACGCAAACTGAAAACGTACTCTGATGATACGTGATGCACTGTCTTTGAAACTGATTGGTCCACACCGGAGGCCAACTTTCTTTTGAGACGTCCTCTGGTCGAACGCCGTTTTGAGACGAGCCTCAAAAGAAAGCCGTCTCTGGTGTGGACCAATCGGTTTCAAAAGACAATGGCGATAAATTTTGATTTAAAGCTTTCGTGACTGCGGGGATTCACATTCTTGGTTCTTTCGGTAAAGTCACCACCGTGTAGAAGGGAAACAATAAGATATAAAAATATAAAACAATAAAATTCTCGCGACGTTTGGACTGCAACACAAGCAGCAATCATCATCAGGTGTGAAAACCACAGCAAGAAATAACCGCCACTTGTTTCAAAATTTCTTGCTGTGGTTTTCACACCTGATGATGATTGCTTGTGTGTTGCAGTCGAAACGTCGCGAGAATTAGATTGTTTTATATTTTTTAATTATTTTATTGTTTCCCTTCTACGTGGTGACTTTACCGAAAGAACCAAGAATATAATGCATATATTATCAGAGTACGTGTTTCGTTTGCATTATGACCACAAGCATTGTGGTTAATGCAGACGTGATTCCTCGTAAAAAAAGGTTTCAGTTTGGTGTTTTAACATCTTAACACAGCTGATTTGTTGCCAGAAAAAAAAGGGGAACACCTCTTCTCATAACTTGTTAATTATTGTTGTCCACCCTCCGCTGTGCCCGGGGAGGAACACGGCCAGGAATAACCGAGGCACAGGGGGGCACGGGTCACACTTACAGCACTTGCCCCAACAGTTCGTTAAGGCCATACGGGTGATCTTTGTCTTTTGTGTGTAGTGTAGAGTGTGTGTGGGGTTCCGCAGGATTGGAAGGATGCCCTGGTGGTCCCCCTCTTTAAGAAGGGGGACCGCACAGACTGTAACAACTACAGGGACATCTCACTCCTCAGTGTGCTGGGAAAGGTCCTGGCAAGGATTATTCAGCATCGCCTTGCCACGCGCGCTGAGGAGAGGCTTGCGGAGCCCAAATGTGGTTTCAGGAAAGGGCGGTCCTGCACAGATGCCATATTTTCTGTCCGTCTGCTACAGCAGAGGTGTAGGGAATTCCAACAAGACCTACATCTCTGCTTTATTGACCTGGTCAAGGCCTATGATGCCATCAATTGGTCTGGACTCTGGGTTGTTCTTCGTGATTTTGGAGTCCCTTACTCTGCTCACAATCATTAAGGACCTTCATGATGGTGAGCAGGCCCAGGTGTGACTGATCACACCGAAACCCATAGACCTCTCATAGAGACCCACAGACTCATCACACAGAGACCCATAGACTCATTAGTACACAGAGACCCATAGACTCACCACACACAGACCAATAGACTCATCACACAGAAACCCATAGACCCCTCATAGACACCCACAGACTCATCACACAGAGACCCATAGACACACCACACAGAGACCCACAGACTCATCACACAGAGACCCATAGACACACCACACAGAGCATAGACTCATTAGTACACAGAGACCCATAGACTCACCACACAGCGATCAATAGACTCACCACACAGAGACCCATAGACTCATCACACAGAGACCCATAGACTCATCACATAGAGACCCATAGACTCATCACACAGAGACCCACAGATTCATCACACAGAGACCCATAGACTCACCACACAGAGACCCATAGACTCACACAGAGACCCATAGACTCATTACACAGAGACCCATAGACTCATCACACAGAGACCCATAGACTCATCACACAGAGACCCATAGCCTCATCACACAGAGACCCATAGCCTCATCACACAGAGACCCACAGACTCATCACGCAGAGACCCACAGACTCATCACACAGAGACCCATAGACTCACACAGAGACCCATAGACTCATCACACAGAGACCCATAGACTCATCACGCAGAGACCCGTAGACTCGCCACACAGAGACCCATAGACTCATCACGCAGAGACCCATAGACTCACACAGAGACCCATAGACTCATCACACAGAGACCCATAGACTCATCACACAGAGACCCATAGACTCGCCACACAGAGACCCATAGACTCATCACACAGAGACCCACAGACTCTACCCACTGCAAGCGAAAACCGGTTTCCTACTTTCTGAGCCGGTTAATCGATCATTTGTGCTAACCAAATGAATGTTGAGACGAATTAATACAAATTAATAAGCGGCTGGTGATGTTTTGGTGCTGGCCGTGATAGAGGGGTGATGTGGTTGAGTCACCACCGGATGGCGCTGTGGTTCCATCTGCACACCAAAAATGGCGGCGACGTCACCCGCACCCGGGGCCTCAAGGGTGCCAGGCTAGGTGCACGTCGATGCCAGAATCGGAGTATGCGTTTTTTTTGTTACTGCAGGTGGAAAGCCGATGAGCTGTGAAGCTCTTTTGTTCACAGAACGATGACAACAACACAATAACAACAACAGCAGCTGCTGTTGTTATTGAGTCTATGACCGGTAGATGCACCACCTGTGCCAGGCTAGGTGCAGGAGGTCTCGCGACAGACCCAGCAGGTGCCATGGGTTGGCCGAAGTGACTGTGACGTCACCACGACGCCTGTGCCAGGCCAGGTGCACTTTGAGGCTATCACGTGAGATGTCGAAGGCTCTCTGCTGGCAGGAGGAGGTCACGGGACAGACCCTGCAGGTGCCATGGGTTGTCTGACTGAGATGACCGGTAGATGCACCACCAGCTGTACCCCCACTACTGTGCCAGGCTAGGTGCAGGAGGTCTCGCGACAGACCCAGCAGGTGCCATGGGTTGTCTGACTGAGATGACCACTGGTAGATGCACCACCAGCTGTACCACCCCTTCTGTGCCAGGCAAGGTGCACGAGGTCACGGGACAGACCCAGCAGGTGCCATGGGTTGGCTGACTGAGATGAGCGGTAGATGCACCACCAGCTGTACCCCCTTACTGTGCCAGGCTAGGTGCCTGAGGTCACGGGGCAGACCCAGCAGGTGCCATGGGAGGGCTGACTGAGATAACCGGTAGATGCACCACCTGTGCCAGGCTAGGTGCAGGAGGTCTCGCGACAGACCCAGCAGGTGCCATGGGTTGGCCGACTGAGATGACCACTGGTAGATGCACCACCAGCTGTACCCTCCACTGTGCCAGGCTAGGTGCATGAGGTCACGGGACAGACCCAGCAGGTGCCACGGGTTGTCTGACTGAGGTAACCACTGGTAGATGCACCACCAGCTGTACCCCCCTCCACTGTGCCACATTGCTGAATTTTATCCGCCCGGACACTCTGCTCGTTGCTGTGAGCGTTAACAACGGCAAGCACAGTGACACAAACACGATAGCGGTGCAAAGTGCAATAAAGTTAAACAAATCACCCGACACACAGATAAAATACAACGCTAAACCCATCGCAATCCTACCGGGAAAACCCCCGCTGAGGGTGTGAACACATTGCTCAGAGGCGACCTGGCTCGCCGCGAAAATTGATAACCGCTCGACCAAAGTAGCCCCGTCATTTGGTGATATTCGTAGCAGACGAGTAGTTGCAATCGCCTTAGAACTCGTGATTCTAAATGTGGTGGGGAAGACTCCCATCCGCGCGCATCGCCCCCTTCCCCTTCCCCCCCCCACGTTCATGCAGCCACCTCTAATAAACTGCCCCCTCGTGCATCAGCTTTGGAGTCGCACGCAACACCCTGTCGACCCGTACGGCGTACCCCGTATTCTCGTTTCAGTACCGGGCTTTGTAGGATGAACATTCAGATTTCTAAGGGGCGACCAATAAGGTCTGAAGTCGTCTAATAAGGTCCGGCACTGATAAGGGGTTGACAGGTATGTAGTAGTGGGGGTGTATAGTAGTGTACTGTGTACAGTGTAGTGTATAGTGGTGTAAGTGTATAGTAGTGGAATTTATAGTACAGTGTATAATAGTGCAGTGTATAGTAGTGATTTCTATAGTAGTGCAGTGTATAGTGGTGCAGTGTATAGTAGTGCCACTGGTTCTTCACGTTCTTCAGATGTAGACGCCATTGGTTCTTCACATTCTAAAGATGGAGATGCCACTGGTTCTTCACGTTCTATAGATGTAGATACCACTGGTTTTTCACGTTCTGCAGATGTAGATGACACTGGTTCTTCACGTTCTGCAGATGTAGATGCCACTGGTTCTTCATGTTCTATAGATGTAGATGCCACTGGTTCTTCACGTTCTGCAGATGTAGATGCCACTGGTTCTTCACGTTCTGCAGATGTAGATGCCACTGGTTCTTCACGTTCTGCAGATAAAGATGCCACTGGTTCTTCACGTTCTGTAGATGGAGATGCCACTGGTTCTTCACGTTCTGCAGATGTAGATGCCACTGGTTCTTTACGTTATGCAGATGTAGATGACACTGGTTCTTGATGTTCTGCAGATGTAGATGTCACTGGTTCGTCACATTATGTAGATGCCACTGGTTCTTCACATTCTACAGATGTAGATGCCACTGGTTCTTAACGTTCTGCAGATGTAGATGCCACTGGTTCTTCACGTTCTGCAGATGTCACTGGTTCTTCACGCTCTGCAGATGTAGATGCCACTGGTTCTTCACGTTCTGCTGATGTAGATGCCACTGGTTCTTCACGTTTTGCAGATGTAGATGCCACTGGTTCTTCACGTTCTGCAGATGTAGATGCCACTGGTTTTTCACGTTCTGTAGATGTAGATGCCACTGGTTCTTCACGTTCTGCAGATGTAGATGATACTGGTTCTTCACGTTCTGCAGATGTAGATGCCACTAGTTCTTCACGTTCTGCAGATGTAGATGACACTGGTTCTTGACGTTCTGCAGATGTATATGTCACTGGTTCTTCACGTTATGTAGATGCCACTGGTTCTTCACATTCTGCAGATATAGATGCCACTGGTTCTCCACGTTCTGCAGATGTAGATGCCACTGGTTCTTCATGTTCTCAGATGTAGATGCCACTGGTTCTTCACGTTCTGCAGATGTAGATGCCACTGGTTCTTCACATTCTGCAGATGTAGATGCCCCTGGTTCTTCACGTTCTGGAGATGTAGATGCCACTGGTTCTTCACGTTCTGCAGATGTAGATGCCACTGATTCTTCACGTTCTGCAGATGTAAATGCCACTGGTTCTTCACGTTCTGCAGATGTAGATGCCACTGGTTCTTCACGTTCTGCAGATGTAGATGACACTGGTTCTTCACGTTCTGCAGTAGTAGATACCACTGGTTCTTCACATTCTGCAGATGTAGATGCCACTGGTTCTTCACGTTCTGCAGATGTAGATGCCACTGGTGTCTTCACGTTCTGCAGATGTAGATGCCACTGGTTCTTCACGTTCTGCAGATGTAGATGCCACTGGTTCTTCACGTTCTGCAGATGTAGATGACACTGGTTCTTGGCGTTCTGCAGATGTAGATGTCACTGGTTCTTCACGTTATGTAGATGCCACTGGTTCTTCACATTCTGCAGATGTAGATGCCACTGGTTCTTCACGTTCTGCAGATGTAGATGCCACTGGTTCTTCACGTTCTGCAGATGTAGATGACACTGGTTCTTGGCGTTCTGCAGATGTAGATGCCACTGGTTCTTCACGTTCTGCAGATGTAGATGCCACTGGTGTCTTCACGTTCTGCAGATGTAGATGCCACTGGTTCTTCACGTTCTGCAAAATGTAGATGCCACTGGTTCTTCACGTTCTGCAGATGTATATGACACTGGTTCTTGGCGTTCTGCAGATGTAGATGTCACTGGTTCTTCACGTTATGTAGATGCCACTGGTTCTTCACATTCTGCAGATGTAGATGCCACTGGTTCTTCACGTTCTGCAGATGTAGATGCCACTGGTGTCTTCACGTTCTGCAGATGTAGATGCCACCACCACCATCGATTGCACGGCGGTTGAACTTACAACTCTCGGTCCAAACAGGCAACTGGGCATACGGACAGGGTTTGTCCGTATCTCTGAAAGTTCCTTATTCGAATGCTCCGGATAAATAACGGTCCTTAAAATGATACCCTCACGAATCCACACTCTTTGGTTCTTTCGGTAAAGTCACGTAGGTGGAAATAAAATAAAGCAAATCGCGACGTCTCGAAGAGTATGGATTCCTGCGGTCACGAAAGCTTCAAATCAAGATTGAACCCCTCGCGAATGCTTAAGAAAATAGAAAAATCGGAGAACCTCGCCTGGACAAGGGACACCGGGACACACCGCCCACTTCACCCGGCCGGGCCTCGGCCCGGGATGGCCACGTGGCACCGCCCACGTCACCCGGCCGGGCCTCGGCCCGGGATGGCCACGTGGCACTGCCCACGTCACCCGGCCGGGCCTCGGCCCGGGATGGCCACGTGGCACCGCCCACGTCACCCGGCCGGGCCTCGGCCCGGGATGGCCACGTGCCACCGCCCCGTGGGTCTCGCCAACCGCAGCATGAAGGGCGGGGAGCGGTCGCGCGAAGCCGGTGTGTGGCAGGGAGAGTGGCGGGTCACGGACAGGCTCGACGTTGGCGATGGACAGTTCATATTATTGGAGGTTCTTTCGGTAAAGTCGCGTAGAAGGGAAACAATGAAATAATAAAAAAATATTTAAAAAAATTATCACGACGGTTCGACTGCAACATGAGCAATCATCATCAGGTGTGAAAACCACAGCAAGAAAAAAAAATACAATTTGAGTTGTTAGTAAGCAAGGAGTTGTTAGCAAGTAAGGAGTTGTTAGTAAGTAAGGAGTTGTTAGTAAGTAAGGAGTTGTTAGTAAGTAAGGAGTTGTTAGTATTCTTGGTTCTTTCAGTAAAGTCGCGTAGAAGGGAAACAATAAAATAATAAAAAATATTAAAAAAATTATCACGACGTTTCGACTGCAACACAAGCAATCATCATCAGGTGTGAAAACCACAGCAAGAAAATAAAAAAATACAATTTGAGTTGTTAGTAAGTAAGGAGTTGTTAGTAAGTAAGGAGTTGTTAGTAAGTAAGGAGTTAGTAAGTACGGAGTTGTTAGTATTCTTGGTTCTTTCCGTAAAGTCGCGTAGAAGGGAAACAATAAAATAATAAAAAAATATTTCCAAAATATCACGACGTTTAGACTGCAACACAAGCAATCATCATCAGGTGTGAAAACCACAGCAAGAAAATAAAAAAATACAATTTGAGTTAGTAAGGAGTTGTTAGTAAGTAAGGAGTTGTTAGTATTCTTGGTTCTTTCCATAAAGTCGCGTAGAAGGGAAACAATAAAATAATAAAAAATATTTAAAAAATTATCACGACGTTTCGACTCCAACACAAGCAATCATCATCAGGTGTGAAAACCACAGCAAGAAAATTTGAAAAAAGTGGCGTTTTCTTTTCTTAACGTTCATTCCATTCTCTTCCTCTCCCCCCTCTTCTTTTCTGAACGTAGATGGACTCGTCCATCTGAACAACGCCACTTTTTTCAAATTTTCTTGCTGTGGTTTTCACACCTGATGATGATTGCTTGTGTTACAGTCGAAACGTCGTGAGAATTTTATTGTTTTATATTTTTATTATTTTATTGTTTCCCTTCTACGTGACTTTACCAAAAGAACCAAGAATATTCTGATTGTTATCTGTGCTTATGCACCAAACAGCAGTTCAAAGTATTCGGCCTTCTCGGAGACGATGGGTACGCCTACCGACTCCACCGTCTTACTGGGCGACTCCCCCGATTTGATTCTGAACGGTGAGATGGTATTGGAATTCTGCGCTAGTCACGGAATGGCAACAACAAAACGCAAGGATGCGTGTAAGTGCACTTGTTGCCAGAGCACCTTAGCCCAATGGTCAATGATTGTATCACTGGACCTAAGGCCATACGATGTTCTGGACACTTGGGTGAAGAGGGGGGCAGAGCTGCCAACCGATCACCACCTGGTGGTAATTTGGATTCGACACTTGGGGCGCTGACGACCAGATAGACGTGGAAGGCCCACGGCGAATAGTGCGGGTTTTCTGGGAACGTCTGGCGAGAAGACCCAGTTGCAGAAAGATTTAAACTTCCGCCTCCGGCGAAAACGTCTCCCGCACTCCTGGGGAGGTCGTGGACGTTGAGTCCGAGTGGGCGATGTTCAGGACCTCGACCGTGGACGCAGCTGCGAAAGGCTGTGGCCTGAAGGCAGTCGGTGCCCTGTCGTGGCGGGCAACCCTAGGACCTTCCGGTGTCCACCGGCGGTGAGTGGAAGCTGTCAAGTTGAAGGGGACGGAGGTCTCCCGTTTCGATCGAGAGTTGCCGGCTCGCCAAGAGGGGGTGGGGCGGCTTGCAGCGGTGGCTGAAGGGGTGGGGGCGTGGGAGGAGTTTGGAAAGGCCAAGGAGAGGGACTGCCGGGCAGCCTCAAAGACGGTCCGGCAAAACATGCGACAGCAGCACCTCACGGCTCTTCGAACCTTCCGAGCGAAGGCTGCGGTAAGCCTCCTCCATTCTCCGACGTGGGATGCTGTAGACGATGACAGTGGGCCTGTCGCTTTTTCTCAGCCAGCCGGAACACCTCCTCTGTCAGCCAGGGTCTCCGGGGAGGTCTGGACCGCGTTACTCAAAGCAGCCATTGCAGCCGCATGAGCCACAGTCCTAAACGTCGCCCATTTCTCCTCGACATCAGGAGGAGTGGGGGACGATGCCAACCCCAGCTGCAAGTAATGATGAAATTCCCACTTGCAACTTTCATAAGCTGAGACCAGGCCACTGTGGGTTTGAATGGGGTCTTGGGTGTACACCCACCACCAGAGAAGAAAAATGGCAGGCGCATCTTACAGATGACAAGCCAATGGTCAGTGGGCAGATCAGCTCCCCAGTAGGTCCTGGTGTCAAGGACAAGGGCCCGCATCCGCTGTTCCGTCACTATGTAGTCCAGCAGATGTTCTTGCTTGGACCCAGCGTGCATCCGTCATGTTACGTGGATGCGCCGATGCCGGAAGAGCATGTTGGTAATTACAAGCCCATGGGTTGCACAAAAGTCTAGCAGCCTCCTGTTATTGAGCTGATATGGCCCATGCTTTGCAATCACTCCAGACCAGGTGCCAGCATCATGACCAACTCGGGCATTGAAGTCACCCAACAAGATTACTATTTCGAGGGGCCACTTTAGCTAGCACCTGTGACAGGAGGCCATAGAAGGCATCTGACTCAGGCTACGGTAAGCCTCCTCATTCTCTAACGTAAGATGCTGTAGACGATGAGAGTGGGCCTGTCGCTTTTTCTCCGCCAGCCTGAACACCTCCTCTCTCAGCCAGGGTCTCTGGGGCGGTCTGGACAACGTACCCAACGCAGCCATTGCAGCTGCATGAGCCACAGTCCTAATCCACCTCGCCCATTGCCCCTCAACATCAGGAGGAGTGGGGGACGATGCCAACCCCAGCCGCAAGCGATGATGATATTTTGGCTTAAAACTTTCATCAGCTATCTGAGACCAGGCCACTATGGGTTTGAATGGGTCCTGCGTGTACACCTATCAAAATTACTCTATCCCGAGGGGCCACTTTAGCTAGCACCTGTGACAGGAGGTCATAGAAGGCATCTGACTCATCGGCCTTGGCTGCATCCCTCCACTGATTTGCTTCTTTGGTGGGGGCATAAGCAACCACGACCACCACTCCTCGCCTCTTATTGATCGGGAGGTGAGCCCACAGTGGCCTGGGGCTCAAAGTTTCCCACAACTCACCGCTACGCTCCCACACCCCCTTCATTCTTTTGTTTAGAAGTTAGAGCCACTGCCTGACGTTTAGCAATCTCCCATCCCATGTAGGGGACTCTCCACCCCTCATGCTAACAGCAGCCAGAGCCGAGATCCAGGCAGTACTGGTCCAGCTCCCGACAGGAGGAGTGGCAGCCTCTCCTCCGCAGCGAGCGTTCGAACACTCCACGTGCCCACAGAGATTTGTTCACGAGGCCATTCAGATCTACAAACACAGACACAATTTCAACCGAGAAGATGGTTTCAAATTAAGCAACCATTGGAAAGATGTTCCAAATCGAACCAAACATTAAACTAATTTTCAATGGTACAGTATATTTTTCAAGTAGTGGTACCCCAAACTTTCGCAGCTCTTAAAATTTCCCTTTTCACACCATCAATAGGTAACCCCCCCCCCCCCCCCCGTGCCAACCGGCAAGTCCACCCACATGTACACCACCTCCACACCGTTCATCATGCTAAGTCGGCCAATCAAACGCTAATTTTTATGCTAATTCCTTTGTCAAGGCACCTTGTTTCCTCGCACACAGCTTAAAGGTCCGCGGTCTGAGCGTGGCTGTGTTCACTCAAGCGCTGTCCTCGAGACAGTCTGGTCCCTTCACCCGATGAAAGCCGCTTGTGTTGTGGCCGAAACGTCGTGATTTTTGTTGTTGTTTTATTTTTTACCTACTACGTGACTTTACCGAATAGAACCAAAGAGTGTGGATCCTTGTTGTTTCTGGAGGAGCCCCGAGGGTAAAGATTCAGTCTCCTTGGCTCCGCCAAATGGGGTTTGGCCAGCAGACGTCATGGACGCCTGTCTCCCTGGGGCCTATCGTGTTAATTTATTTGAATGTGGAGGGGTCACCAGTCGCTCGCACCCGTCAAGATCCCCCTTTGGCAGCTGTGGTGTCTACGAACGCCATGAGGGGAATGGCCGATTGGAATTGGCGCTCCCCCCCCCCCTCCCCAGTGGTGCTCACCACAGCGTTGCCGTCTGGCACCAATGAGGAGGATGGCGGTTGTTTTTGCCAGACACTCACACGCACACTATTACACACACACACACACTATTACACACACACACACACTATTACACACTATTACACACTATTACACACACACATACTATTACACACTATTACACACACGCACTATTACACACTATTACACACACACTATTACATACACTATTACACACACACACTATTACACACTATTACACACTATTACACACACACGCACTATTACACACTATTACACACTATTACACACACACACTATTACACACTATTACACACACTATTACACACACACACTATTACACACTATTACACACTATTACACACACACACACACTATTACACACTATTACACACTACACACACACTATTACACACTATTACACACTATTACACACACATACTATTACACACACACACACTATTACACACTATTACACACACACTATTACAACAACAACAACCGCCATTCGCCACATAGTGGCGGTGACGTCACCACGACGCTTGTGCCAGGCTATGTGCACCCTGAGGCCACGTGAAGTGTCGAACGCCCGCTGGCAGGAGGTCACGGGGCAGACCCAGGTGCCACGGGTCGACTGACTGAGATGACTGGCTGATGCACCACCTGTGCCCCCTACTGTGCCAACCTGCTGTGTTTTAACCACCCGGCGCTCCGCTCGTTGTTGTGAGCATCGCTCCTCCGCCCTCCGTTGTTGTTGGAGGGCGACTACCTCCAACTGCCCAGTAGCATCCTTCACGAGCCTCCTCCACAGAAGCCGATCTTGACACCGCTGGTACCAGTCATCGGCAAGTCCACTCAGCTCCACGTCCTCCTGTGCCACATCACTCCATCTCTTCTCTAGCCCGTGCCGCGCCCGCTTTGCCCCCTCAATCCGGCCGAACAAAATCTGTTTCGGCATGCGGTGGCTGGGCATGCGGGCTACATGACCCAGCCATCGCAGCCTTGCCCGCCGGAGGAGCTCACCGATGGGACCTTGCCCAGATCTTTCAAGGATTTGTGAGCTCCTCACACAATCCAGTCTGGTTAAGCCCAGGATGGATCGTAGGCAGGCCAGCCTAAATGTTTCTAACCGGCGAAGATGTTCCATTAGGGGGGTCTACGTTTCGCAAGCGTAGAGAAGGGAGGGAATGACCGTGGCCGAGAAGACCTGAAGCTTAGTGCGGAGCGACAGACCAGGTAGCTTCCACACAGCATTACGCAACCAATGAAAAGATATTGCCGCTCGACTGATTCGGAGCGAGACCTCTGCTGTTAAACTGGAGCCAGTCATAAGCACACTGCCCAGGTATGGGAAACTCTCCACTCTCTCCACAACTGCCCCATCACCGATCGGGAGTTGTGGGGTGGAATGTCCGATGGTACAAAATACCCAGGCAGGTGCTTAGTTTTGGTGGGGCTGATGGTAAGGCCCCACCTCTTAGTGGCACGCTCCAGTCTCAGCAGCAGCGTCTCCAACTCCTCCTCTGACTGAGCAGCTATTACCAAATCATCAGCATACATAACGTGGTTGAGCAATAGGGAGCCATCCCTTGACCGCACGCGGGCATCGATCAGCCTCCCATTATATCTGTACCATATGGAGATTCCCCCGGTACAGCTAATGAAGGCTTCACGAACTACGTGGTCAAAATAGATGTTAAATAATGTGGGAGCCACAGGACATCCCTGTCGCACCCCAAGGTGTACAGGGAATGGCTCGGACTCCTGGCCACGTAGTTTTACCCGGGCCCCCTCACCATCATGAAGGTCCTTAATGATCGTGAGCAGAGGGTCAGGTACTCCAAAAGCACGAAGAACGACCCAGAGCCCAGGTCTACTGATGGTATCATAGGTCTTGACCAGGTCAATAAAGCAGAGATGTAGGTCTTGTTGGAATTCCCTACACCTCTGTTGTAGCAGACGGACAGAAAATATGGCATCTGTGCAGGACCACCCCATCCTGAAACCGCATTGGGGCTCCGCAAGCCTCTCCTCAGCGTGCCTGGCAAGGCGATGCTGAATAATCCTTGCAATGACCTTTCCCGGCCCACTGAGGAGTGAGATGCCCCTGTAGTTGTTACAGTCTGTGCGGTCCCCCTTCTTAAAAAGGGGGAACACCAGGGCATCCTTCCAATCCTGCGGAACCCGTCCAGTGGTCCAGACTGTTGTTATGATGTCATATAGGGCAGTCTGTGCACAAACGCCACCCTCCCTCAGCATTTCGCTTGGCAGATCATCTCTGCCCGCTGCATTTCCTGGTCTCAGACTCCAGATCGCCTTCAGAACTTCCTCAACAGATGGCACTTCAGCCAGCCACTCATAGGGGGTGACTTCTCCCAATATTTGAGGCACTGCAGCCTCAGCAGGGTCATCCTCACTTTGTGCCACGATGTTTTCCTGGCTGAGGGATTTTCCCTCCCCGAGGACCTCACAGAAATGCTCAGCAAATCTGCAAACCTGTTCCTGGGGGTCGGAGATTGGATCATCGTTTTTTCCCCTAATGATGGTAATAGGTGTGGCGCCGCAGGTTACTTTTTTGATGGAGTTAAATAGAGATTTGTGATCGCGGGCCACTGAGGCAGACTCCATCTCCTCAGCAACCCACGACCATCACCCATCCTTGCAGCTCCTCACGGCTCTCCGAACCTCCGAGCGAAGGCTGCGGTAAGCCTCCTCATTCTCTGACGTGGGATTCTGTAGCCGATGACAGTGGGCCTGTCGCTTTTTCTCAACCATCCTGAACACCTCCTCTGTCAGCCAGGGTCTCTGGGGAGGTCTGGACCGCATACCCAAAGCTGCCATTGCAGCTGCATGAGTCACAGTCCCAAACCTCGCCCATTTACCCTCGACATCAGGAGGAGTGGGGGACGATGCCAACCCCAGCCGCAGGCGATGATGAAATTCTCGCTTGCAACTTTCATCAGATAACTGAGACCAGGCCACTTTTGGTTGGAATGGGGTCCTGGGTGTACACCCACCACCGGAGCTGAAGAATGGCAGGCCCATCTTACAGATGACAAGTAGATGGTCAGAGGGCAGATCAGCTCCATGGTAGGTCCTGGTGTCAAGGACATGGCCTCGCATCCGCTGGTCCGTCACTATGTAGTCCAGCAGATGTTCTTGCTTGGACCCGGCATACATCCATGATGTTGTGTGGATGCGCCGATGCCGGAACAGCGTGTTGGTAATTACAAGCCCATGGGCTGCACAAAAATCTAGCAGCCTCATACCGTTGTTATTGAGCTGATCTGACCCATGCCTTCCAATCACTCCAGACCAGGTACGAGCATCATGACCATCTCGGGCATTGAAGTCACCCAACAAGATGACTCTATCCCGAGGGGCCACTTTAGCCAGCACCTGTGACAGGAGGTCATAGAAGGCATCTGACTCATCGGCTTTGCCTGCATCCCTCCACGGATGTTCGTTTTCGGTGGGGGCATAAGTAACCACGACCACCACTCCTCGCCTCCGGTTGATGGGAAGGCGAGCCCAACGTAGCCTGGGTCTTACAGCTTCCCACACCTCACCGCCACGCTCCCATGCACCCTTAATTCTTTACTTCAAAAGAAGCGCCACACCCTGTTGATGGCAGTCTGCTGCCCCGAGTAGAGGACTGTCCACCCCTCATGGTGGCAGGAGCCAGAACCAGTCCACCGGACCTCCTGAATGCGACAGAGATCCAGGCGGTACCGGTCCAGCTCCTGACAGAGGAGTGGCAGCCTCTCCTCCGCAGTGAGCGTTCAAACATTCCAGGTGGCCACATGAAGTGGCTTTTCGTTGTTTCTGGAGGAGCCCCGAGGGTAAAGATTCAATCTCCTGGCACTGCCAAATGGGGTTTGGCCAGGAGACGTCATAGACGCCTGTCCCCCCGGGACCTCCGGCATAAGCTTATTAGTTATATATTTAAGCGTGTATGTGTATTACACACATACATACTATTATTCACACACATACATAACAACCGCCATTCGCCACTAAGTGGCGGTGACGTCACCACGACGCTTGTGCCAGGCCATGTGCACCCTGAGGCCACGTGAAGTGTCGAACGCCTGCGGGCAGGAGGTCACGGGGCAGACCCAGGTGCCATGGGTCGACTGACTGAGATGACTGAGATGACTGGCTGATGCACCACCTCTGCCCCCTACTGTGCCAACCTGCTGTGCTTTAGCCACCCGGCGCTCCGCTCGTTGTTGTGAGCGTCTCTCCTCCGCCCTCCGTTGTTGTTGGAGGGCGACTGCCTCCAACTGCCCAGTAGCATCCTTCACGAGCCTCCTCCACAGAGGCCGATCTTGACACCGCTGGTACCAGTCATCGGCAAGTCCACTCAGCTCCACGTCCTCCTCTACCACATCACTCCATCTCTTCTCTAGCTCGTGCCGCGCCCGTTTAGCCCCTTCGATCCGGCCGAACAAAAGCTGTTTCGGCATGCGGTGGCTGGGCATGCGGGCTACATGACCCAGCCAACGCAGCCTTGCCTGCCGGAGGAGCTCACCGATAAGACCTTGCCCAGATCTTTCAAGGATTTGTGAGCTCCTCACACAATCCAGCCTGGTTAAATCCAGGATGGATCGTAGGCAGGCCAGCCTAAATGTTTCTAACCGGCGAAGATGTTCCATTAGGGTGGTCCAAGTTTCGCAAGCGTAGAGAAGGGAGGGAATGACCGTGGCCGAGAAGACCTGAAGCTTAGTGCGGAGCGACAGACCAGGTAGCTTCCGCACAGCGTTACGCAACCGATGAAAAGATATTGCCGCTCGACTGATTCGGAGTGAGACCTCTGCTGTTAAACTGGAGCACACACATACACACATATACACACACCCTACTACACACACACATACACTCACTATTACTCACACACATACACTCACTATTACACACACATACACTCACTATTACTCACACACTATTACTCACATACACACATACACTCACTATTACTCACACACTATTACTCACATACATACAAATACACATTATTACTCACACACATACACTCACTATTACACACACACACTATTACTCATACACATACACACTATTACTTATACACATACACTCACTATTACTCACACACACTATTACTCATACACATACACACTATTACTTATACACATACACTCACTATTACTCACACACACTATTACTCACACACACACACCATTACTCACACACACCGTTACTCACACACACACATACACTCACTATTACTCACACACACTATTACTCACACACACACACCATTACTCACACACACCGTTACTCACACACACACTATTACTCACACACACCGTTACTCACACACACACCGTTACTCACACACACATACACTCACTATTACTCACACACACTATTACTCACACACACACCATTACTCACACACACCGTTACTCACACACGCACTCACGATCACTCTCTCATACTCTCACCCCCATATATTCTCCTTTAGTCCGCACTTTTTCATCCTTTGTCTGCCGCCTCCTTTCCCACAGCTCACCCCCCTCTACCCCCCCCCCCCCTTTGTCTCCCTCCACCCCCCTCTCCCCCCCGTCTCCCTCCACCCCCCCCCTCTCTTCCCCTCCATCCCCCCCTCTCTCCCCCTCCATCCCCTCTCCCCACCCCCTCTCTCCCCCCCCTCTCTCCCTCCCCCTCTCTCCCCACCCCCTCTCTCCAACCCCCTCTCCCTCCCCCTCTTTCCCACCCCCTCTCCCCACCCCCTGTCTCCCCCATCTCTCCCCCTCCATCCTCCCCTCTGTCTCTTTCTCCCCCCTCATCCCCCCCCTCTCTCCCTCTCCATCCCCCCCCCCCTCTCGCCCCCCTCTCTCCCCCCCCCCTCTCCCCCCCTCTCTCCCCCCCTCTCTCTACATGCCCCCCCTCTATCCCCCCCTCTCCCCCCCCCTCTCTCCCCCCTCTCTCTCCATGCCCCCCATCTATCCCCCCCCTCTCCCCCCCCTCTCTCCCCCCCTCTCTCTCCATGCCCCCCCTCTATCCCCCCTCTCCCCCCCCCTCTCTCCCCCCCTCTCTCTCCATGCCCCCCCTCTATCCCCCCTCTCCCCCCCCTCTCCCCCCGTCTCTCCCCCCCCTCTCTCCCCCCCTCTCCCCCCCCCCTCTCTCCCCCTCTCCCCCCCCTCTCCCCCCCTTTCTCCCCCCCGCTCCCTCTCCTCCTCCGAGTCTCGCTCGCTCCATCACCCCCCCCCCCCCCTCTACGCGGTCCACGCAATCCAGGAGTCATTCATCGTCACATTCCGTGTGTGTGTGTACACATATATACTGTGTGTGTACACTGTGTGTGTGTGTACACTGTGTGTGTGTGTACACTGTGTGTGTGTACACATATACTGTGTGTGTGTACACTGTGTGTGTACACATATACTGTGTGTGTGTACACTGTGTGTGTGTGTACACTGTGTGTGTGTGTACACATACTGTGTGTGTGTGTACACTGTGTGTGTGTACACTGTGTGTGTGTGTACACATATTTACTGTGTGTGTGTACACATATACTGTGTGTGTACACATATATACTGTGTGTGTGTACACTGTGTGTGTGTACACATATACTGTGTGTGTGTACACTGTGTGTGTGTACACATATACTGTGTGTGTGTACACTGTGTGTGTACACATATACTGTGTGTGTACACATATACTGTGTGTGTGTACACATATACTGTGTGTGTGTACACATATATACTGTGTGTGTGTACACATATATACTGTGTGTGTGTACACTGTGTGTGTGTGTACATATACACTGTGTGTGTACATATATACTCTGTGTGTGTACACACATATACACTGTGTGTGTACACATATATACTGTGTGTGTACACATATATACTGTGTGTGTACACATATATACTGTGTGTGTACACATATACTGTGTGTGTGTACACTGTGTGTGTGTGTACACATATACTGTGTGTGTGTACACATATACTTTGTGTGTGTACACTGTGTGTGTATACATATACTGTGTGTGTGTACACATATACACTGTGTGTGTACACATATACTGTGTGTGTGTACACACATATACTGTGTGTACACACATATACTGTGTGTACACACATATACTGTGTGTGTACACATATACTGTGTGTAAACACATATACTGTGTGTGTGTACACATATACTGTGTGTGTACACATATACTGTGTGTGTACACACATATATACTGTGTGTGTGTACACTGTGTGTGTGTACATATACACTGTGTGTGTACATATATACTGTGTGTTCATATACCCTGTGTGTGTGTACACACATATACACTGTGTATATGTGTGTACACATACTGTGTGTGTACACACATATACACTCTGTGTGTACACATATACTGTGTGTGTACACACATATACACTGTGTGTTCATATATACACTGTGTGTGTACATATACTGTGTGTGTGTACACACATATACACTGTGTGTGTGTACACTGTGTGTGTACATATACTGTGTGTACATATACTGTGTGTGTACACATATACTGTGTGTGTACACACATATACTCTGTGTGTGTTCATATACTCTGTGTGTGTGTACACACATATACTGTGTGTGTACACACATATACACTGTGTGTGTTCATATACTCTGTGTGTACATATACTCTGTGTGTGTACACACATCTACCCTGTGTGCGTACACACATATACACTGTGTGTGTGTACATATAATCTGTGTGTGTTTACACACATATACCCTGTGTGTGTACATATACACTGTGTGTGTACACATATACCCTGTGTGTGTGTACACACATATACATTGTGTGTGTGTACATATACCCTGTGTGTGTACACATATACCCTGTGTGTGTACATATACCCTGTGTGTGTACACATATACCCTGTGTGTGTGTACACACATATACATTGTGTGTGTGTACATATACCATGTGTGTGTACATATACCCTGTGTGTACACATATACCCTGTGTGTGTACACATATACCCTGTGTGTGTGTACACACATATACACTGTGTGTGTGTGTTCACACATATACACTGTGTGTGTGTTCACACATATACACTGTGTGTGTACACATATACCCTGTGTGTGTACATATACACTGTGTGTGTACACATATACCCTGTGTGTGTCTACATATACACTGTGTGTGTACACATATACCCTGTGTGTGTGTACATATACACTGTGTGTGTACATATACCCTGTGTGTGTGTACATATACACTGTGTGTGTACACATATACCCTGTGTGTGTCTACATATACACTGTGTGTGTACACATATACCCTGTGTGTGTGTACATATACACTGTGTGTGTACACATATACCCTGTGTGTGTCTACATATACACTGTGTGTGTACACATATACCCTGTGTGTGTGTGTACATATACACTGTGTGTGTACATATACACTGTGTGTGTACATATACCCTGTGTGTACATATACCCTGTGTGTGTGTACACACATATACCCTGTGTGTACATATACCCTGTGTGTGTACATATACCCTGTGTGTGTGTACACACATATACACTGTGTGTGTACACATATACCCTGTGTGTGTGTACATATACACTGTGTGTGTGTACACATATACCCTGTGTGTGTGTGTGTCTACATATACACTGTGTGTGTATTCACATATACCCTGTGTGTGTGTACATATACACTGTGTGTGTACACATATACCCTGTGTGTGTACACATATACCCTGTGTGTGTGTACATATACCCTGTGTGTACACATATACACTGTGTGTGTACATATTCCCTGTGTGTGTGTGTACATATACACTGTGTGTACATATACACTGTGTGTGTACATATACCCTGTGTGTGTGTCTACATATACACTGTGTGTGTGTTCACACATATACACTGTGTGTGTACACACATATACCCTGTGTGTGTGTCTACATATACCCTGTGTGTGTGTACATATACACTGTGTGTGTGTACATATACACTGTGTGTGTACATATACACTGTATGTGTGTGTGTGTACATATACACTGTGTGTGTGTACATATACACTGTGTGTGTACATATACACTGTGTGTGTGTGTACATATACACTGTGTGTGTGTCTACATATACCCTGTGTGTGTGTCTACATATACACTGTGTGTGTGTACATATACACTGTATGTGTGTGTGTACATATACACTGTATGTGTGTGTGTACATATACCCTGTGTGTGTGTGTACATATACACTGTGTGTTTGTGTACATATACACTGTGTGTGTGTGTACATATACACTGTGTGTGTGTCTACATATACACTGTGTGTGTGTCTACATATACACTGTGTGTGTGTACATATACACTGTGTGTGTGTCTACATATACACTGTGTGTGTGTGTACATATACACTGTGTGTGTGTGTCTACATATACACTGTGTGTGTCTACATATACACTGTGTGTCTACATATACACTGTGTGTGTGTCTACATATACCCTGTGTGTGTGTCTACATATACACTGTGTGTGTGTACATATACACTGTGTGTGTGTCTACATATACCCTGTGTGTGTGTCTACATATACACTGTGTGTGTGTACATATACCCTGTGTGTGTCTACATATACCCTGTGTGTGTGTCTACATATACCCTGTGTGTGTGTACATATACCCTGTGTGTGTCTACATATACCCTGTGTGTGTGTCTACATATACCCTGTGTGTGTGTACATATACACTGTGTGTGTGTACATATA
>NC_046138.1:2417441-2597441 GCF_010993605.1 Petromyzon marinus
TGCTCCATTAAGGGGGTCCATGTTTCCCAAGCTTAGAGAAGGGAGGGAATGACCGTGGCCGAGAAGACCTGAAGCTTGGTGCAGAGCGACAGACCAGGTAGCTTCCACACAGCGTTACGCAACCGATGAAAAGATATTGCTGCTCGACTGATTCGGAGTGAGACCTCTACTGTTAAACTGGAGCCAGTCATAAGCACACTGCCCAGGTATGGGAAACTCTCCACTCTCTCCACAACTGCCCCATCACCGATTGGGAGTTGTGGGGGTGGAGTGTCCGATGGTACAAAATACCCAGGCAGGTGCTTAGTTTTGGTGGGGCTGATGGTAAGGTCCCATCTCTTAGTAGCACGCTCCAGTCTCCGCAGCAACATCTCCAACTCCTCCTCTGAATGAGCAGCTATTACCAAATCATCGGCATACATAACGTGGTTGAGCAATATGGAGATATTCCTTGACTGCACCCGGGCATCGATCAGCCTCCCATTATATCTGTATCAAATGGAGATTCCCCCAGTACAGCTATTGAAGGCTTCACGAACTACGTGGTCAAAATAGATGTTAAATAATGTGGGAGCCAGAGGACATCCCTGTCGCACCCAAAGGTGTACAGGGAATGGCTCGGACTCCCGGCCACGTAGTTTTACCCGGGCCCGCTCACCATTATGAAGGTCCTTAATGGTCGTGAGCAGAGGGTCAGGGACTCCAAAAGCACGAAGAACAACCCACAGCCCATGCCTACTAATGGTATCATAGGCCTTGACCAGGTCAATAAAGCAGAGATGTAGGTCTTGTTGGAATTCCCTACACCTCTGCTGTAGCAGACGGACAGAATGTATGGCATCTGTGCAGAACCGCCCTTTTATGAAACCACATTGGGGCTCCGCAAGCCTCTCCTCAGCGTGCCTGGCAAGGCGATGTTGAATAATCCTTTCCAGGACCTTTCCCGGCACACTGAGGAGTGAGATGCCCCTGTAGTTGTTACAGTCTGTGCGGTCCCCCTTCTTAAAGAGGGGGACCACCAGGGCATCCTTCCAATCCTGCGGAACCCGTCCAGTGGTCCAGACTGTTGTTATGATGTCATATAGGGCAGTCTGTGCACAAACGCCACCCTCCCTCAGCATTTCGCTTGGGAGATCATCTCTGCCTGCTCCCTTTCCTGGTCTCAGACTCCGGATCACCTTCAGTACTTCCTCAACAGATGGTACTTCAGCCAGCCACTCACAGGTGGTGACTTCTTCCAATATTTGAGGCACCGCAGCCTCAGCAGGGTCATCCCCACTTTGTGCTGCGATGTTTTCCTGGCTGAGGGATTTTCCCTCCCCCAGGACCTCACAGAAATGCTCAGCAAATCTGCAAACCTGTTCCTGGGGGTCGGAGATTGGATCACCGTTTTTTCCCCTAATGATGGTAATAGGTGTGGCGCTGCAGGTTACTTTTTGATGGAGTTAAATAGAGATTTGTGATCACGGGCCACTTAGGCAGACTCCATCTCCCCAGCAACCGGCGACCACCACCCATCCTTGCAGCGCCTCACGGCTCTCCGAACCTCCGAGCGAAGGCTGCGGTAAGCCTCCTCATTCTCTGACGTGGGATTCTGTAACCGATGACAGTGGGCCTGTCGCTTTTCTCAACCATCCTGAACACCTCCCCTGTCAGCCAGGGTCTCTGGGGAGGTCTGGCCCACGTACCCAAAGCAGCAATTGCAGCTGCATGAGTCACAGTCCTAAACCTCTCCCATTTACCCTCGACATCAGGGGGAGTGGGGGATGATGCGAATCCCAGTCGCAAGCGATGATGAAATTCTCGCTTGCAACTTTCATCAGATAACTGAGACCAGGCCACATTAGGTTGGAATGGGGTCCTGGGTGTACACCCACCACCGGAGTGGAAGAATGGCAGGCACATCTTACAGATGACTAGTCGATGGTCAAAGGGCAGATCAGCTCCACGGTAGGTCCTGGTGTCAAGGACATAGGCTCGCATCCGCTGGTCCGTCACTATGTAGTCCAGCAGATGTTCTGGCTTGGACCCGGCATGCATCCATGATGTTGTGTGGATGCGCCGATGCCGGAACAGCGTGTTGGTAATTACAAGCCCATGGGCTGCACAAAAATCTAGCAGCCTCCTACCGTTGTTATTGAGCTGATCTGGCCCATGCCCTCCAGTCACTCCAGACCAGGTGCCAGCATCATGACCAAATCGGTCATTGAAGTCACCCAACATGATAACTCTATCCCGAGGTGCAACTTTAGCCAGCACTTGTGACAGGAGGTCATAGAAGGCATCTGACTCATCGGCTTTGCCTGCATCCCTCCACGGATGTTCATCTTCAGTGGGGGTATAACTAACCACGACCACCACTCCTCATCTCTGGTTGATGGGAAGGCGAGCCCAAAGTAGCCTGGGGCTTACAGCTTCCCACACCTCACAGCCACGCTCCCACGCCCCCTTCATTCTTTTTTTCAAAAGAAGAGCCACACCCTGTTGTTTGGCAGTCTGCTGCCCCGAGTAGAGGACTGTCCACCCCTCGTGGTGGCAGGAGCCAGAACCGGTCCACCGGACCTCCTGAATGCCACAAAGATCCAGGCGGTACTGGTCCAGCTCCCGACAGAGGAGTGGCAGCCTCTCCCCGCAGTGAGTGTTCGAACATTCCACGTGGCCATCCGTAGTGGCTTTTCCTTGTTTCTGGAGGAGCCCCGAGGGTAGAGATTCAATCTCCTGGCTTCGCCAATTGGGGTTTGGCCAGGAGACGTCATAGACGCCTGTCCCCCCGGGGCCTCCGGCACAAGCTTATTAGTTACATATTTCAGTTCAACTCGTGGTTTAGTGGTAATTAATTGAAGGTGGAGGGGTTACCAGCCCCTCGCATCAGTCCAGAGCCCCCGTTTAGCCACTGTGGTGGACACAGACGGCATGAGGGGAGGAGCCAATTGGAATTGGCCCTCCTCCCACAGCATTGTGCACGACAGAGTTGCCCGTCTGGCACCGCGAGGAGGTAGGGGGTTGTTTTGCCGGACACTGACACACACACACTGAAACACACTGAGACACACACTGACACATACATACCGACACACACTGACACACACACACTGAGACACACTGACACACACACTGAGACACACTGACACACACACTGAGACACACACTGACACACAGGACACACATACACAGGACACACACCACGTGTACACACAACACACACTACACACACCACACGTGTACACACACCACACACACATCACACACACACCACACACACCACACGTGTACACACCACACACCACACGAATGTGTGTACACGTGTGGTGTGTGTGTGTACACGTGTGGTGTGTGTGTGCACACGTGTGGTGTGTGTGTACACGTGTGTGTAGTGTGGGTGTGTGTGTGTACACGTGTGATGTGTGTGTGTGTACACGTGTGTGGTGTGTGTGTGTGTGTACACGCGTGGTGTGTGTGTACACGTGTGATGTGTGTGTGTACACGTGTGTGTACACCTGTGATGTGTGTGTACACGTGTGATGTGTGTGTGTGTACACGTGTGTGTGTGGTGTGTGTGTGTGTACACGTTTGATGTGTGTGTGTGTACACGTGTGTGTGTGTGCGCGCTTTAGGGAAAGAGCGACCCAGGATTTCCATCTCGGCCATTGTTCCAATTCACGAAGTGTCTACGATAGCAAGTGGCAGTGGCGATGCTGCTGCTGCTACTGCAGTAGTAGCAGCAGCACAGCAGACATCTTATGCTGCTGCTGGTGATGCTGATTCTACAGCAACATCAACAACAACATCAACAACAACATCAACAACATCATCATCACCATCACCTGAATGCCAACTGCTGCTGCTGCTGCTGATTCTACAGCAACATCAACAACATCAACAACAACATCAACAACAACATCAAGAACAACATCAACAGCAACATCAACAATATCAACAACAACATCAAGAACAACAGCAACATCAACATCTTCAACATCATCATCAGAACACCATCATTGCCATCACATGGATGCCAACTGCTGCTGCTGATTCTACAGCAACATCGACATCATCGACAACATCATCAACAACATCATCAACATCAACAACAACAACATCAACAACAACAACATCAACAGCAATATCATCAACATCATCATCAGCACACCATCATCGCCATCACCTGGATGGTAACTGCTGCTACTGCTGCTGATTCAACATCAACATCATCATCAGCGGCATCAGCACCATCATCGCCATCACCTGGATGGTAACTGCTGCTACTGCTGCTGATTCAACATCATCATCAGCGACATCAGCACACCATCAGCGACATCACCTGGATGGTAACTGCTGCTGATTCAACATCAACATCATCATCAGCGACATCACCTGGATGGTAACTGCTGCTGCTGATTCAACATCAACATCATCATCAGCGACATCACCTGGATGGTAACTGCTGCTGATTCAACATCATCATCATCATCATCGGCGACATCACCTGGATGGTAACTGCTGCTACTGCTGCTGATTCAACATCAACATCATCATCAGCGACATCAGCACACCATCATCGCGATCACCTGGATGGTAACTGCTGCTGCTGCTGATTCAACATCAACATCATCATCAGCGACATCAGCACACCATCATCGCCATCACCTGGATGGTAACTGCTGCTGCTGATTCAACATCAACATCATCATCAGCGACATCACCTGGATGGTAACTGCTGCTGCTGATTCAACATCATCATCAGCGACATCACCTGGATGGTAACTGCTGCTGCTGCTGATTCAACATCAACATCATCATCAGCGACATCACCTGGATGGTAACTGCTGCTGCTGATTCAACATCATCATCAGCGACATCACCTGGATGGTAACTGCTGCTGCTGCTGATTCAACATCAACATCATCATCATCAGCGACATCACCTGGATGGTAACTGCTGCTGCTGCTGATTCTCAATGGCTGTTGGAGGACTGCGATGGACTGCAGGGGCAGCTGCACGGGACGCGTCGGGAACGCGTTGAGGTGAGAGAGAGTTAGAGAGAGAGAGTTAGAGAGAGAGTGTGAGAGGGAGGGTTAGAGAAAGTTAGAGAGAGTGTGAGAGAGTTAGAGAGAGGGAGTGTGTGAGAGTGTGAGAGTGTGTGAGAGTGTGATAGAGAGTGAGAGTGTGTGAGAGAGTGTGAGAGAGAGTGAGAGTGTGTGAGAGTGTGAGAGGGAGGGTTAGAGAGAGTTAGAGAGAGTGTGAGAGAGTTAGAGAGAGGGAGTGTGTGAGAGTGTGTGAGAGTGTGAGAGAGAGTGAGAGAGTTAGAGAGAGAGTGAGAGGGAGTGTGTGAGAGTGTGAGAGAGAGTGAGAGTGTGTGAGAGTGTGAGAGAGAGTTAGAGAGAGAGGGAGAGGGAGTGTGTGAGAGTATGAGAGTGTGTGAGAGTGTGAGAGAGAGTGAGTGAGAGAGTTAGAGAGAGAGTGAGAGGGAGTGTGTGAGAGTGTGAGAGAGAGCGTTAGAGAGTTAAAGAGAGTGTGAGAGAGTTAGAGAGAGGGAGAGTGAGTTATAGAGAGAGTGTGAGAGAGAGAGAGTGTGTGAGAGTGTGAGAGAGAGTTAGAGAGAGGGAGAGTGAGCAAGAGAGAGAGTGCGTGTGAGAGTGAGAGTGTGAGAGAGAGTGAGAGAGAGAGAGAGTTAGAGGGAGAGTTAGAGGGAGTGTGTGAAAGTTAGAGAGAGTGTGAGAGTGTGTGAGAGAGTGTGAGAGAGTTAGAGAGAGCTAGAGAGTGAGTGTGTGTGAGAGAGTGAGTGTGAGAGAGTGAGAGTGACAGCAACACAAACAACACACAAAGTCACCAGCAACACAAACAACACACAGAGTCACCAGCAACACAAACAACACACAAAGTCACCAGCAACACAAACAACACACAAAGTCACCAGCAACACAAACACAACACACAAAGTCACCAGCAACACAAACAACACACAGCGTCACCAGCAACACAAACAACACACAAAGTCAGCAGCAACACAAACAACACACAGAGTCACCAGCAACACAAACACAACACACAAAGTCACCAGCAACACAAACAACACACAGAGTCGCCAGCAACACAAACAACACACAAAGTCACCAGCAACATAAACAACACACAAAGTCACCAGCAACACAAACAACACACAAAGTCACCAGCAACACAAACAACACACAAAGTCGCCAGCAACACAAACAACACACAAAGTCACCAGCAACACAAACAACACACAAAGTCACCAGCAACACAAATCACACACAAAGTCACCAGCAACACAAACAACACACAGAGTCACCAGCAACACAAACAACACACAGAGTCACCAGCAACACAAACACAACACACAGAGTCACCAGCAACACAAACAACACACAAAGTCGCCAGCAACACAAACAACACACAGAGTCACCAGCAACACAAACACCACACAAAGTCACCAGCAACACAAACAACACGCAAAGTCACCAGCAACACAAACGACACACAAAGTTGCCAGCAACACAAACAACACACAAAGTCACCAGCAACACAAACAACACACACAGTCACCAGCAACACAAACAACACACACAGTCACCAGCAACACAAACAACACACAAAGTCACCAGCTACACAAACAACACACAAAGTCGCCAGCAACACAACACACAGAGTCACCAGCAACACAAACAACACAAAGTCACCAGCAACATAAACAACACACAGAGTCACCAGCAACACAAACAATACGCAAAGTCACCAGCAACACAAACAACACACAAAGTCACCAGCAACACAAACAACACACAGAGTCACCAGTAACACAAACACAACACACAAAGTCACCAGCAACACAAACAACACACAAAGTCACCAGCAACACAAACAACACACAAAGTCACCAGCAACACAAACAACACACAGAGTCACCAGTAACACAAACACAACACACAAAGTCACCAGCAACACAAACAACACACAAAGTCACCAGCAACACAAACAACACACAAAGTCACCAGCAACACAAACAACACAGAGAGTCACCAGCAACACAAACAACAAGACACAAAGTCACCAGCAACACAAACAACAACACACAAAGTCACCAGCAACACAAACAACAAGACACAAAGTCACCAGCAACACAAACAACAACACACAAAGTCACCAGCAACACAAACAACACACAGAGTCTCCAGCAACACAAACAACACACAAAGTCACCAGCAACACAAACAACACACAGAGTCACCAGCAACACAAACAACACACAAAGTCACCAGCAACATAAACAACACACAAAGTCACCAGCAACACAAACAACACACAAAGTCACCAGCAACACAAACAACACACAGAGTCACCAGCAACACAAACAACACACAAAGTCACCAGCAGCACAAACACAACACACAAAGTCACCAGCAACACAAACAACACACAAAGTCACCAGCAACACAAACAACACACAGAGTCGCCAGCAACACAAACAACACACAAAGTCGCCAGCAACACAAACAACACACAAAGTCACCAGCAACACAAACAACACACAAAGTCGCCAGCAACACAAACAACACACAGAGTCACCAGCAACACAAACAACACACAAAGTCACCAGCAACACAACACACAAAGTCACCAGCAACACAAACAACACACAAAGTCAACAGCAACACAAACAACACACAGAGTCACCAGCAACACAAATAAACAAACTCTGTACATCCCACGCGCTGCGGCGCTAAATGCGCCACGCACGACACGAAATAAAAGCCACGTGGTGGTGGTTGTGGTGGTGGTTGTGGTGGTGGTTGTTGTGGTGGTGGTTGTGGTGGTGGTTGTGGTGGTGGTGGTTGTGGTGGTGGTGGTGGTTGTGGTGGTGGTGGTTGTGGTGGTGGTGGTTGTGGTGGTGGTTGTGGTGGTGGTTGTGGTGGTGGTTGTGGTGGTGGTGGTTGTGGTGGTGGTTGTGATGATTGATGGTGGTGGTTGTTGTGGTGGTGATGATTGATGGTGGTGGTTGTGATTGTTGTGGTGGTGGTTGTTGTGGTTGTGGTGGTTGATGGTTGTGGTGTTCACCGCGTGCACCACGTTGACGAGCGAGCGCTTCAGAACGTGAACACGAGGGGGGGTGCCGTCCACGCTGGTACACAGAGAGAGAGAGAGAGGGGGGGGCTTGTCCGGCTCCCCAGCGTCCGAGGAAGACGACACGTCTCACATCACCGGCACGCGCGTGTGTCACGTGACACACACACGCGTGTGTCACGTCACGTGGCACGACACACGCGTGCGTGTGTCACGTCACGTGACACACGCGTGTGTGTGTCACGTGGCGTGCTCCAGCCGGAGCCGCGCCTTGAGCAGGCCCCTGAACACCGGAGGCAGCCGCCCAGTGTCACCTTGCGGCGGCGTCTTTTGACTCGTCCTGTACCCCGCCGCCTTCGCCTGAGCACGGGCGAAGACGGCGAGGTCGCGACGCCTGTTAGCCAGGTAAAGGCGGCACCACCACCACCACCACCCCCCCCCCAGTTTCCTGAAGATGTCCCCCCCAAAAAGGCGGAACGTTGGGTTTGAGCCGCTGTCAGCGAAGGAACCGGCGGTTCACCACAGGAAATGCACCAAGTCTGGTGCCCCTGGCCAGGTTCGGCTGAGCCACACGGCCGATGGCAACGTGCAGGAAAGGGCCTTTTGCTATTGATGCCCCCAGGGTCTGGAATGCTTTTGCCAATAAACTGCCACTTGAATCGCCACCTAAGAGATCTTCACTCAAAACTGCTCTAGAGGAGTTGTACCACCCCTAGCTGCCACCGCTATTCAGTGGCCCTAAAATATGGCTCTAGATTTTGGTGTTATAATTTATTTACGTAGTTTATTGTTAAAAAAATTCGGTCACAGTCCCTACGATCACTGTTACATTGCATTTATGGCTTTTATTTTTGGTGATTTCGCAAACGTTTTTTTTTGGTTTGGCCATGTTTTTGTTTATTGTAGTACGGAGTTAGACTGATGTCCTTAATCTTAGTTGTCTTGTGGTTGTTGTTGTTGTTTTGACTTGCATCCCACTGGGATTTTTGTGCACAGCGTTGGTGTACGGTGCTAATTCAGGAATATTTTGATTGTTTTTTTTCCTGGATTTTCTGTTTGCACAGTCAACACAGTCACTCTAAGATGTTTTTCTTGTTCGTGTTTTAGTTTGTTGTGGTTGCACCCGATTCAAGAGCCGAATGGCTCACAGGGCTATACCAACATAAATGAAACTATGAACTATGAACAGTGCGATAATCTCCACCGGAGGTCACCGGAGGTCACCGGAGGTCACCGGAGGTCACCGCAGCGTTTGGCTACGGGAGAGACTTGGACATTTGTTTCCACTGGGTGGTGGGGGTGGGGGGAGAGAAATGGTCTCTCCGTTTTGTGTCCGGTAGGGTCGGCCAGGTTCCCGGGAGTTCAGCACCTTGACACGGCCACGTGCGGAGCGAGCTGTGTTCGGGGGGGCGCTCTTCAGGGGAAACGTTTAAGTGTGAGAGAGTGAGTGAGAGTGTGAGAGAGAGTGTGTGAGTGAGAGTGTGTGAGTGAGAGTGTGTGAGAGAGAGAGAGAGAGTGTGAGAGAGAGTGAGTGTGAGTGAGAGCGTGAGAGAGAGAGAGAGTGAGAGAGTGTGAGAGAGTGAGAGAGTGTGAGAGAGAGAGTGTGAGAGAGTGAGAGAGAGTGAGAGAGTGTGAGAGAGAGAGTGTGAGAGAGTGAGAGAGAGCGTGTGAGAGAGAGTGAGAGAGAGAGTGAGAGAGTGTGTGTGTGAGAGTGAGAGAGTGTGAGAGTGTGAGAGAGAGAGTGAGAGTGAGTGAGAGAGTGAGTGTGAGAGTGAGAGAGTGAGAGAGTGTGTGTGTGAGAGTGAGTGAGAGAGAGAGAGTGAGAGAGTGAGTGAGAGAGTGAGAGAGAGAGTGAGCGGGAGTGTGTGAGAGAGAGAGTGAGAGTGTGTGAGAGTGAGTGAGAGTGAGTGAGAGTGTGAGAGAGAGTGAGAGAGAGTGAGAGTGTGAGTGAGACTGTGTGAGAGTGTGAGAGAGTGTGTGAGAGTGTGTGAGTGAGAGTGTATGAGAGAGAGTGTGAGAGTGTGTGTGAGAGAAAGAGAGCGAGAGAGAAAGAGAGAGAGAGCGAGAGAGTGAAAGCGCAAGCGAGAGAGCGAGAGGGAGAGAGCGAGCGAGAGAGAGAGACAGCGATGGATTGGATGGATCCTACAGCAGAATCAAGATCATCATCATCATCCCTGTGAGCGTATTCAATATCAAGGTTGTGGTGGTGGGTCTCAGTACATTCGCATAGATGATGATGGTGATGGTGGTGATGGGTCTCAGTACGTTCGCGTAGATGATGATGGTGGTTATGATGGTGACGGTGGTGGTGATGGGTCTCAGTACGTTCGCGTAGATGATGATGGTGGTGAGCGGTGGTGCAGTGGTTAGCGCTACGCTGCGCTACGAACCCGGCGATCGAGTTTGATTTCCACTCACGGCAGCCGACATGACGGACGATTAATCCGGGCCTCCCCTAGGTCGACTCAAATGAGTAACCTGGTGCTGAGTGTAGTAAACATCGCCACTGGGGAGACAAAGGCGGCCGGGCGTGGTGCTGGCCATCCACCCCTCTCGTGTGCTGTTCCGACATTTATAGGTGCTGTTTGCTAACAGCTCTTGCCCCTACAGTCTGTTAAGACTATACGGGGGATCTTTGCCTGTCGTGGTGATGGTGGTGGTGATGGGTCTAAGTACATTCCTGTAGATGATGATAGTGATTGTGGTTATGATGATGGTGATTGCGGTGATGATGGTGATTGTTGTGATGATGATGGTGGTGGCGGTAGTGATGATGGCTATGGTGATGGATCCAAGTATATTTCTGTAAATGATGATGGTGATTGTTGTGCTGATGATGGTGGTGATGATGATGGTGATTGTGGTGGTGATGATGGTGGTGATGATAATGGTGATGATGGTGGTGATTGTGGTGTTGATGATGATGGTGATTGTGGTGATGATGATGGTGATTGTAGTGATGATGATGGTGATTGTGGTGTTGATGATAATGATGGCGGCAATTGTGGTGATGATGATGATGGTGATTGTGGTGATGATGGTGGTAGTGGCAGTAGTGATGATGGTGATTCTAGTGATGACGATGACGGTGGTGGTGGCAGTAGTGATGATGGTGATTGTGATGATGATGATGATGACGGTGATTGTGGTTATGATGATGATGGTGATTGTGATGATGATGGTGGCGGTAGTGATGATGGCGGTGGTGATGGATTCAAGTATATTCCTGTAAATGATGATGGTGATTGTGGTGATGATGATGGTGATTGTGGTGATGATGATGCTGATTGTGGTGATGATGGTGGTGATGATGATGATGAGTGTGGTGATGATTATGGTGATTGTAATGATGATGATGGTGATTGTGGTGATGGTGGTGGTGATGATGATTGTGGTTATGATGATGATGCTGATTGTGGTGATGATGGTGATTGCGGTGATGATGATTGTGATTGTGGTGATGATGATGGTGGTGGCAGTAGTGATGATGGTGATTGTGGTGATGATGATGCCGGTGATTGTGGTTATGATGATGATGGTGGCGGTAGTGATTGATGGCGGTAGTGATGATGGCGGTGGTGATGGATCCAAGCATATTCCTGTAAATGATGATGGTGATTCTGGTGATGATGGTGATTGCGGTGATGATGATGGTGATTGTGGTGATGATGATGGTGATTGCGGTGATGATGGTGGTGATGATGATGATTGTGGCTATGATGATGATGCTGATTGTGGTGATGATGATGGTGATTGCGGTGATTGTGATTGTGGTGATGATGATGATGGTGGTGGTGGCAGTAGTGATGATGGTGATTGTGGTGATGATGATGATGATGGTGATTGTGGTTATGATGATGATGGTGATTGTGATGATGATGGTGGTGATGATGATGATGTCGGTGGTGATGGATCCAAGTATATTCCTGTAAATGATGATGGTGATTGTGGTGATGATGTTGGTGATTGTGGTGATGATGATGGTGATTGTGGTGATGATGATGGTGGTGGTGGTGGCAGTAATGTTAATTACTGGTCAAAGGAACACTACCGATGTTATAGCCGACGATGGCGATCATTCCTGACGATAATATCGACGACGATGATGACGTTGGTGGTGGTGATGGTGGTGACGGTGGTGACGGTGATGTTGGTGATGGTGGTGACATTGGTGACGGTGGTGACGGTGGTGATGGTGGTGACGGTGGTGACGGTGATGGTGGTGACGGTAGTGATGGTGGTGACGGTGGTGACGGTGGTGCCGATTCTCTGAACCGGTCCTGGGCCTCCCCCTAGGTCGACTCGGCCTCAAATGAGTTGCCCGGTGGCGGTGTGTAGTGGTGAACGTCGCCGCTGTGGGGAGAGACAAAGGCGGCCGGGCGTGGTGCTGGCCACCCACCCCCTCGTGTGCCACAGCGCCCGGTAGCCTTCATAGGCGCTGCTCGCTAACAGCACTTGCCCCTACAGCCTGTTACAGGCTACACGGGGGATCTTTGTCTGTATAGGTGCTGCTGCTACTCGCTAACAGCACTTGCCCCTACAGCCTGTTAGAGGCTACACGGGGGATCTTTGTCTGTGTATAGGTGCTGCTGCTACTCGCTAACAGCACTTGCCCCTTCAGCCTGTGAGAGGCTACACGGGGGATCTTTGTCTGTATAGGTGCTGCTGATACTCGCTAACAGCACTTGCCCCTACAGCCTGTTAGAGGCTACACAGGGGATCTTTGTCTGTGTATAGGTGCTGCTGCTACTCGCTAACAGCACTTGCCCCTACTGCCTGTTAGAGGCTACACGGGGGATCTTTGTCTGTGTATAGGTGCTGCTGCTACTCGCTAACAGCACTTGCCCCTACAGTCTGTTAGAGGCTACACGGGGGATCTTTGTCTGTGTGGTGTTGATGATGATGGTGGCTCTTAGGAAATTTCTGTCGATGATGATCGTGTTGGTGGTGGCGATGATGGTGGTGGTGATGGTGGTGATGGGTCTATCAACTTTCCTGTAGATCGTGATGGTGGTGATGGTGGTGATGTTAGTTGGCCTATCAACATTCCTGTAGATGATGGTACTGATGATGGTGATAATGGTGGTGATGGGTCTATCATCAGCCCTGTAGCTGATGGTAACAATGATGGTGTCGATGATGGTGGTGGACATGGGTATACGTAGATTCCTGTAGATGATGATGGTGATTGTGGTGATGATGATGATGGTGATTGTGGTGACGGTAGTGATGATGGTGGTGGTGATGATGGGTCCAAGTGGATTTCTGTAGATGATGATGGTGATTGTGGTGATGATGGTGATTGTGGTGATGATGGTGATTGTGGTGATGATGGTGATGGTGGCGGTAGTGATGATGGTGGTGGTGATGGGTCCAAGTGGATTTCTGTAGATGATGATGGTGATTGTGGTGATGATGATGATGATTGTGGTGATGATGATGGTGATGTAGTGATGATGGCGGTAGTAATGGGTTTAAGTATATTCCTGGTGGTGGTGGGTGGATGGTGGTTGGTGGGTGGGTGGTGGGTTGGTCGTGGTTGGTGGTTGGGTCGTGTTGGGTGGTTGGTGGGTGGCAGTTGGTGGGTGGGTGACAGTTTGTGAGTGGGTGGTGGTGGTTGGTGGGTGGGTGGTGTTGGGTGGTGGGTGGCAGTTGGTGGGTGGGTGGCAGTTGGTGGGTGGGTGGTGGTGGTTGGTGGGTGGGTGGTGTTGGATGGTGGGTGGCAGTTGGTGGGTGGGAATTGGTGGGTGGTGGTGGTGGTTGGTGGTTGGGTTGTTGCTTGACAGTGGGTGGTGGGTGGGTGCTGGTGGGTGAGTGGTGTTAGTTGGTAGTGGAAGGTGGGTGGGTGGTTGGTGGGTGGGTGGTGTTGGTTGATAGTGTGTGGTGGTGCTTGGCGGTTGGTGGGTAGTTGGTGGGTGGTTGGTTGGTGGGTGGTTGGTGGGTGGGTGGTTGGTGGGTGGTGGTTGATAGTGGGTGGTAGTTGGCGGTTGGTGGGTGGTTGGTGGGTGGGTGGTGGCTGTTGGTGGGTGGGTTGTTGCTTGGCAGTGGGTGCTGAGCCTGCACGCATGAACATTGTTCATCTGGAGGGGTGGAGGGATGCGGTGTGGCGCAGCACGAGGAGGGGGTGGAGGAGGGGGGAGCTGGAGGAGGTGGGAGGAGGTGGAGGAGGTGGAGGAGGCGGGGGGAGGAGGGAGGAGGAGGTGGAGGAGGTAGAGGAGGAAGAGGTGGAGGAGGGGGGAGGAGGAGGGGGGAGGAGGAGGAGGAGGGAGGAGGAGGGAGGAGGAGGAGGTGGAGGAGGGGGAGGAGGTGGAGGTGGAGGAGGAGGAGGAGGAGGGAGAAGGAGGGAGGAGGGAGGAGGAGGAGGGGGGAGGAGGAGGGAGGAGGGGGGAGAATGGAGGAGGTGGAGGAGGGGGGAGAAGGAGGCTGCTGTTAGGAGACTTCTGTGCATCGCCTCCATGAGGGGTTGTGCGCCGCGTCCAGGCGAGAACTCAGCGTAGTGATGGGGGCAGCGCCACGGTGGCTAGGAGATGTTGACTACCTCGCCTGGTGTACAGGAGGTCGCGTGGGTTCCATCCCAATGCTGACGACGCCTGCTGCTGCTGCTGCTGTATATTCGGAGTCTGCGTCTATCTCTCTCTCTCTCCGTGTTTGCGTGTGATAGCCACGGGGTTGCTTCTGACTTTGAAAGAGCTGACTACACAGGCAGCTTAAGTGGGAGTCCTTGCACGTGGTAAAAGAGTAAAAATAATTTTAATAGTTAATTACCTTGACACCAGGACCTACCGTGGATGCTGCTACCTGGTCTTGAGTAATTGGAATGCACGGGCCAGATCAGCTCAATAACAACGGTAGGAGGCTGCTAGATTTTTGTGCAGCCCATGGGCTTGTAATTACCAACACGCTGTTCCGGCATCGGCGCATCCACACAACATCATGGATGCACGCCGGGTCCAAGCAAAAACATCTGCTGGACTGCATAGTGACGGAACAGCGAATGCGGGCCCATGTCCTTGACACCAGGACCTACCGTGGGGCTGATCTGCCCACTGACCATCGACTTGTCATCTGTAAGATGCGCCTGCCATTCTTCCACTCCGGTGGTGGGCGTACACCCAGGACCCCGTTCAAACCCACAGTGGCCTGGTCTCAACTAGCTGATGAAAGTTGCAAGCGAGAATTTCATCATCGCTTGCGGCTGGGGTTGGCATCGTCCCCCACTCCTCCAGATGTCGAGGGGAAATGGGCGAGGTGGTTTAGGACTGTGACTCATGCAGCTGCAATGGCTGCTTTGGGTACACGGTCCAGACCTCCCCAGAGACTCTGGCTGACAGAAGAGGTGTTCAGGCTGGCTGAGAAAAAGCGACAAGCCCACTCTCATCGTCTACGGCATCCTTCGTCAGAGAATGAGGAGGCTTATAGTAATAGGTTTTTACCCTTTTAACTGGCACCAAAACTGACACTTTTATACAAGGCATCATGTTTGCAACAACCACATCACAAGCAGTCAAAATGCAAACAAAAAGAGACAACTCTGAAAATAATATTGGCACTGTCCTTGAATTTGATTGGTCCACACCCGAGACGGCTTTTCTTAGAGCCCTTTAGTCTCCACTGGTGTTGGACCAGAAGATGCCAAAAGGCGTACAACTCAAAAACCAGCGCACTATCAGAGTATTGAGGGCTCAGGGTGAGCATTTACATTATGAGACCTCCTTTGCCAGTAGCAAGATATAGAAATAGGTTTTTGCCCTTTTATCTGGCACCAAAACTAACACCTTTATAGAAGGTGTCAGTGCATATCATTATCAGAGTTGTTTCTTTTTGTTTGCATTTTGACTGCTTGTGTGGTGGTTATTGAAAACATGATCCCCTTGTATAAAGGTGTCAGTTTTGGTGCCAGATAAAAGGGTTAAAAGCCTATTACTATATCTTGCTACTGGCAAAGGAGGTCTAATAATGAAAATGAGGAGGCTTATCGCAGCTTTCGCTCGGAGGCTCGGAGAGCCGTGAGGCGCTGCGAGGATGGGTGGTGGTCGCGGGTTGCTGAGGAGATGGAGTCTGCCTCAATGGCCCACGATCACAAATCGCTATTTAACTCCATCAAAAAAGTAACCTGCAGCGCCACACCTATTATCATCATTAGGGGAAAGAAGGATGATCCAATCTCCGACTCCCAGGAACAGGTTTGCAGATTTGCTGAGCATTTCTGTGAGGTCCTGGGGGAGGGGAAATCCCTCGGCATGGAAAACATCGTGGCACAAAGTGAGGATGACCCTGCTGAGGCTGCGGTACCTCAAATAATGGAAGAAGTCACCCCTTGTGAGTGGCTGGCTGAGGTGCCATCTGAAGAGGAAGTACTGAAGGCGATACAGAGTCCGAGACCAGGAAAGGCAGCGGGCAGAGATTATCTCCCAAGCGAAATGCTGAGGGAGGGTGGCGTTTGTGCACAGACTGCCCTACATGACATCATAACAACAGTCTGGACCACTGGACGGGTTCCGCAGGATTGGAAGGATGCCCTGGTGGTCCCCCTCTTTAAGAAGGGGGACCGCGCAGACTGTAACAACTACAGGGGCATCTCGCTCCTCAGTATGCCAGGAAAGGTCGTGGCAAGGATTATTCAACATCGCCTTGCCAGGCACGCTGAGGAGAGGCTTGCGGAGCCCCAATGCGGTTTCAGGAAAGGGCGGTCCTGCACAGATGCCATATTTTCTGTCCGTCTTCTACAGCAGATGTGTTGGGAATTCCAACAAAACCTACATCTCTGCTTTATTAACCTGGTCAAGGCCTATGATACTATCAGTAGGCCTGGGCTCTGGGTTGTTCTTCGTGCGTTCGGAGTCCCTGGACCTCTGCTCACGATCATTAAGGACCTTCATGATGGTGAGCGGGCCCGGTTAAAACTAGGTGGCCGGGAGTCAGAGCCATTCCCTGTACACCTTGGGGTGCGACAGGGATGTCCTCTGGCTCCCACATTATTTAACATCTATTTCGACCACGTAGTTCATTAAGCCTTCCATGGCTGTACCGGGGAATTTAAATCTGGTACAGATACAATGATTGATGCTCAAGCGTGGTCAAGGGATGGCTCCCTATTGGTCAAGCACGTTACGTATGCCGATGATCTGGTAAATTGCTGCTCACTCAGAGGAGGAGCTGGAGGCGCTGCTGCTGAACCTGGAGCTTGCCACGAAGAGGTGTGGCCTTATCATCAGCCCCACCAAAACTAGGCAGCTGCCTGTATATTTTGTACCATTGGACACTCCACCCCCACAACTCCCAATCGGTGATGGGGCAGTTGTGGAGAGAGTTGAGAGTTTCCCATACCTGGGCAGTGTGCTTATGACCGGCTCCAGTTTGACAGCAGAGGTCTCACTCCGAATCAGTCGAGCGGCAATATCTTTTCATCGCTTGCGTAATGCTGTGTGGAAGCTACCTGGTCTGTCGCTCCGCAAGAAGCTTCAGGTCTTCTCAGCCACAGTCATTCCCTCCCTTCTCTATGCTTGCGAAACGTGGATCCCCATAATGGAACATCTTCGCCGGTTCGATACATTTAGGCTGGCCTGTCTACGATCCATCTTGGGTTGAACCAGGCTGGATTGTGTGAGGAGCTCACAAATCTTTGAAAGATCTGGACAAAGTCCCATCGGTGAGCTCCTCCGGCAGGCAAGGCTGCATTGTCCATGTAGCCCACATGCCCAGCCACCGCATGCCTAAACAGCTTTTGTTCGGCCGGATTGAGGGGGCTAAACGGGCGCGGCACGTGCTAGAGAATAGATGGAGTGATGTGGTACAGGAGGACGTGGAGCTGATTGGACTTGCCGATGACTGGTACCAGCGGTGTCAAGATCGGCCTCTGTGGAGGAGGCTCGTGAAGGAGGCTACTGGGCAGTTGGAGGCAGTCGCCCTCCAACAACAACGGAGGGCGGAGGAGCAACGCTCACAACAACGAGCGGTGCGCCGGGTGGCTAAAGCACAGCAGGTTGGCACAGTAGGGGGCACAGGTGGTGCATCAGCCAGTAATCTCAGTCATCTCAGTCAGTCGACCCGTGGCACCTGGGTCTGCCCCGTGGCCTCCTGCCAGCGGGCATTCGACACTTCACGTGGCCTCAACGTGCACCTAGCCTGGCACACGCGTCGTGGTGACGTCACCGCCACTTAGTGGCAAATAGGGGTTGTTGTTGTTGTGGTGTGTGTGACTGTGCGTGTGTGTCTGTGTGACTGTGTGTGTGTGTGCGGTAGTGTAGCGGGTAGCACGCTGCGCTATGAACCTGGCGACCCAGGTTCGATTCCCGCTCACGGCCAACACCCAGTGACGATTATCTGAACCGGTCCTGGGCCTCCCCTAGGTCGACTCAGCCTCAAATGAGTACCTGGTGCGGTGGATAAAAACATCGCCACTGGGGAGACAAAGGCGGTCGGGCGTGGTGCTGGCCACCCACCCCCTCGTGTATCGTTCCGGCCTTCATAGGTGCTCGCTAACAGCACTTGCCCCTACAGTCTGTTAAGGCTATACGGGGGATCTTTGTCTTTGCGTGTGTGGTGATGTAGCGGTTGGAGACCGTCCTTAAAAATGACGTCACGCACCTAGGGAGGAGGGGGGGGTCAGACATTTGTGACGATGCGTGACGAGTGGGGGGGGGCGTGGTTTGAGAAATGTGACGTCACTTAAAAATGCGCAACTTTAAATAAATATAGAATTGTTATAACAGCACTAATTTTGATTAATTTTCATTATTAACTATTTGATTATTTAAATGTACTGGGGTCATCTTTTATTCATTCCGTGAAGGAGCGTTTTGATTTTCCATGGGAGAATGGAGAAGCATTAATTTTGAACATTTTTTTCAAGTTATTGTTATTATTTTTATTTATTTCTAATGATTCTACCAGGGCTTTCCATTTCGTGGAATGCATTTGTGATTGTTATAATCGCACTCTCGATTTTGCTTCGCTCTACCGCGAAGTTTCGAGTATTGTGTTAAAAAAAAAAAGATATTCATAATTACTTTTAATATTTTATAATTATAAGAGACTTTCAACGTGATATTCTGAACATCTGCAGTTTCAGTTAAGACGTTGAATATTTTCAAGTTAATTTTATGCGACAATTGAAGCTCTCCAACGCATTCTTTTATAAAATAAATGTTTTCTCCTACAACATCTGATAGCGCAGCGCCACATTAAATACTCAACTGCAATGACCAATAGTTTAAAGCGATTTGAAGCACATTTTTTTGTGGGGGTGGGGGGGGGGCAGAGCTTTGTGACGTCATATTAGAGGAGGGTCTGACTTTTTGTGACGTCGTGTGACGAGCGGGGGGTGGTGGGGGGGGAGTCAAAAATCGTACAAAAATCGCGTGACGTCATTTATGGACGGCCCCCATAACCCGCTACGCTGCGCTCCGAACCCGGCAGACACCCAAGTTCGATCCCCGCTCACGGCTACCAACACAGCCCAGTGACGATTATCTGAACCGGTCCTGGGCCTCATCCCCTAGGTCGACTCAGCCTCAAATGAGTAAGCTGGTGCGGTGTGTGTGTAGCGAACATCGCCACTAGGGAGAGAGACAAAGGCGGCCGGGCGTGGTGACGACAACCTTCATGGGGCCACAGTAGCGGTGCTCCTCGCTACTACTAACAGCACTTGCCCCTGCAGTCTGTTAGAGGCTACACGAGGGATCTTTGTCTGTGCATAGGCGCTGCTGCTACTCGCTAACAGCACTTGCCCCTGCAGTCTGTTAGAGGCTACACGGGGGATCTTTGTCTGTGTATAAGTGCTGCTGCTACTCGCTAACAGCACTTGCCCCTGCAGTCTGTTAGAGGCTACACGGGGGATCTTTGTCTGTGTATAGGTGCTGCTGCTACTCGCTAACAGCACTTGCCCCTGCAGTCTGTTAGAGGCTACACGGGGGATCTTTGTCTGTGTATAGGTGCTGCTGCTACTCGCTAACAGCACTTGCCCCTGCAGTCTGTTAGAGGCTACACGGGGGACCTTTGTCTGTGTATAGGTGCTGCTACTCGCTAACAGCACTTGCCCCTACAGTCTGCTAGAGGCTAGTACACGGGGATCTTTGGCTGTGTATAGGTGCTGCTGCTACTCGCTAACAGCACTTGCCCTACAGTCCTGTTAGATGCTACACGGGGGATCTTTGTCTGTGTATAGGCGCTGCTACTAACGCACTTGCCCCTGCAGCCTGCTAGAGGCTACACGGGGGGATCTTTGTCTGTGTATAGGCGCTGCTACTCGCTAACAACACTTGCCCTACAGCCTGTTAGAGGCTACACGGGGAGAGCTTTGTCTGTGTATAGGCGCTGCTGCTACTCGCTAACAGCACTTGCCCCTACAGCCCTGTTAAAGGCTACACGGGGGATCTTTGTCTGTGTATAGGTGCTGCTGCTACTCGCTAACAGCACTTGCCCCTAAAGCCCTTTTAGAGGCTACACGGAGGATCTTTGTCTGTGTATAGGTTAGGTGCTGCTGCTACTCGCTAACAGCACTTGCCCCTGCAGTCTGTTAGAGGCTACACGGGGGACCTTTGTCTGTGTATAGGTGCTGCTACTCGCTAACAGCACTTGCCCCTACAGTCTGCTAGAGGCTACACGGGGGATCTTTGGCTGTGTATAGGTGCTGCTGCTACTCGCTAACAGCACTTGCCCCTACAGTCTGTTAGATGCTACACGGGGGATCTTTGTCTGTGTATAGGCGCTGCTACTAACAGCACTTGCCCCTGCAGCCTGCTAGAGGCTACACGGGGGATCTTTGTCTGTGTATAGGCGCTGCTACTCGCTAACAACACTTGCCCCTACAGCCTGTTAGAGGCTACACGGGAGATCTTTGTCTGTGTATAGGCGCTGCTGCTACTCGCTAACAGCACTTGCCCCTACAGCCCTGTTAAAGGCTACACGGGGGATCTTTGTCTGTGTATAGGTGCTGCTGCTACTCGCTAACAGCACTTGCCCCTAAAGCCCTTTTAGAGGCTACACGGAGGATCTTTGTCTGTGTATAGGTGCTGCTGCTACTCGCTAACAGCCCTTGCCCCTACAGCCTGTTAGAGGCTACACGGGGGATCTTTGTGTATAGGTGCTGCTACTCGCTAACAGCCCTTGCCCCTACAGCCTGTTAGAGGCTACACGGGGGATCTTTGTGTATAGGTGCTGCTGCTACTCGCTAACAGCACTTGCCCCTACAGCCCTTTTAGAGGCTACACGGGGGAGCTTTGTCTGTGTATAGGCGCTGCTGCTACTCGCTAACAGCACTTGCCCCTACAGCCTGTTAGAGGCTACACGGGGGATCTTTGTCTGTGTATAGGCGCTGCTACTCGCTACTACTAACAGCACTTGCCCCTGCAGTCTGTTAAAGGCTACACGGGGGGATCTTTGTCTGTGTATAGGTGCTGCTGCTACTCGCTAACAGCACTTGCCCCTGCAGTCTGTTAGAGGCTACACGGGGGGTCTTTGTCTGTGTATAGGCGCTGCTACTCGCTACTACTAACAGCACTTGCCCCTACAGTCTGCTAGAGGCTACACGGGGGATCTTTGTCTGTGTATAGGTGCTGCTGCTACTCGCTAACAGCACTTGCCCCTGCAGCCTGCTAGAGGCTACACGGGGGATCTTTGTCTGTATATAGGCGCTGCTACTAACAGCACTTGCTCCTACAGTCTGCTAGAGGCTGCACGGGGGATCTTTGTGTGTGTATAGGTGCTGCTGCTACTCGCTAACAGCACTTGCCCCTACAGCCCTGCTAGAGGCTACACGGGGGATCTTTGTCTGTTGTGGCTAAACACGACGCTCGGCCACCGTTGTCTCCCCCCGCCTCCCACCCACCGTCCCCGCTCGCAATGACAAAGCCGTTGCACAGCAAATAACAACAACAACAACAAACACAACAACAATCTGAGAACACAACAGATCAATAAAAAATACAATTCTATTTTGATTTGAAGCTTTCGTGACTGCAGGGATTCGTATTCTTGATTCTTTCGGTAAAGTCACCACTGCGTAGAAGGGAAACAATAAAATAATAAAAATATAAAACGCTAAAATTCTCACGACGTTTCGACTGCAACACACAAGCAATCATCATCAGGTGTGAAAACCACAGCAAGAAAATTTGAAAAAAAGTGGCGTTTTATTTTATCGTTAGCACCACGGAGAGCGATTTGGCAGTCATTCAGATGGACGAGTCCATCTATTTTTGATTTAAAGCTTTCGTGACTGCAGGGATTCGTATTCTTGATTCTTTCGGTAAAGTCACCACCACGTAGAAGGGAAACAATAAAATAATAAAAATATAAAACGGTAACATTCTCACGACGTTTCGACTGCAACACGAGAAGCAATCATCATCAGGTGTGAAAACCACAGCATTCGTATAACACAAAGCAGACCTAAAACACGGTAGGACCAACACCTCGGCCGTGGCAGATCACTGTTTTAATTCAGTAGGCTCACGTGACATTGACTTCTCCAAGACAGAGGTTCTTTTGCAAGCCATCTGGCTACCATGAGAGAGATTCCTTCATGAGGCTATCCACATATACAAACACAGACAATTTCAACCGAGAAGATGGATTCTGGCTTAGCAATCATTGGAAGGATTTGATAAACCATTTCGGGTCTTAATTGATTGTTCACGCTTACGGTGGCGTTCAGACCGCATCCATTATTTTCGTCTCCCCCCTCCTCTTTTCCGAACATAGATGGATTCATAATCTTGGTTCTTTCGGTAAAGTCACTACGTAGAAGGGAAACAATAAAATAATAATATTGTTATAGGAATAGGTTTTACCCTTTTAACTGGCACAAAAACTGACACCTTTATTCAAGACATCATGTTTGCAAAAACCACAACACAAGCAGTCAAAATGCAAACAAAAAAGACAACTCTGATAATAATATACACTGTCCTTGAATTTGATTGGTCCACACCCGAGACAGCTTTTCTTAGAGCCTAATAAAATAATATTGTTTCCTATTTTTATTGTTTCCCTTCTACGTGGCTTTACCGAAAGAACCAAGAATATGAATCCATCTATGTTCGGAAAAGAGGAGGGGGGAGACGAAAATAATGGATGCGGTCTGAAAGCCACCGTAAGCGTGAACAATCAATTAAGACCCGAAATGTTTTTTTTTATCAAACCCTTCCAATGATTGCTAAGCCAGAATCCATCTTCTCGGTTGAAATTGTCTCTCTGTGTTTGTGTATGTGGATAGCCTCATGAAGGAATCTCTCTCATGGTAGCCAGATGGCTTGCAAAGAACCTCTGTCTTGGAGAAGTCAATGTCACGTGAACCTACTGAATTATATAACAGTGATCTGCCACGGCCGAGGTGTTGGTCCTACCGTGTTTTAGGTCCGCTTTGTGTTCACGAATGGGAAAGAACCAAGAATATAATACAATTATACTTCTTAGATTTGCCTTGACCCTCTGGGGGTGGGAGAGTCACAATGGGTTCAGTTGGTGAATAAAACGCTCGTGAATGTAATAAATAGTAATATAAAATGTTTAGAACTATTTGAGTATAAAGGAGTGCATCGCTCTCCATTCACTCGCTCAACGGCGGCGTTCACAGACTGGGGGAGGGGCGGTGGGGGAGAGGGTTCGTCTCAAGGCTGCGGGGGGAGGGGGGAGAGGGGGAGAGGGGAGGGGGAGGGGGAGAGGGGAGGGGGAGGGGGGGAGGGAGGGGGAGAGGGGAGGAGGAGGGGAGAGGGAGGGGGAGAGGGTAGGGGGTAGGGGGAGGGGGAGAGGGGAGGGAGGGGGGAGGGAGGGGGAAGGAGGGAGGGGGAGGGGGGGAGGGGGAGAGGGAGGGGGAGAGGGGAGGGGGAGGGGGAGAGGGAGGGGGGGAGGGTAGGGGGAGGGGGAGAGGGTAGGGGGTAGGGGGGAGGGGGAGAGGGGAGGGAGGGGGGAGGGGGAAGGAGGGAGGGGGGAGGGAGGGGGGAGGGGAGAGGGTAGGGGGAGAGGGGAGGGAGGGGGAGAGGGGAGGGAGGGGGGAGGGAGGGGAAGGAGGGAGGGGGAAGGAGGGAGGGGGAGGGGGGAGGGGGGGAGGGAGGGGGAGAGGGTAGGGGGAGGGGGAGGGAGGGGGAGAGGGAGGGAGAGGGGGAAGAGGGAAAGGGGGATTGGGGGCAGGAGGTGGGGATAGAGGGGGGGGGAGGGGAGAGGGGGGGGGGGAAGGAGGGGGGGGCGGAAGGGGGTGATGGGGGAGGGGAGGGGGAAGGGAGGGAGAGGGGCTAGGGGGAGGGGCTAGGGGGAGGGAGAAGGGCTAGGGGGAGGTAGAGGGGGAGGGGCTAGGGGGAGGGAGAGGGGTAGGGGGAGGGGCTAGGGGGAGGGGCTAAGGGGAGGGAGAGGGGTAGGGGCTAGGGGGAGGGGCTAGGGGGAGGGAGAGGGGCTAGGGGGAGGGGTAGGGGGAGGGAGAGGGGGAGGGGGCGGGAGGGAGGCTCCATTTGCCACCGAGACTGCTCAGCCTCACCCTGCCTTGTGTACGCGATGCTGGGCTGTTTGCGAGCACCCATTAAGGCCAAACCAATGTAGGGGGTGTGGGGAATTAGGATGGTGATAATGGTGGTGATGTTGGTGGTGGGGTTCGTGATGATGGTGGTAGGAGTGGTGGTGAAGATGGTGATAGTGGTGATGATATTGGTGGTACCTGTGATGGTGGTGGTAGAGGTGGTGATGATGGTGGTGGTGATGGGGGTGGTTCCTGTGATGGTGGTGGTAGAGGTGGTGATGATGGTGGTGGTGTTGGTGGGAGTGGTGGTGATGGTGATGTTGGTAATTACATCACGGGACAAAGTGAGGATGACCCTGCTGAGGCTGCGGTGCCTCAAATATTGGAGGAAGATGTCACCCCCTGTGAGTGGCTGGCTGAGGTGCCATCTGTTGAGGAAGTACTGAAGGCGATCCGGAGTCTGAGACCAGGAAAGGCAGCGGGCAGAGATGATCTCCCAAGTGAAATGCTGAGGGAGGGTGGCGTTTGTGCACAGACTGCCCTACATGACATCATAACAACAGTCTGGACCACTGGACGGGTTCCACAGGATTGGAAGGATGCCCTGGTGGTCCCCCTCTTTAAGAAGGGGGACCGCACAGACTGTAACAACTACAGGGGCATCTCACTCCTCAGTGTGCCGGGAAAGGTCCTGGCAAGGATTAATCAACATCGCCTTGCCAGGCACGCTGAGGAGAGGCTTGCGGAGCCCCAATGCGGGTACAGGAAAGGGTGGTCCTGCACAGATGCCATATTTTCTGTCCGTCTGCTACAGCAGAGGTGTAGGGAATTCCAACAAGACCTACATCTCTGCTTTATTGACCTGGTCAAGGCCTGTGGTACCATCAGTAGGCCTGGGCTCTGGGTTGTTCTTCGTGTTTTCGGAGTACCTGACCCTCTGCTCACGATCATTAAGGACCTTCATGATGGTGAGCGGGCCCGGGTAAAACTACGTGGCCGGGAGTCGGAGCCATTCCCTGTTCACCTTGGGGTGCGACTGGAATGTCCTCTGATACTCACACACACACACAAACACGGACCCACAGATACACACGTAGAGACTCAGAGAAGCATAGGCCCACCACACAGATACTCATACGCACACAGATACACACAGATACACACAGAGACCCATAGACTCACCACACAGATACACACCCACAGATACACACAGAGACCCATAGACTCACCGCACAGATACTCTCACACACACACAGATACACACAGAGACCCAAAGACACCCATAGACTCACCACACAGATACTGTCACACACACAGATACACAAAGAGACCCATAGACTCACCACACAGATACTCACACACACACAGATACACACATACACACACAGACACCCATAAACTCACCACACAGATACTCACACACACACAGATACAAACAGAGACCCATAGACTCACCACACAGATACTCTCACACACACAGATTCACACAGAGACCCACAGACACCCATAGACTCATCACACAGATACTCTCACACACACAGATTCACACAGAGACCCACAGACTCACCACACAGATACTCTCACACACACACAGATTCACACAGAGACCCACAGACTCACCACACAGATACTCTCACACACACACAGATACACACAGAGACCCACAGACACCCATAGACTCATCACACAGATACTCTCACACACACAGATACACAGAGACCCATAGACTCACCACACAGATACTCACACACACACATACAGATACCCACAGATACACACACAGTCCCAGAGACTCACCACACAGATACACACGCACCCACAAATACACACAGAGACCCATAGACTCACCACACAGATACTCACACACACACACAGACACCCACAGATACACACACAGACCCAGAGACTCACCACACAGATACTCACACACACAGACACCCACAGATGCACACACAGATCCATAGACTCACCACACAGATACTCCACCGATACTCACACACACACACCCACAGATACACACAGAGACCCATAGATTCACCACACAGATACTCACACACACATGGACCCACATACATACAGAGACGCAGAGTCACACACAGCCCCACAGACACGCACAGAGACTCACATACACACACACAGACCCATAGACACACACAGAGACTCACACACACAAACACAGACCCACAGACACACACACACAGAGACCCACAGACACGCATACAGAGACTCACACACAAAGACATACCCATAGACACGCACACAGACCTAGACACACACAGAGACCCACAGACACGCACACAGAGACTCACACGCACAAACACAGACCCATAGACACGCACACAGAGACCCAGACACACACGCACAGAGACCCACAGACACGCACACAGAGACTCACACACACACAACAAAGACCCACAGACACACACAGAGACCCACAGACACGTACACAGAGACTCAGAGACACACACAGCCCCACAGACACGCACAGAGACTCACACACACACAAACACAGACCCATAGACACACACACAGACCCACAGACACACACAGAGACCCACAGACACGCACAGAGACCCATAGACACACACAGAGACTCACACACACACAAACACAGACCCACACAGAGACCCAGACACACACAGAGACCCACAGACACACACAGAGACTCGCACACACACACAAACACGCAGAGACCCAAATAAATCGATGAATCATCAGTCGATACCACATCGATAGTCGATTGATCGGCTGATTGACATCGAGTGGCCGAGATGGTACCGGAGAGCCCTCCAGGGACCTCGTGGGTTTCACTGAACATTTGAACCCCGCCACTGCCTTCCGGAAGGAATAATCGATCCATATTTTATTTTTAAATTAACATCTATTTGGCTAATTGATAGACACCCACTCCGCCACACAGCCCCGCCTCCCCAGACTAACAGAGACACTCACAGACATGCACAGAGACACACACAGTACACTCACACGGACACACAGACACGCACACAGAGACCCACGGACATGTACAGAGACTTAGAGATACACATAGAGACCCGCAGACACACACACAGACACACACACAGACACACACACAGACAACAACAACAACAACCGCCATTCACCACTAAGTGGCGGTGACGTCACCACGACGCTTGTGCCAGGCTATGTGCACCCTGAGGCCACGTGAAGTGTCGAACGCCTGCTGGCAGGAGGTCACGGGGCAGACCCAGGTGCCACGGGTCGACTGACTGAGATGACTGGCTGATGCACCACCTGTGCCCCCTACTGTGCCAACCCGCTGTGCTTCAGCCACCCGGCGCTCCGCTCGTTGTTGTGAGCGTCGCTCCTCCGCCCTGCGTTGTTGTTGGAGGGCGACTGCCTCCAACTGCCCAGTAGCGGTCCTTCACGAGCCTCCTCCACAGAGACCGATCTTGACACTGCTGGTACCAGTCATCGGCAAGTCCACTCAGCTCCACGTCCTCCTGTACCACGTCACTCCATCTCTTCTCTAGCCCGTGCCGCGTCCGTTTAGCCCCCTCAATCCGGCCGAACAAAAGCTGTTCCGGCATGCGGTGGCTGGGCATGCGTGCTACATGACCCAGCCATCGCAGCCTTGCCCGCCGAAGGAGCTCAACGATGGGACCTTGCCCAGATCTTTCAAGGATTTGTGAGCTCCTCACACAATCCAGTCTGGTTAAACCCAGGATGGATCCTAGGCAGGCCAGCCTAAATGTTTCTAACCGGCGAAGATGTTCCATTAGGGGGGTCCACGTTTCGCAAGCATAGAGAAGGGAGGGAATGACTGTGGCCGAGAAGACCTGAAGCTTAGTGCGGAGCGACAGACCAGGAAGCTTCCACACAGCGTTAGCAATCCGATGAAAATATATTGCCGCTTGACTGATTCGGAGTGAGACCTCTGCTGTTAAACTGGAGCCGGTCATAAGCACACTGCCCATGTATGGGAAACTCTCCACTCTCTCCACAACTGCCCCATCACCGATCGGGAGTTGTGGGGGTGGAATGTCCGATGGTACAAAATACCCAGGCAGGTGCTTAGTTTTGGTGGGGCTGATGGTAAGGGCCCACCTCTTAGTGGCATGCTCCAGTCTCAGCAGCAGCGTCTCCAACTCCTCCTCTGAATGAGCAGCTATTACCAAATCATCAGCACACATCACGTGGTTGAGCAATAGGGAGCCATCCCTTGACCGCACCCGGGCATCGATCAGCCTCCCATTATATCTGTACCATATGGAGATTCCCCCGGTACAGCTATTGAAGGCTTCACGAACTACGTGGTCAAAAGAGATGTTAAATAATGTGGGAGCCAGAGGACATCCCTGTCGCACCCCAAAGTGTACAGGTAATGGCTCTGACTCCCGGCCACGTAGTTTTACCCGGGCCCGCTCACCATCATGAAAGTCCTTAATGATCGTGAGCAGAGGGTCAGGTACTCCAAAAGCACGAAGAACAACCCAGAGCCCAGGCCTACTGATGGTATCATAGGCCTTGACCAGGTCAATAAAGCAGAGATGTAGGTCTTGTTGGAATTCCCTCCACCTCTGCTGTAGCAGACGGACAGAAAATATGGCATCTGTGCAGGACCGCCCTTTCCTGAAACCGCATTGGGGCACCGCAAGCCTCTCCTCAGCGTGCCTAGCAAGGCGATGTTGAATAATCCTTGTCAGGACCTTTCCCGGCACACTGAGGAGTGAGATGCCCCTGTAGTTGTTACAGTCTGTGCGGTCCCCCTTCTTTAAAAGGGGGACCACCAGGGCATCCTTCCAATCCTGCGGAACGCGTCCAGTGGTGCAGACTGTTGTTATGATGTCATATAGGGCAGTCTGTGCACAAACGCCACCCTCCCTCAGCATTTCGCTTGGGAGATCATCTCTGCCCGTTGCCTTTCCTGGTCTCAGACTCCGGATCGCCTTCAGTACTTCCTCAACAGATGGCACCTCAGCCAGCCACTCACAGGTGGTGACTTCTTCCAATATTTGAGGCACCGCAGCCTCTGCAGGGTCATCCCCACTTTGTGCCACGATGTTTTCCTGGCTGAGGGATTTTCCCTCCCCCAGGACCTCACAGAAATGCTCAGCAAATCTGCAAACCTGTTCCTGGGGGTCGGAGATTGGATCACCGTTTTTTCCCCTAATGATGGTAATAGGTGTGGCGCTGCAGGTTACTTTTTTGATGGAGTTAAATAGAGATTTGTGATCACGGGCCACTTAGGCAGACTCCATCTCCTCAGCAACCCGCGACCACCACCCATCCTTGCAGCGCGTCACGGCTCTCAGAACCTCCGAGCGAAGGCTGCGGTAAGCCTCTTCATTCTCTGACGTGGGATGCTGTAGATGATGAGAGTGGGCCTGTCGCTTTTTCTCAACCATCCTGAACACCTCCTCTGTCAGCCAGGGTCTCTGGTGAGGTCTGGACCGCGTACCCAAAGCAGCCATTGCAGCTGCATGAGTCACAGTCCTAAACCTCGCCCATTTACCCTCGACATCAGGAGGAGTCGGGGACAATGCCAATCCCAGCCGCAAGCGATGATGAAATTATCGCTTGCAACTTTCATCAGATAACTGAGACCAGGCCACTTTAGGTTGGAATGGGGTCCTGTGTGTATACCCACCACCGGAGTGGAAGAATGGCAGGCGCATCTTACAGATGAATAGTCGATGGTCAGAGGGCAGATCAGCTCCACGGTAGGTCCTGGTGTCAAGGACATGGGCTCGCATCCGCTGGTCCGTCACTATGTAGTCCAGCAGATGTTCTTGCTTGGACCCGGCATGCATCCATGATGTTGTGTGGATGCGCCGATGCCGGAACAGCGTGTTGGTAATTATAAGCCCATGGGTTGCACAAAAATCTAGCAGCCTCCTACCGTTGTTATTGAGCTGATCTGGCCCATGCCCTCCAATCTGTGGCATTCAGACACACACACAGACACACAAACACACACAGAGACCAGACACGCACAGAGACTCAGAGACACACATAGAGACCCACAGACACACACACACACAGACACACACACACAGACACACACAGACACACATACACACAGACACACACACACACAAACACACACACACACAGACACAGACATACAGACATCCACACAGACACACACACAGAGACTTAGAGACACACATATGGACCCGCAGACACACACACACAGACACACACACACAGACAACAACAACAACAACCGCCATTCGCCACTAAGTGGCGGTGACGTCACCACGACGCTTGTGCCAGGCTATGTGCACCCTGAGGCCACGTGAAGTGTCGAACGCCCGCTGGCAGGAGGTCACGGGGCAGACCCAGGTGCCACGGGTCGACTGACTGAGATGACTGGCTGATGCACCACCTGTGCCCCCTACTGTGCCAACCTGCTGTGCTTTAGCCACCCGGCACTCCGCTCGCTGTTGTGAGCGTCGCTCCTCCGCCCTCCTTTGTTGTTGGAGGGCGACTGCCTCCAACTGCCCAGTAGCATCCTTCACGAGCCTCCTCCACAGAGGCCGATCTTGACACCGCTGGTACCAGTCATCGGCAAGTCCACTCAGCTCCACGTCCTCCTGTACCACATCACTCCATCTCTTCTCCAGCCCGTGCCGCGCCCGCTTAGCCCCCTCAATCCGGCCAAACAAAAGCTGTTTCGGCATGCGGTGGCTGGGCATGCGGGCAACATGACCCAGCCATCGCAGCCTTGCCTGCCGGAGGAGCTCACCGATGGGACCCTGCCCAGATCTTTCAAGGATTTGTGAGCTCCTCACACAATCCAGTCTGGTTAAACCCAGGATGGATCGTAGGCAGGCCAGCCTAAATGTTTCTAACCGGCGAAGATGTTCCATTAGGGGGGTCCACGTTTCGCAAGCGTAGAGAAGGGAGGGAATGACCGTGGCCGAGAAGACCTGAAGCTTAGTGCGGAGCGACAGACCAGGTAGCTTCCACACAGCGTTACGCAACCGATGAAAAGATATTGCCGCTCGACTGATTCGGAGTGAGACCTCTGCTGTTAAACCGGAGCCAGTCATAAGCACACTGCCCAGGTATGGGAAACTCTCCACTCTCTCCACAACTGCCCCATCACTGATTGGGAGTTGTGGGGGTGGAGTGTCCGATGGTACAAAATACCCAGGCAGGTGCTTAGTTTTGGTGGGGCTGATGGTAAGGCCCCACCTCTTAGTGGCACGCTCCAGTCTCAGCAGCAGCGTCTCCAACTCCTCCTCTGACTGAGCAGCTATTACCAAGTCATCAGCATACATAACGTGGTTGAGCAATAGGGAGCCATCCCTTGACCGCACCCGGGCATCGATTAGCCTCCCATTATATCTGTACCATATGGAGATTCCCCCGGTACAGCTATTGAAGGCTTCACGAACTACGTGGTCAAAATAGATGTTAAATAATGTGGGAGCCAGAGGACATCCCTGTCGCACCCCAAGGTGTACAGGGAATGGCTCTGACTCCCGGCCACGTAGTTTTACCCGGGCCCGCTCACGATCATTAAGGACCTTCATGATGGTGAGCAGAGGGTCAGGTACTCCAAAAGCACGAAGAACGACCCAGAGCCCAGGCCTACTGATGGTATCATAGGCCTTGACCAGGTCAATAAAGCAGAGATGTAGGTCTTGTTGGAATTCCCTACACCTCTGCTGTAGCAGACGGACAGAAAATATGGCATCTGTGCAGGACCGCCCTTTCCTGAAACCGCATTGGGGCTCCGCAAGCCTCTCCTCAGCGTGCCTGGCAAGGCGATGCTGAATAATCCTTGCCAGGACCTTTCCCGGCACACTGAAGAGTGAGATGCCCCTGTAGTTGTTACAGTCTGTGCGGTCCCCCTTCTTAAAAAGGGGGACCACCAGGGCATCCTTCCAATCCTGCGGAACCCGTCCAGTGGTCCAGACTGTTGTTATGATGTCATATAGGGCAGTCTGTGCACAAACGCCACCCTCCCTCAGCATTTCGCTTGGGAGATCATCTCTGCCCGCTGCCTTACCTGGCCTCAGACTCCGGATCGCCTTCAATACTTCCTCAGCAGATGGCACCTCAGCCAGCCACTCACAGGGGGTGACTTCATCCAATATTTGAGGCACCGCAGCCTCAGCAGGGTCATCCTCACTTTGTGCCACGATGTTTTCCTGGCTGAGGGATTTTCCCTCCCCCAGGACCTCACAGAAATGCTCAGCAAATCTGCGAACCTGTTCCTGGGGGTCGGAAATTGGATCACCGTTTTTTCCCCTAATGATGGTAATAGGTGTGGCGCTGCAGGTTACTTTTTTGATGGAGTTAAATAGAGATTTGTGATCACGGGCCACTGAGGCAGACTCCATCTCCTCAGCAACCCGCGACCACCACCCATCCTTGCAGCGCCTCACGGCTCTCCGAACCTCCGAGCGAAGGCTGCGGTAAGCCTCCTCATTCTCTGACGTGGGATTCTGTAGCCGATGACAGTGGGCCTGTCGCTTTTTCTCAACCATCGTGAACAACTCCTCTGTCATCCAGGGTGTCTGGGGAGGTCTGGACCGCGTACCCAAAGCAGCCATTGCAGCTGCATGAGTCACAGTCCTAAACCTCGCCCATTTACCCTCGACATCAGGAGGAGTCGGGGACGATGCCAATCCCAGCCGCAAGCGATGATGAAATTCTCGCTTGCAACTTTCATCAGATAACTGAGACCAGGCCACTTTAGGTTGGAATGGGGTCCTGGGTGTACACCCACCACCGGAGTGGAAGAATGGCAGGCGCATCTTACAGATGACTAGTCGATGGTCAGAGGGCAGATCAGCTCCACGGTAGGTCCTGGTGTCAAGGACATGGGCTCGCATTCGCTGGTCCGTCACTATGTAGTCCAGCAGATGTTCTTGCTTGGACCCGGCATGCATCCATGATGTTGTGTGGATGCGCCGATGCCGGAACAGCGTGTTGGTAATTACAAGCCCATGGGCTGCACAAAAATCTAGCAGCCTCCTCGTGTTGTTATTGAGCTGATCTGGCCCATGCCCTCCAATCACTCCAGACCAGGTGCCAGTATCATGACCAACTCGGGCATTGAAGTCACCCAACATGATGACTCTATCCCGAGGGGCCACTTTAGCCAGCACCTGTGACAGGAGGTCATAGAAGGCATCTGACTCATCGGCTTTGCCTGCATCCCTCCACGGATGTTCATCTTCGGTGGGGGCATAAGTAACCACGACCACCATTCCTCGCCTCCGGTTGATGGGAAGGCGAGCCCAAAGTAGCCTGGGGCTTACAGCTTCCCACACCTCACCGCCACGCTCCCACGCCCCCTTCATTCTTTTGTTCAAAAGAAGACCCACACCCTGTTGTTTGGCAGTCTGCTGCCCCGAGTAGAGGACTGTCCACCCCTCATGGTGGCAGGAGCCAGAGCCGGTCCACCGGACCTCCTGAATGCCGCATAGATCCAGGCGGTACCGGTCCAGCTCCCGACAGAGGAGTGGCAGCCTCTCCTCTGCAGTGAGCGTTCGAACATTCCACGTGGCCAACCGTAGTGGCTTTTCGTTGTTTCTGGAGTAGCCCCGAGGGTAGGTATTCAATCTCCTGGCTCCGCCAATTGGGGTTTGGCCAGGAGACGTCATAGACGCCTGGCCCCCCGGGGCCTCCGGCACAAGCTTAGTTGTTACATATTTCAGTTTAATTCGTAGTTTCGTGGTAATTAATTGAAGGTGGAGGGGTTACCAGCCCCTCGCACCCGTCCAGAGCCCCTGTTTAGCCCCTGTGGTGGACACATATGCCATGAGGGGAGGAGCCAATCAAAATTGGATCTCCCCCCACAGCGCTGTCCACGACAGAGTTGCCCATCCGGCACACACACACAGACACACACACAGACACACACACAGACACACACACACAGACACACACACAGACACACAGACACACACACAGACACACACACAGACACACACAGACACACAGACACCCACACAGAGACCCACAGATATGCACAGAGACTCACAGACATACAAAGAGACCCACAGACCCACACACGGACACACAAACACACACACAGACACACACACATACACACACGGACACACGGACACGGACACACAGACACACACAGACACACAGACACACACACAGACATGCACAGTGATCCATACATGGGATGAGACGAGAGGGTTCTGTATGGGATGAGAGTTCTGTATGGGATGAGGGTTCTGTATGGGATGCAGGTTCTGTATCGGATGAGGGTTCTGAATGGGATGAGGGTTTTGTATGGGATGAGGCGAGGGTTCTGTATGGGATGAGGGTTCTGTATGGGATGAGGGTTTTGTATGGGATGAAGGTTCTGTATGGGATGAGGGTTCTGAATGGGATGAAGGTTCTGTATGGGATGAGATGAGGGTTCTGTATGGGATGAAGGTTCTGTATGGGATGAGACTGGGGTTCTGTATGGGATGAGACGAGGGTTCTGTATGGGATGAGGGTTCTGTATGGGATGAGACGAGAGGGTTCTGTATGGGATGAGGGTTCTGTATGGGATGAGACGAGAGGGCTCTGTATGGGATGAGGGTTCTGTATGGGATGAGACAAGAGGGTTCTGTATGGGATGAGACGATAGGGTTCTGTATGGGATGAGAGTTCTGTATGGGATGAGACGAGAGGGTTCTGTATGGGATGAGGGTTCTGTATGGGATGAGACGAGAGGGTTCTGCATGGGATGAGGGTTCTGTATGGGATGAGAAGAAAGGGTCCTGTATGGGACGAAGGTTCTGTATGGGATGAGGGTTCCGTATGGGATGAGGGTTCTGTATGGGATGAGGGTTCTGTATGGGATGAGGGTTCCGTATGGGATGGGACAAGGGTTCTGTATGGGATGAGGGTTCTGTATGGGATGAGGGTTCTGTATGGGATGAGGGTTCTGTATGGGATGAGACGAGGGTTCTGTATGGGATGAGATGAGGGTTCTGTATGGGATGAGGGTTCTGTATGCGATGAAGGTTCTGTATCGGATGAGACGAGAGGGTTCTGTATGGGATGAGGGTTCTGTATGGGATGAAGGTTCTGTATGGGATGAAGGTTCTGCATGGGATGAGGGTTCTGTATGGGGTGAGGGTTCTGTATGAGATGAGACGAGGGTTCTGTATGGGATGAAGGTTCTGTATGGGATGAAGGTTCTGTATGGGATGAGGGTTCTGTATGGGATGAGACGAGGGTTCTGTATGGGATGAGACGAGGGTTCTATATGGTATGAGGGTTCTGTATGGGATGAGGGTTCAGTATGGGACGAGGGTTCTGTATGGGATGAGACGAGGGTTCTGTATGGGATGAGGGTTCTGTATGGGATGAGGCGAGGGTTTTGTATGGGATGAGGGTTCTGTATGGGATGAGATGAGAGGGTTCTGTATGGGATGAGGGTTCTGTATGGGATGAGATGAGGGTTCTGTATGGGATGAGACGGGGGTTCTGTATGGGATGAGGGTTCTGTATGGGATGAGACGAGAGGGTTCTGTATGGGATGAGGGTTCTGTATGGGATGAGGGTTCTGTATGGGATGAGGGTTTTGTATGGGATGAGCGTTCTGTATGGGATGAGGGATCTGTATGGGATGAGGCGAGGGTTCTGCATGGGATGAGGGTTCTGTGTGGGATGAGATGAGAGGGTTCTGTATGGGATGAGGGTTCTGTATGGGATGAGATGAGGGTTCTGTATGGGATGAGATGGGGGTTCTGTATGGGATGAGGGTTCTGTATGGGATGAGACGAGGGTTCTGTATGCGATGAAGGTTCTGTATGGGATGAGGGTTCTGTATGGGATGAGATGAGAGGGTTCTGTATGGGATGAGGGTTCTGTATGGGATGAGACGAGAGGGTTCTGTGTGGGATGAGACGAGAGGGTTCTGTTTGGGATGAGACGAGGGTTCTGTATGGGATGAGGGTTCTGTATGGGATGAGGGTTCTGTATGGGATGAGACGAGTGTTCTGTATGGGATGAGACGAGGGTTCTATATGGGATGAGGGTTCTGTATGGGATGAGGGTTCTGTATGGGATGAGGGTTCTGTATGGGATGAGACGAGGGTTCTGTATGGGATGAGGGTTCTGTATGGGATGAAGCGAGGGTTCTGTATGGGATGAGGGTTCTGTATGGGATGAGATGAGATGGTTCTGTATGGGATGAGGGTTCTGTATGGGATGAGATGAGGGTTCTGTATGGGATGAGACGGGGGTTCTGTATGGGATGAGGGTTCTGTATGGGATGAGACGAGAGGGTTCAGTATGGGATGAGACAAGGCTTCTGTATGGGATGAGGGTTCTGTATGGGATGAGACGAGGGTTCTGTATGGGATGAGGGTTCTGTATGGGATGAGGGTTCTGTAAGGGATGAGGGTTCTGTATGGGATGAGGTTTCTGTATGGGATGAGGGATCTGTATGGGATGAGGCGAGGGTTCTGTATGGGATGAGGGTTCTGTATGGGATGAGATGAGAGGGTTCTGTATGGGATGAGGGTTCTGTATGGGATGAGATGAGGGTTCTGTATGGGATGAGACGGGGGTTCTGTATGGGATGAGGGTTCTGTATGGGATGAGACGAGGGTTCTGTATGGGATGAAGGTTCTGTATGGGATGAGGGTTCTGTATGGGATGAGATGAGAGGGTTCTGTATGGGATGAGGGTTCTGTATGGGATGAGACGAGAGGGTTCTGTGTGGGATGAGACGAGAGGGTTCTGTTTGGGATGAGATGAGGGTTCTGTATGGGATGAGGGTTCTGTATGGGATGAGGGTTCTGTATGGGATGAGGGTTCTGTTTAGGATGACTCAACCCCCTCTCTCTCTACCCCCTCTCTCTCTACCCCTCTCTCTCTCTCTACCCCCTCTCTCTCTCTACCCCCTCTCTCTCTACCCCCTCTCTCTCTACCCCCTGTCTCTCTACCTCATCTACCCCCCTTCTCTCTACCCCCCTTCTCTCTACCCCCTCTCTCTCTACCTCCTCTCTCTCTCTACCCCCTCTACCCCCTTTCTCTCTCTCCCTCTCTCCATCTCTCTCTCTCTCCCCTCTCTCCCTCTCCCCCACGAAGTGTATAATTTTCTTCGCCTCTGCCTCGTTTCCACGACAACGCTAAGAAGCACCCCGCGCACGAGGAATGAGCCCACAGGGTGGCAATGCGGCGCCTCCTCGTCACACGTGGGAGGGGGGGGGGGGAGACAAAGGCGGCCGGACGTGGTGGTTGCTGGCCCACCCATCCCCTCGTGTGCCACAGCGCCGGTAGCCTTCATAGGCGCTGCTGCTACTCGCTAACAGCACTTGCCCCTGCAGCCTGTTAGAGGCTACACGGGGGACCTTTGTCTGTGTCTAGGCGCTGCTGCTGCTACTCGCTAACAACACTTGCCCCTACAGCCTGTTAAAGGCTACACGGGAGATCTTTGTCTGTGTATAGGTGCTGTTGCTACTCGCTAACAGCACTTGCCCCTACAGTCTGCTAGAGGCTACACGGGGGATCTTTGTCTGTGTATAGGTGCTGCTGCTGCTCGCTAACAGCACTTGCCCCTATAGTCTGTTAGAGGCTACACGGGGGATCTTTGTATTTTGGCGGCTGCTGCTGCTGTTTGATAATCATTTCATTTCACTTTTTTATTTAATAACTAAAAAAAATGAGACTCTAGCGAGAGTAGAATCACGGCGTGTCTGTGTGCAGTAGTTACATTAGGGAAACTAAGCGATGTTTCGGACCGCGTTCGTGAACACAAGGCAGATCTGAAACACGGTAGGACCAATACCTCAGCCGTGGCTGATCATTGTTTAAACGCTGTGGGCATACACGAAATAGATTTTTGCCAAGACAAGGGTACTCTGCAAGCCCACTGGCTATCAGCAAAGATTCGTTCATGAAGCCATCCAGATATATAAGCACAGACGCAATTTCAACCGAGAAGATGGGTACAAACTGAGCAATCATTGGAAGGATGTTATGGACACCCCCACAGCTACCGTTTGTCAAGATTTCTCCGATCTTACATTCACAAGCAAATCTCTTACATTGACATGCTAATCTCTCACAATACAATGACCACCCCCACAGATCCGTTTCTCAATATTTCTCTGATCTTACATTCACAAGCAAATCTCTTACATTGACATGCTAATCTCTCACAATACAATAGCCACGCCCACAGATCCGTTTCTCAAGATTTCTCTGATCTTACATTCACAAGCAAATCTCTTACATTGACATGCTAATCTCTCACAATACAATGGCCACCCCCGCAGCTACCGTTTGTCAAGATTTCTCCGATCTTACATTCACAAGAAAATCTCTTACATTGACATGCTAATCTCTCACAATACAATGGCCACCCCCACAGATCGGTTTGTCAAGATTTCTCCGATCTTACATTCACAAGAAAATCTCTTACATTGACATGCTAATCTCTCACAATACAATAGCCACCCCCGCAGCTACCGTTTGTCAAGATTTCTCCGATTTTACATTCACAAGAAAATCTCTTACATTGACATGCTAATCTCTCAGGATACAATGACCACCCCCACAGATCCGTTTGTCAAGATTTCTCCGATCTTACATTCACAAGCAAATCTCTTACATTGAAATGCTAATCTCCTACGATACAATGGCCACCCCCACAGCTACCGTTTGTCAAGATTTTTCCGATCTTACATTCACAAGCAAATTTCATCTCTAGCATCGCCCACTGACCCTTGAGCTCCACCCATCTCAAACCTTTAAAACTCCCTGCCTTAGCAGCGCTCCATCCATATATTTTTTCCTGCCCCAGAAGCTCTTCCGCTATATTTTTCACCTGATAACGATCGCTTGCGTTGCGATCTTAACGTCGTGATGTTGATTTTTTTTAATTGTTTGTTCTATCTACGCTGCTTTTTTACGAAAAACCCAAAGAATATAACAAAAAATAGTTTAGTTTTGGTGTGATTATATATGAGTATGGGTCTCTGTGGGTCTCTATGAGTCTGGGTCTCTGTGGGTCTCTCTGAGTATGGTCTCTGTGGGTCTCTATGACTATGGGTCTCTGTAGGTCTCTAGTAGTGTGGGCCTCTGTGGGTCTCTATGAGTATGGGTCTCTGTGGGTCTCTATGAGTTTGGGTCTCTGTGGGTCTCTCTGAGTATGGGTCTCTGTGGGTCTCTAGTAGTGTGGGTCTCTGTGGGTCTCTCTGAGTATGGGTCTCTGTGGGTCTATATGAGTCTGGGTCTCTGTGGGTCTCTATGAGTATGGGTCTCTGTGGGTCTCTCTGAGTATGGGTCTCTGTGGGTCTATATGAGTCTGGGTCTCTGTGGGTCTCTATGAGTATGGATCTCTGTGGGTCTCCATGAGTCTGGGTCTCTGTGGGTCTCTATGAGTCTGGGTCTCTGAGTCTACATGACTATGGGTCTCTGTGGGTCTCTATGAGTATGGGTCTTTTGTGTCGGTCTATTGGTTTCTATGAGTCTGCTATAAAAATGCCCACGTAATGATTGACATCAGCTGCTTTGTTGAGCCAGCCATCATTTGTGATGGGCAGTGGCCACTTCTGACAGATAGCTACTGGACGAGCAGATCAGTTGAGTTTGGAACCACCCAGAAAGTCGATCTTGATTCGAAGCTTTCGTGACTGCGGGTATCCATACTCTTTGGTTCTTTCGGTAAAGTCCACGTAGGCGGAATATGAATAAATCGCGACGTTTCGGTCGCAACGCAAGCGACCGTCTTCAGGTGACCGTCTTCGGGTGAAGACGGCACGCTGGTGTTGCGATCGACACCTCGTGGATCTGTTAATTTTCTACCCACGTGGACTTTACCGCGCATTGGGCTCACTCGGAGAGGTCGTTTCGGCAACCGACATAGCGCTCCAGCACTAAGAGCTATTCTCTTTAATCTACGCGACAGCAGGGAATGGTCAATTGCCGAAAGCTTTCGGCCGATCGATTTAAAGCGAAATTCAACGCTGTTCTTTGCGTCCTGCGACTCCTCAAGATCGCCGGTCGCCTTGATTTGAAGCTTTCGTGGCTGCAGGAATCCGCACTTTTTGGTTCTTTCGGTGAAGTCACGTGGGTGGACAAAATGAAACACGCAGTAAGACGGTCGCTGGTGTTGCGATCGAAACGTCGTGATCTCTTAATATTCTATCTACGCGACTTTATCGATAGAACCACAGAGTACACCGAGGAAGGCGTTTGTCCTTTGGCAAATCCACCTCCATCTCTCTACCCCGAACTGACTCTCCTTAATTAAAGATCACACGCCTTTATACGCACGAACCTAATTTTGGGGGCCCTTCACCTGGTGGCTGTGAAGTTAAATGAATAGTCTCAGATAAATAAAGTAGAATAAATAGTTTTTATTTCGATTTAAAGCTTTCGTGACTGCAAGGATTCATCTTCTTTGGTACTTTCGGTAAAGTCACGTAGAATGAGGACACTCCAGCGCTGTCCTCCAGACAGTCTCGTCCCCTTCACCTGATGAAGGCTGCTTGTGTTGTGGCCGAAACGTCGTGAGAATATTATTGTGTTAGAATAAATAGCCTAGTTTTAGGACTCAAGGCAGGTGTTTATTTCTCTCTCTTTCGCTCTCCCTATCTCTCTCTCTCTCGCTCACCCTATCTCTCTCTCCCTATCTCTCTCTCCCTATCTCTCTCTCTCGCTCACCCTATCTATCTATCTCTCTCTCGCTCACCCTATCTCTCTCTCCCTATCTTTCTCTCTCTCGCTCACCCTATCTCTCTCTCCCTATCTCTCTCTCCCTATCTCTCTCCCTATCTCTCTCTCTCACTCACCCTATCTATCTATCTCTCTCTCGCTCACCCTATCTCTCTCTCCCTATCTCTCTCTCCCTATCACTCTCCCTATCTGTCTCTCTTGCTCACCCTATCTCTCTCTCTCTCGCTCGCTGCACTTGCTTCTGCTTTTTTTGCCCTGAGACCCGGTTTCTACTCTAGACACTGACTATGAGACCCGGTCTCTACTCTAGACACTGAATCCTGAGACCCGGTCTTAACTCTAGACACTGACCCTGAGACCCGGTCTCAACTCTAGACACTGACTCTGAGACCCGGTCTCTACTCTAGACACTGACTCTGAGACCCGGTCTCAACTCTAGACACTGACCTTGAGACCGGGTCTCAACTCTAGACACTGACCCTGAGACCCGGGCTCAACTCTAGACACTGACCCTGAGACCCGGTCTCTACTTTAGACGCTGACCCTGAGACCCGGTCTCTACTCTAGACACTGATCCTGAGACACGGTCTCTACTCTAGATACTGACCCTGAGACCCGGTCTCTACTCTAGACACTGACCCTGAGACCCGGTCTCTACTCTAGACACTGACCCTGAGACCCGGTCTCAACTCTAGACACTGACCCTGAGACCCGGTCTCTACTCTAGACTCTGAGACCCTGAGACCCGGTCTCAACTCTAGACACTGAGACCCGGTCTCTACTCTAGACACTGACCCTGAGACCCGGTCTCACCTCTAGACACTGACCCTGAGACCCGGTCTCTACTCTAGACTCTGAGACCCTGAGACCCGGTCTCTACTCTAGACACTGACCCTGAGACCCGGTCTCTACTCTAGACTCTGAGATCCTGAGAGCCGGTCTCTACTCTAGACACTGACCCTGAGACACCGGTCTCTACTCTAGACACTGACCCTGAGACCCGGTCTCAACTCTAGACACTGACCCTGAGACCCGGTCTCTACTCTAGACTCTGAGACCCTGAGACCCGGTCTCTACTCTAGACACTGACCCTGAGACCCGGTCTCTACTCTAGACTCTGAGATCCTGAGACCCGGTCTCTACTCTAGACACTGACCCTGAGACCCGGTCTCTACTCTAGACACTGACCCCGAGACCCGGTCTCAACTCTAGACACTGATTCTGAGACCCCGGTCTCTACTCTAGACACTGACCCTGAGACCCGGTCTCTACTCTAGACACTGAGACACTGAGACCCGGTCTCAACTCTAGACACTGACCCTGAGACCCCGGTCTCTACTCTAGACACTGACCCTGAGACCCGGTCTCTACTCTAGACACTGAGACACTGAGACCCAGTCTCAACTCTAGACACTGATCCTGAGACCCCGGTCTCTACTCTAGACACTGACCCTGAGACCCGGTCTCTACTCTAGACACTGAGACACTGAGACCCGGTCTCAACTCTAGACACTGACCCTGAGACCCCGGTCTCTACTCTAGACACTGACCCTGAGACCCGGTCTCTACTCTAGACACTGACCCTGAGACCCGGTCTCAATTCTAGACACTGACTCTGAGACCCGGTCTCTACTCTAGACACTGACTCTGAGACCCGGTCTCAACTCTAGACACTGACCTTGAGACCGGGTCTCAACTCTAGACACTGACCCTGAGACCCAGTCTCAACTCTAGACACTGACCCTGAGACCCGGTCTCTACTCTAGACACTGACCCTGGGACCCGGTCTCAACTCTAGACACTGACCCTGAGACCCGGTCTCTACTCTAGACACTGACCCTGAGACCCGGTCTCTACTCTAGACACTGACCCTGAGACCCGGTCTCTACTCTAGACACTGACCCTGAGACCCGGTCTCTACTCTAGACACTGACCCTGAGACCCGGTCTCTACTCTAGACACTGAGACACTGAGACCCGGTCTCAACTCTAGACACTGACCCTGAGACCCGGTCTCTACTCTAGACACTGACCCTGAGACCCGGTCTCAACTCTAGACACTGACCCTGAGACCCGGTCTCTACTCTAGACACTGACCCTGAGACCCGGTCTCTACTCTAGACACTGACCCCGAGACCCCAGTCTCTACTCTAGACACTGACCCCGAGACCCCGGTCTCTACTCTAGACACTGACCCTGAGACCCGATCTCAACTCTAGACACTGACTCTGAGACCCAGTCTTTACTCTAGACACTGACCCTGAGACCCGGTCTCTACTCTAGACACTGACCCTGAGACCCGGTCTCTACTCTAGACACTGACCCTGAGACCCGGTCTCTACTCTAGACACTGACCCTGAGACCCGGTTTCTACTCTAGACACTGACCCTGAGACCCGGGCTCTACTCTAGACACTGACCCTGAGACCCGGTCTCTACTCTAGACACTGACCCTGAGACCCGGTCTCAACTCTAGACACTGACCCTGAGACCCGGTCTCTACTCTAGACACTGACCCTGAGACCCGGTCTCAACTCTAGACACTGACCCTGAGACCCGGTTTCTACTCTAGACACTGACCCTGAGACCCGGTCTCTACTCTAGACACTGACCCTGAGACCCGGTCTCAACTCTAGACATTGACCCTGAGACCCGGTCTCTACTCTAGACACTGACCCTGAGACCCCGGTCTCTACTCTAGACACTGACCCTGAGACCCGGTCTCTACTCTAGACACTGACCCTGAGACCCGGTCCTCTACTCTAGACACTGACCCTGAGACCCGGTCTCTACTCTAGACACTGACCCTGAGACCCGGTCTCTACTCTAGACACTGACCCTGAGACCCGGTCTCTACTCTAGACACTGACCCTGAGACCCGGTCTCAACTCTAGACACTGACCCTGAGACCCGGTCTCTACTCTAGACACTGACCCTGAGACCCGGTCTCTACTCTAGACACTGACCCCGAGACCCGGTCTCAACTCTAGACACTGATTCTGAGACCCCGGTCTCTACTCTAGACACTGACCCTGAGACCCGGTCTCTACTCTAGACACTGAGACACTGAGACCCGGTCTCAACTCTAGACACTGACCCTGAGACCCCGGTCTCTACTCTAGACACTGACCCTGAGACCCGGTCTCTACTCTAGACACTGAGACACTGAGACCCAGTCTCAACTCTAGACACTGATCCTGAGACCCCGGTCTCTACTCTAGACACTGACCCTGAGACCCGGTCTCTACTCTAGACACTGAGACACTGAGACCCGGTCTCAACTCTAGACACTGACCCTGAGACCCCGGTCTCTACTCTAGACACTGACCCTGAGACCCGGTCTCTACTCTAGACACTGACCCTGAGACCCGGTCTCAACTCTAGACACTGACTCTGAGACCCGGTCTCTACTCTAGACACTGACTCTGAGACCCGGTCTCAACTCTAGACACTGACCTTGAGACCGGGTCTCAACTCTAGACACTGACCCTGAGACCCAGTCTCAACTCTAGACACTGACCCTGAGACCCGGTCTCTACTCTAGACACTGACCCTGGGACCCGGTCTCAACTCTAGACACTGACCCTGAGACCCGGTCTCTACTCTAGACACTGACCCTGAGACCCGGTCTCTACTCTAGACACTGACCCTGAGACCCGGTCTCAACTCTAGACACTGACCCTGAGACCCGGTCTCTACTCTAGACACTGACCCTGAGACCCGGTCTCTACTCTAGACACTGAGACACTGAGACCCGGTCTCAACTCTAGACACTGACCCTGAGACCCGGTCTCTACTCTAGACACTGACCCTGAGACCCGGTCTCAACTCTAGACACTGACCCTGAGACCCGGTCTCTACTCTAGACACTGACCCTGAGACCCGGTCTCTACTCTAGACACTGACCCCGAGACCCCAGTCTCTACTCTAGACACTGACCCCGAGACCCCGGTCTCTACTCTAGACACTGACCCTGAGACCCGATCTCAACTCTAGACACTGACTCTGAGACCCAGTCTTTACTCTAGACACTGACCCTGAGACCCGGTCTCTACTATAGACACTGACCCTGAGACCCGGTCTCTACTCTAGACACTGACCCTGAGACCCGGTCTCTACTCTAGACACTGACCCTGAGACCCGGTTTCTACTCTAGACACTGACCCTGAGACCCGGTCTCTACTCTAGACACTGACCCTGAGACCCGGTCTCTACTCTAGACACTGACCCTGAGACCCGGTCTCAACTCTAGACACTGACCCTGAGACCCGGTCTCTACTCTAGACACTGACCCTGAGACCCGGTCTCAACTCTAGACACTGACCCTGAGACCCGGTTTCTACTCTAGACACTGACCCTGAGACCCGGTCTCTACTCTAGACACTGACCCTGAGACCCGGTCTCAACTCTAGACACTGACCCTGAGACCCGGTCTCTACTCTAGACACTGACCCTGAGACCCCGGTCTCTACTCTAGACACTGACCCTGAGACCCGGTCTCTACTCTAGACACTGACCCTGAGACCCGGTCTCTACTCTAGACACTGACCCTGAGACCCGGTCTCTACTCTAGACACTGACCCTGAGACCCGGTCTCTACTCTAGACACTGACCCTGAGACCCGGTCTCTACTCTAGACACTGACCCTGAGACCCGGTCTCAACTCTAGACACTGACCCTGAGACCCGGTCTCTACTCTAGACACTGACCCTGAGACCCGGTCTCTACTCTAGACACTGACCCTGAGACCCGGTCTCAACTCTAGACACTGACCCTGAGTCCCGGTCTCTACTCTAGACACTGACCCTGAGACCCGGTCTCAACTCTAGACACTGACCCTGAGACCCGGTCTCAACTCTAGACACTGACCCTGAGACCCGGTCTCTACTCTAGACACTGACCCTGAGACCCGGTCTCTACTCTAGACACTGACCCTGAGACCCGGTCTCAACTCTAGACACTGACCCTGAGACCCGGTCTCTGCTCTAGACACTGACCCTGAGACCCGGTCTCTACTCTAGACACTGACCCTGAGACCCGGTCTCAACTCTAGACACTGACCCTGAGACCCGGTCTCTACTCTAGACACTGACCCTGAGACCCGGTCTCTACTCTAGACACTGACCCTGAGACCCGGTCTCTACTCTAGACACTGACCCTGAGACCCGGTCTCAACTCTAGACACTGACCCTGAGACCCGGTCTCTACTCTAGACACTGATCCTGAGACCCAGTCTCTACTCTAGACACTGACCCTGAGGCCCGGTCTCTACTCTAGACACTGAGACCCGGTCTCTAGTCTAGACACTGATCCTGAGACCCGGTCTCTACTCTAGACACTGACCCTGAGACCCCGGTCTCTACTCTAGACACTGACCCTGAGACCCGGTCTCTACTCTAGACACTGACCCTGAGACCCGGTCTCAACTCTAGACACTGACCCTGAGACCCGGTCTCTACTCTAGACACTGACCCTGAGACCCGGTCTCTACTCTAGACACTGACCCTGAGACCCGGTCTCAACTCTAGACACTGACCCTGAGACCCGGTCTCTACTCTAGACACTGACCCTGAGACCCGGTCTCAACTCTAGACACTGACCCTGAGACCCGGTCTCTACTCTAGACACTGACCCTGAGACCCGGTCTCTACTCTAGACACTGACCCTGAGACCCGGTCTCTACTCTAGACACTGACCCTGAGACCCCGGTCTCTACTCTAGACCCTGACCCTGAGACCCGGTATCAACTCTAGACACTGACCCTGAGACCCAGTCTCTACTCTAGACGCTGACCCTGAGACCCCGGTCTCTACTCTAGACACTGACCCTGAGACCCCGGTCTCTACTCTAGATGCCGATCTTCGTGCAGGGTTATTTGGAGTTCAGATCGCGTGAGGTTAATCAGTGGCCCCAAGCTGCCCGCTGCCACGTGATTGCGTGCTGAAGATCTGGTAATTGCCGCTTGCTCTGACCAGACGGGCACTGTGTGGCGGCAGACGTAACAGTCGAGCACACCCACCAATACCAAATCTGTCGCCATGGGACAAGTTGCACCCAGCCAGCGATGGGCTCCATCTGCGATTTCGCATAACCCCCCTGGCCCAGCGTGCTTACGTGATCACCTCCCCGCAACGTTTGCTGCGTTACAAGCGGAGTCATTGGATCTCTGCGGGTTGCTCTGTGTGTCTCTATGGGTTTTTTATACGAATCTCTGGAGTTCTGCGGGTGCTCTATGGGTCTCTGTGGATTTCTATGGGTCTATATGAGTCACTGGGTATCTGTGGGTCTCTGTGGGTCTCTATGGTTCTGTACTCGTTTCTGGATCTCTGTGGGTCTCTATGGGTCGCTATGGTTTTACAGTATATGAGTCTCTGGATCGATGTGGGTCTCTGTGGGTCTCTATGTGTTTCTATGGGTCTATATGAGTCACTGGGTATCTGTGGGTCTTTGTGGGTCTCTACGGCTCTGTACTCGTCTTAGGATCTCTGTGGGTCTCTGTGGGTTTTTGTGGGTTCTCTGTGGTTCTGTACGTGTCTCTGAATCTCTGTGGGTCTCTATGGGTCTCTCTGGTGCTATATGAGTCACTGGGTATCTGTGGGTCTCTGTGGGTCTCTCTGGTTCTGTACGTGTCTCTGGATCTCTGTAGATCTCTATGGGTCTCTCTGGTGCTATACGAGTCACTGGGTCTCTGTGGGTCTCTGTGGGTCTCTGTGGGTCTCTGTGGATCTCTATGGGTCTACATGAGTCACTGGATCTCTGTGGGTCTCTGTGGGTCTCTATGGTTCTGTACGTGTCTCTGGATCTCTGTGGATCTCTATGGGTCTCTCTGGTGCTATATGAGTCACTGGGTATCTGTGGGTCTCTGTGGGTCTCGACGGCTCTGTACTCGTCTCTGGATCTCTGTGGGTCTCTGTGGGTCTTTGTGGGTCTCTCTGGTTCTGTACGTGTCTCTGAATCTCTGTGGGTCTCTCTGGTTCTCTACGTGTCTCTGAATCTCTGTGGGTCTCTATGGTTCTGTACGTGTCTCTGAATCTCTGTGGATCTCTGTGGGTCTCTATGGTTCTGTACGTGTCTCTGAATCTCTGTGGGTCTCTGTGGGTCTCTCTGGTGCTATACGAGTCACTGGATCTCTGTGGGTCTCTGTGGGTCTTTGTGGGTCTCTCTGGTTCTGTAAGTGTCTCTGGATCTCTGTGAGTCTCTGTGGGTCTCTGTGAGTCTCTGTGGATCTCTGTGGGTCCCTGTGGGTCTCTATGGTTCTGTTCGCGTCTCTGGATCTCTGTGGATCTCTATGGGTCTCTCTGGTGCTATATGAGTCACTGGGTATCTGTGGGTCTCTGTGGGTCTCTATGGTTCTGTACGTGTCTCTGGATCTCTGTGAGTCTCTGTGGGTCTCTCTGGTTCTGTACGTGTCTCTGAATCTCTGTGGGTCTCTCTGGTTCTGTACGTGTTTCTGGATCTCTGTGGGTCTCTGTGGGTCTCTCTGGTGCTATACGAGTCACTGGGTCTCTGTGGGTCTCTGTGGGTCTCTACGGCTCTGTACTCGTCTTAGGATCTCTGTGGGTCTCTGTGGGTCTTTGTGGGTTCTCTCTGGTTCTGTACGTGTCTCTGAATCTCTGTGGGTCTCTCTGGTTCTGTACGTGTTTCTGGGTCTCTGTGGGTCTCTGTGGGTCTCTCTGGTGCTATACGAGTCACTGGATCTCTGTGGGTCTCTTGCTGACCAAGCAGCTTTTGTCTGGCCGGATGAATGTGGGCTAAAGGGGCACGGCATGGGCTGGAGAAGAGATGGAGCTGATGGGTGAGTGAGTGGGAGAGTGGGTGGGTGGGTGAGTGGGTGGGTGATTGGGTGGGTTAGTGGGTGGGTGGGTGGGTGAGTGGGTGAGTGAGTGAGTGGGTGGGTGAGTGGGTGGGTGAGTGGTTGGGTGAATCCGTGGGTGAGTGGGTGGGTGAGTGGGTAGGTGGCAGAGTGGGTGAGTGAGTGAGTGAGTGGGTGAGTGAGTGGCAAGGGCTGGAGAAGAGATGGAGCTGATGGGTGAGTGGGTGGGTGAGTGGGTGGGTGAGTGGGTGGATAGGAGAGTGGGTGAGTGAGTGGGTGGGTGAGTGGGTAGGTGAGTGGTTGGGTGAATCCGTGGGTGAATGGGTAGGTGGCAGAGTGGGTGCGTGAGTGGGTGCGTGAGTGGGTGGGTGAGTGAGTGAGTGGGTGAGTGTGTGGGAGAGTGGGTGGGTGAGTGGTTGGGTGAGTGGGTGGGTGGGTGAGTGGTTGTGTGAGTGGGTGGGTGAGTGGGTGCGTGAGTGAGTGGGTGGGTGAGTGGTTGGGTGAGTGGGTGGGTGAGTGAGTGGGTGAGTGTTAAAACTTAACTAACACATGGGATTGATTTACTTTTTAACAATAATGTCTCATAGTGCCATTGATTCATTGTATGTAATGGCAGAGATTAGAGATTCATAAAGTACAACCACAACCACAATCATCTGAACAGAAATCTACGCATTGATTTACATGAAGACAGGTCCACACAGTGTGGCCAAGGTTTAGCAACGTGTCGTTTTTTATTCACATAGCAGAGCAATTCATTAATTTTTATACCAATATATATTATTATTATTATCATTACGGCCTTGGTACCTGGGTCTACTCCTAGGTAGACTCGGCCTCGAACGAGTACCCGGTGCGATGTGTAAACATCGGCCACGCGGGGGTGGGGGGAGGGTGGGGAGAGACAAAGGCGGCTGGGTGTGTGGTGCCGACCACGTGGGCTTGCGCCGCTTGCACCTTGCTGTGGATGTCTGCGTGTGCATCATCACCATGGCACTATCCACTGCTGGATGAAGATGAAATGTGTGCCCTGACTCGCTCCCTCGCTCGCTCGCTCCTCAGCCCTCACCTCCTCGTCACCCCTCAACTCCTCCCCCCTCACCCCTCACCTCCTCCCTCCCTCCCTCCTCACCCCTCACCACCTCCTCCTCCCCCCTCACCTCCTTCTCTCTCCTCCTCCTCCCTCCTCCTCCCCCCTCCCACTTGCCACTGGTTACGCAACCTGCGAGCTATGCGCCGTCTAATGAGATGCATTGCCAACGGCATCCCCGTTGGCAATGCCGAAGCGTTTCAGATGCAAATTTATCTCTCTCCTCCTGCTGCTGCTCCTCCTGCTGCTGCTCCTACTGCTGCTGCTCCTGCTGCTGCTGCTGCTCCTCCTGCTGCTCCTCCTCCTGCTGCTCCTCCTCCTGCTCCTCCTCCTGCTGCTCCTCCTGCTGCTGCTCCTCCTCCTGCTGCTGCTCCTCCTGCTGTTCCTCCTGCTGCTGCTCCTCCTGCTGCTGCTCCTCCTGCTGCTGCTCCTCCTGCTGCTCCTCCTGCTGCTGCTGCTCCTGCTGCTGCTGCTCCTCCTCCTGCTGCTCCTCCTGCTGCTGCTCATCCTGCTGCTCCTCCTGCTGCTGCTGCTCCTCCTGCTGCTGCTCCTGCTCCTGCTGCTCCTCCTGCTCCTGCTGCTCCTCCTGCTGCTGCTCCTCCTCCTCCTGCTGCTGCTCCTCCTGCTGCTCCTCCTCCTGCTGCTGCTCCTCCTCCTGCTGCTGCTCCTCCTGCTGCTGCTGCTCCTGCTGCTGCTGCTCCTCCTGCTGCTGCTCCTCCTGCTGCTGCTCCTCCTGCTGCTGCTCCTGCTCCTCCTGCTGCTGCTCCTCCTGCTGCTGCTCCTCCTCCTGCTGCTGCTCCTCCTCCTGCTGCTGCTCCTGCTGCTGCTGCTCCTCCTGCTGCTGCTCCTCCTGCTGCTCCTCCTCCTGCTGCTGCTCCTCCTGCTGCTGCTGCTCCTGCTGCTGCTGCTCCTCCTGCTGCTGCTCCTCCTGCTGCTGCTCCTCCTGCTGCTGCTCCTGCTCCTCCTGCTGCTGCTCCTCCTGCTGCTGCTCCTCCTCCTGCTGCTGCTGCTCCTCCTGCTGCTGCTCCTCCTCCTGCTGCTGCTGCTCCTCCTGCTGCTGCTCCTCCTGCTGCTGCTGCTCCTCCTGCTGCTCCTCCTCCTCCTGCTGCTCCTCCTGCTGCTGCTCCTCCTCCTCCTGCTGCTCCTCCTCCTGCTGCTCCTCCTGCTGTTGCTCCTCCTGCTGCTGCTCCTGCTGCTGCTGCTCCTCCTGCTGCTCCTCCTCCTGCTGCTCCTCCTGCTGCTGCTCCTCCTGCTGCTGCTCCTCCTCCTCCTGCTGCTGCTCCTCCTCCTGCTGCTGCTCCTCCTGCTGCTGCTGCTCCTCCTGCTGCTTCTGCTCCTGTTCCTTTGTCTGTGTATAGGTGCTGCTGCTACTCGCTAACAGCACTTGCCCCTACAGCCTGCTAGAGGCTACACGGGGGATCTTTGTCTGTGTATAGGTGCTGCTGCTACTCGCTAACAGCACTTGCCCCTACAGCCCTGTTAGAGGCTACACGGGGGATCTTTGTCTGTGTATAGGCGCTGCTGCTACTCGCTAACAGCACTTGCCCCTACAGCCCTGTTAGAGGCTACACGGGGGATCTTTGTCTGTGTATAGGTGCTGCTGCTACTCGCTAGCAGCACTTGCCCCTACTGCCTTGTTAGAGGCTACACGGGGGATCTTTGTCTGTGTATAGGCGCTGCTGCTACTCGCTACTAACAGCACTTGCCCCTACAGCCCTGTTAGAGGCTACACGGGGGATCTTTGTCTGTGTGTAGGCGCTGCTGCTACTCGCTAACAGCACTTGCCCCTACAGCCCTGTTAGAGGCTACACGGGGGATCTTTGTCTGTGTATAGGTGCTGCTGCTACTCGCTAACAGCACTTGCCCCTACAGCCCTGTTAGAGGCTACACGGGGGATCTTTGTCTGTGTATAGGTGCTGCTGCTACTCGCTAACAGCACTTGCCCCTACAGCCCTGTCAGAGGCTACACGGGGGACCTTTGCCTGTGCGCGCGTGGGTCGTGCGCGCGCGTCGCTGGTGATTGATTCCGTCGTATTATTGTTCGGTTCTAAATCGACGCCCGCTCACTTCGCGTGACCTCTGTTTGACTTTGCCGACGGCGGACGGGAGGGGAGAGCGACGGGGGGGGCGGGGGGGGGGCGTCTGAGTGAGCGCGCGCGCGCGCGCGTGCGGCGGGGTGAGCGGTGGTGCAGCGGTTAGCACCCTACAGCTGCACGACGCACCCAGAACCAGAGATCGATTCCAGCTTGCGGCCACCGCCATCCCCCAAATGAGTCAGCTGGTGGCTGCGGTGTGTGTGTAGTGGTGAACGTCGCCACTGGGGGGAGGGGGGGGGAGAGACAAAGGCGGCCGGGCGTGGTGGTTGCTGGCCACCCCCAGCCACCACCTCGTGTGACCACAGTGCCCGGTAGCCTTCGTAGGCGCTGCTGCTACTCGCTAACAGCACTTGCCCCTACAGTCTGTTAGAGGCTACACGGGGGATCTTTGTCTGTGTATAGGCGCTGCTGCTGCTCGCTAACAGCACTTGCCCCTACAGCCTGTTAGAGGCTACACGGGGGACCTTTGTCTGTGTATAGGTGCTGCTGCTACTCGCTAACAGCACTTGCCCCTACTTCCTTGTTAGAGGCTACACGGGGGACCTTTGTTTGTGTATAGGTGCTGCTGCTACTCGCTAACAGCACTTGCCCCTGCAGCCTGTTAGAGGCTACACGGGGGATCTTTGTCTGTGTATAGGTGCTGCTGCCACTCGCTAACAGCACTTGCCCCTGCAGCCTGTTAGAGGCTACACGGGGGACCTTTGTCTGTGTATAGGTGCTGCTGCTACTCGCTAACAGCGCTTGCCCCTACAGCCTGTTAGAGGCTACACGGGGGATCTTTGTTTGTGTATAGGTGCTGCTGCTACTCGCTAACAGCACTTGCCCCTACTTCCTTGTTAGAGGCTACACGGGGGACCTTTGTCTGTGTATAGGCGCTGCTGCTACTCGCTAACAGCACTTGCGCCTACAGCCTGTTAGAGGCTACACGGGGGATCTTTGTCTGTGTATAGGTGCTGCTGCTACTCGCTACTAACAGCACTTGCCCCAACAGTCTGTTAGAGGCTACACGGGGGATCTTTGTCTGTGTATAGGTGCTGCTGCTGCTCGCTAACAGCACTTGCCCCTACAGCCTGTTAGAGGCTACACGGGGGATCTTTGTCTGTGTATAAGTGCTGCTGCTGCTACTCGCTAACAGCACTTGCCCCTACAGCCTGTTAGAGGCTACACGGGGGATCTTTGTCTGTGTATAAGTGCTGCTGCTGCTACTCGCTAACAGCACTTGCCCCTGCAGCCTGTTAGAGGCTACACGGGGGATCTTTGTTTGTGTATAAGTGCTGCTGCTGCTACTCGCTAACAGCACTTGCCCCTACAGCCCTGTTAGAGGCTACACGGGGGATCTTTGTCTGTTGTCTTGTTGGGGTAGCCGGTGGCGGTAGCCCTGCGCTGCGCCCGGCGTTCGACCCGAGTTCGATTCCCGCCCACGGCCAGCACCAACGCCGGGTGACGACTCTCCGAACCGCACGCGGGCACGGAGGGGTGCCCCCCCTTACCAGGGCATCCCTCCAGTCCTGCGGTGCCCTCCCGGTGGCCCAGGCGGGCACCGGGCGATGTGACGCAGAGGCGGCGTGTACCCACGGAGACCTCGCCCTCCATCGGAGCGTCGCTGGGGAGATCACCGTCCGGTTCTCGCCGCTTCCTGGCGCTTTCAGTTTGGGTGGCGGCGGCGGCGGCGGCGGTGGTGGTGGTGGTGGGGTATCGGTGGATCACCGCATGAATGGCTTTTGGGCCACCCTGTATAATGATAACAACAACAACCCCTATGTGTCCTGACTTTTGGGCCACCCTGTATAATAACAACAACAACCCCTATGTGTCCTGACTTTTGGGCCACCCTGTATAACAACAACAACAACCCCTATGTGTCCTGACTTTTGGGCCACCCTGTATAACAACAACAACAACCCCTATGTGTCCTGACTTTTGGGCCACCCTGTATGATAACAACAACAACCCCTATGTGTCCTGACTTTTGGGCCACCCTGTATAACAACAACAACGACCCCTATGTGTCCTGACTTTTGGGCCACCCTCTATCATAACAACAACAACCCCTATGTGTCCTGACTTTTGGGCCACCCTGTATAATAACAACAACAACCCCTATGTGTCCTGACTTTTGGGCCACCCTGTATAACAACAACAACGACCCCTATGTGTCCTGACTTTTGGGCCACCCTCTATCATAATAACAACAACCCCTATGTGTCCTGACTTTTGGGCCACCCTGTATCATAATAACAACAACCCCTATGTGTCCTGACTTTTGGGCCACCCTGTATAACAACAACAACCCCTATGTGTCCTGACTTTTGGGCCACCCTGTATAATAACAACAACAACCCCTATGTGTCCTGACTTTTGGGCCACCCTGTATAACAACAACAACCCCTATGTGTCCTGACTTTTGGGCCACCCTGTATAACCACAACAACCCCTATGTGTCCTGACTTTTGGGCCACCCTGTATAACAACAACAACAACAACCCCTATGTGTCCTGACTTTTGGTCTGAGGGTTGATTGCTCCACTGATTGTAGTCCAGTTACAAATTCAAGTTTGCAGAAACATCCAACGGGGATATTTGGGCGACTGATGTGCAGACGGGGGGTGTCCGTCTGTCCATAATCAAGGGTTTTTGGGGTAAAGATCGCTTAAGTATACATTTTGTGTCGTAACCCTCCACCACCCCACCGGTGTGTTGAAGAGTGAATCCACATTTACAGTTTGAGTACGACGTTTCGCTGGTAATTACATCCAGCATCATCGGGCAATTCGGGAGCAAACGAGGGCTTTACCATTCTGGCGAATTGCCTGATGATGCTGGATGTATTTACCAGCGAAACATCGTACTCAAACTGTAAATGTTGTGGATTCACTCTTCAACACACCGGTGGGCTAAAGTAGTGAACTATTTGTCTTTTGTCAACGGTGACACATTTTTTTTGCTGATTGGCCGTGTCGGGTGGTGGAGGGTTACGACACATTTATAAATAAACGCGATCTAACCCAAAAAACCTTTATCATGAATATCTCAGTGTGTTTATGTTTTACAATGGGCGACGCAGAATGCGTGAAACAAATTGCTTATTGGATTTGAACGCCGGGGGGTGGGTTGGGGTTAATGAATAGGTCGGAGCCGCCCATGTGGCTGGTAAGTTGGATAAGTTCGAAAGGCTGCCGCTCAAACAGCCTGCAGGGCAGCACACAAGGTGGCAGCCTGCAGGGCAGCACACAAGATGGTAGCCTGCAGGGCAGCACAAAGGGGGCAGCCTGCAGGGCAGCACACAAGATGGTAGCCTGCAGGGCAGCACAAGATGGCAGCCTGCAGGGCAGCACACAAGATGGTAGCCTGTAGGGCAGCACGAGGTGGCAGCCTGCAGCATTTTGCAGCAGCTGGATATCCGGTTATCCCGATGACCGATTTTCCCAAAATTTCAGGGGGGGGCTGAGCCCCCTCGTCCCCCACCCACCCAAGCCCCCCCCCCCCCACCGCCCCGTGACTCCGCCCTTGATTGCAATTCTATAACAGATAATTCAATGAGTCCATTAGCACGTGTTTCCTCTATGAGCAATACAGTTGGACGATGTGTCACTTAGTAACAGGCGATCGTAACCCGGACAACCGTTAGCCGTTGTGGCGACGCCTTCCACGCACTTGTCCTGCGTCGGTTTATTTTGTTTAAGGAGCCGCTTGCTCACACTCGCACAGGCCGAGACCCCCACCGCAACAGCCCCGAGTCACCCGCGCATCTCCCTCGTACACGGCCCGAGGCCACGCCGCCCATTCCCTGAACCTTGTCGTTGGCTCTAGGCCGCTCGCTCTACCGGCAGACTCCGCCGGCCCCTTCCGTTCACCTGGCGACGCTCCTGGTCTCGATCTTTCCCGCGGCCACCAGTCCGTTCGCACCGCAGGCTGACTCCCCTGTCATTACCTCCCGTGGCCACTAGTCCACTCGCACTCACAGCTGACTCCCCTGTCACTACCTCCCGTGGCCACCACTCCACTCGCACTCACAGCTGACTCCCCTGTTATTACCTCCTGTGGCCACCAGTCCACTCACACGGCAGGCTGACTCCCCTGTCATTACCTCCCGTGGCCACCAGTCCGTTCGCACGGCAGGCTGACTCCCCTGTCATTACCTCCCGTGGCCACCAGTCCACTCACACTGCAGGCTGACTCCCCTGTCACTACCTCCCGTGGCCACCAGTCTACTCACACTGCAGGCTGACTCCCCTGTTATTACCTCCCGTGGCCACTAGTCTACTCACACTGAAGGCTAACTCCCCCTGTTATTCCCTCCCGTGGCCACCAGTCCACTCACACTGCAGGCTGACGTGTAAAACGATGTGTGTGTGTGTTACTGCATGTGTGTGTGACTGTGTGTGTGTGATAGAATGTGGACACCGCATCTCCGGCATTATTACAGCCCGGTCACGACTTTGTATCTGGTTCTGATTTAGATACCAAGCTGAGTCGACCTAGGGAGGAGGCCCAGGAACGGTTCAGATAATTGTCACGCACACTCACCCACACACTCACACAACATCAACAACAACCACCATTCGCCACTAAGTGGCGGTGACGTCACCACTACGCTTGTGCCAGGCCATGTGCACCTTGAGGCCACGTGAAGTGTCGAACGCCCGCTGGCAGGAGGTCACAGGGCAGACCCAGGTGCCACGGGTCGACTGATTGAGATGACTGGCTGGTGCACCACCTGTGCCCCCTACTGTGCCAACCTGCTGTGCTTTAGCCACCCGGCGCTCCGCTCGTTGTTCTGAGCGTCGCTCCTCCGCCCTCCGTTGTTGTTGGAGGGCGACTGCCTCCAACTGCCCAGTAGCGTCCTTCACGAGCCTCCTCCACAGAGGCCGATCTTGACACCGCTGGTACCAGTCATCGGCAAGTCCACTCAGCTCCACGTCTTCCTGTACCACATCACTACATCTCTTCTCTAGCCCGTGCCGCACCCGTTTAGCCCCCTCAATCCGGCCGAACAAAAGCTGTTTCGGCATGCGGTGGCTGGGCATGCGGGCTACATGACCCAGCCATCGCAGCCTTGCCTGCCGGAGGAGCTCACCGATGGGACCTTGCCCAGATCTTTCAAGGATTTGTGAGCTCCTCACACAATCCAGCCTGGTTAAACCCAGGATGGATCGTAGGCAGGCCAGCCTAAATGTTTCTAACCGCCGAAGATGTTCCACTCACACACACCCACACACTCACCCATACACTCACACACACACTCACACACACACACCCACACACACTCACCCACTCACCTCCACACTCACTCACCCACACACTCAACCGCACAGTCACACACTCATTTAACAAAGACAAAGATCCCCCGTATAGCCTGCGTAGACTGTAGGGGCAAGTGCTGTTAGCGAGCAGGGTCTATGAAGGCTACCGGCACTGTGGCACACGAGGGGGTGGGTGGCCAGCAACACGCCCGGCCGCCTTTGTCTCCCCAGTGGCGATGTTTACTACACACAGCACCAGGTTACTCATTTGAGGCTGAGTCGACCTAGGGGAAATGCCCAGGACCGGTTCAAAATAATCGTCACCGGTGGTGGCCGTGAGCGGGAATCGAACTCGGGTCACCGGGTTCGTAGCGCAGCGTAGCGCTAACCACCACATCACCACCACCACATCACCACCACCACATCACCACCACCACATCACCACCACCACATCACCACCACCACATCACCACCACCACATCACCACCACCACCACCACATCACCACCAGCACATCACCACCAATACCACCACCACACCACCACCACACCACCAAACCACCAACAACACCACCACATCACCACATCACCACCACCACATCACCACCACAGTACCACCACCACATCACCTCCAATACCACCACCACACCACCACCACCACCACACCACCACCACCAACACCACCACCACCACCACCACACCACCACCACCACACCACCAACAACACCACAATCACCACAGCACCACACCACCAACACCACCACCACACCACCATCAAACCACCAACAACACCACACCACCACCACACCACCAACACCACCCCCACCACCACCACACCACCAACACCACCACCACCACACCACCACCACCACACCACCAACAACACCACCACCACCACACCACCACCACACCACCACCACCAACACCACCCCCACCACCACCACTACCAAGACACCACCACCAACAACACCACCACCACCACCTATACCACCACTACACCACCACCACACCACCAACAACACCACCACCACCACCACATCACCACCACCACCATCACCACCACACCACCAATATCACCACCACACCACCACCACACCACCACCACACCACCAAACCACCAACACCACCACCACCACCACCATATCACCACCACTACATCACCACTACCACCACATCACCACCACCACATCACCACGAATACCACCACCACCACACCACCATCACACCCCCACCACCACCACCACACCACCACCACTACCACACCACCACCACCACTACCACACCACCACTACCACACCACCACCACCACACCACCACCACTACCACACCACCACACCATCACCACTACCACACCACCACCACCACCACACCACCACCACTACCACACCACCAACAACACCACCACCACCACCACCACCACACCACCACCACACCACCACCACCACCACCACACCACCACCACCACACCCCCACCACCACCACCACCACTACCACAACCACCACCACCACACCACCACCACCACCACTACCACACCACCACCACACCACCACCACCAATACCATCACCACCAATACCACCACCACTACCACGCACACAACGGCGCTGCCCACGGATGAATTACGCCGTGATTCTACTCTCGCTAGAGTCTCATTATTTTTTAGTTATTAAATAAAAAGTGAAATGAAATGATTATCAAACAGCAGCAGCAGCCGCCAAAATATACCACCACCAACACCACTCCCACCACCACCATCACATCACCACTACCAAATCACCACCAACACCACAACTACCACCACACGACAACCATCACACCACTATCACACCGCCACCAAGACACCACCACCACCAAGACACCACCGCCACCACACCACCAAACAATCAACAACACCACCATCACACCACCACAACACCACCACCAACACCACCACCACACCAAAACCATCACACCACTACCACATCATCACCACCACATCACCACCAATACCACCACCACACCGCCACCACAAACACCACCACCACACCGCCAACACCACCACCACCATTACCACATCACCACCACCACCACCACATCACCACCACCATCACCACCAACACACCCAAATCACCACCCCACCACCACACCACCAAACTACCAACAACACCACCACCATCACACCACCACCACACCACCATCACACCACCACCACACCACCACCATCACACCACCACCACTACACCACCACCACACCACCAAACTACCAACAACACCACCACCATCACACCACCACCACACCACCACGCCACCACACCACCACCACACCACCAACAACACCACCACCACCACCCCCACCATCATCACATCACCACCACCACATCACCACCACCATCACCACCACACCACCAATATCACCACCACCACACCACCACCACACCACCAAACCACCAACACCACCACCACCACTACATCACCACCACTACATCACCACCACCACCACCACATCACCACCACACCACCATCACACCCCCACCACCACCACCACCACACCCCCACCACCACCACCACACCACCACCACCACTACCACACCACCACCACCACCACCACCACACCACCACCACACCCCCACTACCACACCACCACCACCACCACTACCACACCACCACCACCACCACACCACCACCACTACCACACCACCACCACACCACCACCACTACCACGCACACAACGGCGCTGCCCACGGATGAATTACGCCGTGATTCTACTCTCGCTAGAGTCTCATTTTTTTTAGTTATTAAATAAAAAGTGAAATAAAATGATTATCAAACAGCAGCAGCAGCCGCCAAAATACAAAGATCCCCCGTGTAGCCTCTAACAGACTGTAGGGGCAAGTGCTGTTAGCGAGTAGCAGCAGCGCCTATACACAGACAAAGATCCCCCGTGTAGCCTCTAACAGGCTGTAGGGGCAAGTGCTGTTAGCGAGTAGCAGCAGCGCCTATACACAGACAAAGATCCCCCGTGTAGCCTCTAGCAGGCTGTAGGGGCAAGTGCCGTTAGCGAGTAGCAGCAGCACCTATACACAGACAAAGATCCCCCGTGTAGCCTCTAACAGACTGTAGGGGCAAGTGCTGATAGCGAGTAGCAGCAGCGCCTATACACAGACAAAGGTCCCCCGTGCAGCCTCTAACAGACTGCAGGGGCAAGTGCTGTTAGTAGTAGCATGTAGCAGCACCTATACACAGACAAAGATCCCCCGTGTAGCCTCTAACAGGCTGTAGGGGCAAGTGCCGTTAGCGAGTAGCAGCAGCACCTATACACAGACAAAGATCCCCCGTGTAGCCTCTAACAGACTGTAGGGGCAAGTGCTGATAGCGAGTAGCAGCAGCGCCTATACACAGACAAAGGTCCCCCGTGCAGCCTCTAACAGACTGCAGGGGCAAGTGCTGTTAGTAGTAGCATGTAGCAGCACCTATACACAGACAAAGATCCCCCGTGTAGCCTCTAACAGACTGCAGGGGCAAGTGCTGTTAGTAGTAGCATGTAGCAGCACCTATTCACAGACAAAGATCCCCCGTGTAGCCTCTAACAGGCTGTAGGGGCAAGTGCTGTTAGCGAGCGGCACCTGTGAAGGCTACCGGCGCTGTGGCACACGAGGGGGTGGGTGGCCAGCACCACCACGCCCGGCCGCCTTTGTCTCCCCAGTGGCTAAGTTCACTGCACACACCGCTACACCAGCTACTCATGAGTGCCAATTCGCTGCGTTGTATCCACCCGCCGCTCCGCCCGTTGTCGTGAGCGTCGCTCCTCTGCCCTCCGTTGTTGCTTGAGGGCGACTGCCTCCAACTGCCCAGTAACCTCACAGTGCACCTAGCCTGGCACTGCCCGGTAGCGTCATTCACGAGCCTCCTCCTCCACAGAGGACGATCTTGACACCGCTGAAACCGACCATCGGCAAGTCCACTCAGCTTCACAACCTCCCGTACCGCATTATCCAGTCCATGCCACTCACTCACCCACTCACCCAGTCACTCAGTCACTCACTCACCCACTCACCCACTCACTCAGTCACTCGCTCACCCACTCACCCACTCACTCACCCACTCAGTCACTCGCTCACCCACTCACTCACTCACCCACTCACTCACCCACTCACCCACCCACTCACCCACTCACTCACCCACTCACTCACTCACCCACTCACCCACTCACTCACCCACTCACCCACCCACTCACCCACTCACTCACTCAGTCACTCACTCAGTCACTCACTCAGTCAGTCAGTCACTCACCCACTCACCCACTCACTCACCCACTCACTCACCCACTCACTCACCCACTCACCCACCCACTCACCCACCCACTCACCCACTCACTCACTCAGTCACTCAGTCAGTCAGTCAGTCACTCACTCACTCACCCACTCACCCACCCACCCACTCACCCATCAGCACCATATCTTCTCCATCCCATGCTACTCACCCACCCACTCACCCATTCACTCATCCACCCCCTCACCCACTCATCCACCCACCCACTCACCCACCCACTCACCCACGAACTCATCCACCAACTCACCCACCCACTCACCCATCAGCACCATATCTTCTCCAGCCCATGCTACTCACCCACCCACTCACCCATTCACTCATCCACCCCCTCACCCACTCATCCACCCACCAACTCACACACCCACTCACCCACCCACCCACTCACCCACCCACTCACCCACACACTCACCCACCCACTCACCCACCCACTCACCCATCAGCTCCATATCTTCTCCAGCCCATGCTACTCACCCACCCATTCACTCACCCACCCACTCACTCACCCACTCACCCACCCACTCTCTCACACACTTACCCACTCATCCACCCACCCACTCACCCACCCACACACCCACCCACACACCCACCCATTCACTCACCTACCTACCCACTCACCCATCAGCTCCATATCTTCTCCAGGCCATGCTACTCACCCACTCACTCACTCACCCACTCACTCACCCACCCACTCACCCACCCACCCACTCACCCACTCACTCACCCACCCACTCTCTCACCCAACCACTCACTCACTCACCCACCCACACACCCAACCACTCACCCACTCACACACCCACTCACTCACCCACCCACTCACCCACCATCTCACCCACTCACACACCCACTCACTCACCCACCCACACACCCACTCACCCACTCACACACCCACTCAATCACTCACCCACCCACACACCCACCCACTCACCCACTCACTCACTCACCCACCCACACACCCACCCACTCACCCACCCACCCACTCACCCACCCACCCACTCACCCACCCACCCACTCACACACCCACTCAATCACTCACCCACCCACACACACACCCACCCACTCACCCACTCACCCACCCACTCACCCACCCACCCACTCACCCACCCACCCACTCACCCACTCACACACTCACCCACTCACCCACTCAATCACTCACCCACCCACTCACCCACCCACACACCCACCCACTCACCCACTCACTCACTCACCCACCCACACACCCACCCACTCACCCACCCACTCACCCACCCACCCACCCACTCACCCACCCACCCACCCAATCACCCACCCACCCACCCACACACCCACCCACTCACTCACCCACCCACTTGCTCCATCTCCAGCCCGTGCCGTGCCCGTTTAGCCCTCCTCTAGCCGGCCAAACAGAAGCTGCTTGGTCAGCAAGCGGTGACCGGGGCAAGCGGTGACTGGTTCATGCGGTGACTGGTTCATGCGGTGACTGGTTCATGCGGTGACTGGTTCATGCGGTGACCGGTTCATGCGGTGACCGGTTCATGCAGTGACCGGTTCATGCGGTGACTGGTTCATGTGGTGACTGGTTCATGCGGTGACTGGTTCATGTGGTGACTGTTTCATGTGGTGACTGTTTCATGTGGTGACTGGTTCATGCGGTGACTGGTTCATGCAGTGACTGGTTCATGCGGTGACCGGTTCATGCGTTGACCGGTTCATGCGGTGACCGGTCCATGCGGTGACTGGGGCATGCGATGACTGGTTCATGCGGTGACTGGTTCATGCGGTGACTGGTTTATGCGGTGGCTGGTTAATGCTGTGACTGGTTCATGCGGTGACTGGATCATGTGGTGACCGGTTCATGCGATGACTGGGGCATGCGGTGACTGGTTCATGCGGTGACTGCTTCATGCGGTGACCGGTTCATGCGATGACTGGTTCATGCGGTAACCGGTTCATGTGGTGACCGGTTCAAGCGGTGACTGGTTCATGCAGTGACTGGTTCATGCAGTGACCGGTTCATGCGGTGACCGGTTCATGCGGTGACTGGTTCATGCGGTGACTGGTTCATGCGGTGGCTGGTTCATGCGGTGACTGGTTCATGCGGTGACTGGTTCATGCGGTGACTGGTTCAAGCGGTGACTGGTTCATGCGGTGGCCGGTTCATGCGGTGACTGGTTCATGCGGTGACTGGTTCATGCGGTGACTGGTTCATGCGGTGACCGGGGTACGCGGTGACTGGTTCATGCCGTGACTGGTTCATGCGGTGACTGGTTCATGCGGTGACAGGTTCATGCGGTGACAGGTTCATGCGGTGACTGGTTCATGCGGTGACTGGTTCATGCGGTGACCGGTTCATGCGGTGGCCGGTTCATGCGGTGACTTGGTTCATGCGGTGGCCGGTTCATGCGGTGGCCAGTTCATGCGGTGACCGGTTCATTCGGTGACTGGTTCATGCGGTGATTGGTTCATGCGGTGATTGGTCCATGCGGTGACTGGGGCATGCTGTGACCGGTTAATGCGGTGACTGGTTCATGCGGTGACTGGTTCATGCGGTGACCAGTTCATGCGGTGACTGGTTCATGCAGTGACCGGTTCACGCGGTGACCGGTTCATGCAGTGACCGAGGCACGCAGTGGCTTCGTGGCTCAGCCAACGCAGCCTCGCGCTGCCGGAAGGGGCTCCCTGATGGGGCTGTTTCCAGACCTTTCAGGGATGTGTGAGCTCCCCGCGCTGCGATCCGGTCTCGCGGTTCAAGCTAGGCTGGATCGTCGGCAAGGGGCTCCACGCTCCCATGCGTGGATGTTGAACTTCTCTCGCACCGTGGCTAATCGGATGCGCCGACGATGACGACGACGATGATGATGATGATGATGATTTAAAGGTGGCGCATCTACCGGCCATCTCAGTCAGCCAACGATGGGGGGCGGGTGGCCAGCAATACGCCCGGCCGCCTTTGTCTCCCCCTAGTGGCGACGCTTACTACGCACCGCGTGATCAATAGGGGGCCGAGTCGACCTAGGGGAGGCACGGTACACCACCGCCACTCCAAATACGCAGCAGCAGCAGCAGTAGCAGGAGGCATCCAGGGTCGGGATGGAGCCCACGCACTTCCTGTATACCAGGCGAGGTAGTCAACATCTCCTAGCCATCGTGATGGTGATGATGATGAGAGAGACACGCAAACTCCACATATACAGCAGCAGGCATCGTCAGGGTCGGGATGGAGCATACGCACTTCCTGTATACCAGGCGAGGTAGTCAACATCTCCTAGCCATCGTGATGGTGATGATGATGATGAGAGAGACACTCAAACTCCACATTTACAGCAGCAGGCATCGTCAGGGTCGGGATCGAACCCACGACTTCCTGTATACCAGGCGAAGTAGTTAACATCTCCTAGCCATCGTGATGATGATGAGAGAGAGGAGAGGGATGACCTTGACTGTGGCATTGAAAGCTGCGGCTGAGTGAGTCCACACGGATCGGGCGTTAGACCCCATGGAGGTGGCTTCAATCTCCGGCGATCCGGGGATCTCCCCAAGGCCACGTTCCGTGGCGTCGAACTCAGGTGTTGGAGGCGCAGATTTGGTTGTTGTTGTTTTTATTGTTGTTGTTATTGTCTGTTGTTGTTATTGTTGTTATTGTCTGTTGTTATTGTCTGTTGTTGTTATTGTCTGTTGTTGTTGCTATTGTCTGTTGTTGTTGTTATTGTCTGTTTTTGTTGTTGTTGTTGTCTGTTGTTGTTGTTATTGTCTGTTTTTGTTGTTGTTATTGTCTGTTGTTGTTGCTATTGTCTGTTGTTGTTGTTGTTGTTGTTATTGTCTGTTTTTGTTGTTGTTATTGTCTGTTGTTGTTGCTATTGTCTGTTGTTGTTGTCTGTTGTTGTTATTGTCTGTTGTTGTTGCTATTGTCTGTTGTTGTTGTTGTTATTGGCTGTTGTTGTTGCTATTGTCTGTTGTTGTTGTTATTGTCTGTTGTTGTTATTCTCTGTTGTTGTTGCTATTGTCTGTTGTTGTTGTTATTGGCTGTTGTTGTTGCTATTGTCTGTTGTTGTTGTTATTGTCTGTTGTTGTTGTTGTTATTGTCTGTTGTTGTTGCTATTGTCTGTTGTTGTTGTTATTGGCTGTTGTTGTTGCTATTGTCTGTTGTTGTTGTTATTGTCTGTTGTTGTTGTTGTTATTGTCTGTTGTTGTTGCTATTGTCTGTTGTTGTTGTTATTGTCTGTTGTTGTTGTTGTTATTGTCTGTTGTTGTTATTGTCTGTTGTTGTTGTTATTGTCTGTTGTTGTTGCTATTGTCTGTTGTTGTTGTTATTGGCTGTTGTTGTTGCTATTGTCTGTTGTTGTTGTTATTGTCTGTTGTTGTTGTTGTTGTTATTGTCTGTTGTTGTTATTGTCTGTTGTTGTTATTGTCTGTTGTTGTTGTTATTGTCTGTTGTTGTTGCTATTGTCTGTTGTTGTTGTTATTGTCTGTTGTTGTTGTTGTTGTTATTGTCTGTTGTTGTTGTTGTTATTGTCTGTTGTTGTTGTTGTTATTGTCTGTTGTTGTTGTTGTTATTGTCTGTTGTTGTTTTGCCCGGGGGGGGGGGGGGGGTGGACAAGATTTGAAATTCCACCTCCACACACCCCCTCCCCTCCCTCCCCTCCCCTCCCCCACCTCCCCTCCCCCACCTCCTCTCCCCCACCTCCCCTCCCCCACCTCCTCTCCCCCACCTCCCCTCCCCCACCTCCTCTCCCCCACCTCCTCTCCCCACCCCTCCCCCACCTCCCCCACCTCCCCCACCTCCTCTCCCCTCCCCCCACCTCCCCTCCCCCACCTCCCGCTGTGCCGTGGAGGTCGTTCGCGTTCGGCGATCCGTCGACGTGGGAGCGGCGAGCGGGCCCACGACGCTGCTTCTGTAGGCGAGTTGGAGCCGGGGGTGGGGGGCGAACTTCACTCCTTGGTTCTATTCGATAAAGTCACGTAGTAGGTAAAAAAAAAATTAAACAACAAAAAAAATCACGACGTTTCGGCCACAACACAAGCGGCCTTCATCAGGTGAAGGGATCAGGCTGTCTCGAGGACAGCGTTGGAGCGCGGGTGGGGTGCGAACTTTTGACCTCCGCCCTTGAAGGTTTCCCCACGTTCCCAGCGAGACCGGGGAGAGGCGCTCATCGTCAGCCACTTGCCCCTGCAGTCTGTTCGAGGCTAAACGGGGGACCTTTATCTGTGTAATGGCGCTGCTGCTACTCGCTAACAGCACTTGCCCCTACAGCCCTGTTGGAGGCTACACGGGGGACCTTTGTCTGTGTATAGGCGCTGCTAACAGCACTTGCCCCTACTGCCCTATTAGAGGCTACGCGGGGTACCTTTGTCTGTGTATAGGTGCTGCTGCTACTCGCTAACAGCACTTGACCCAACAGTTTGTTAGAGGCTACACGGGAGACCTTTGTGTATAGGCGCTGCAAACAGCACTTGCCCCTACAGTCTGTTAGAGGCTACACGGGGTACCTTTGTCTGTGTATAGGTGCTGCTGCTACTCGCTAACAGCACTTGACCCAACAGTTTGTTAGAGGCTACACGGGGGACCTTTGTCTGTGTATAGGCGCTGCTGCTACTCGCTAACAGCACTTGCCCCTACAGCCTGTTAGAGACTAAACGGGGGACCTTTGTCTGTGTATAGGCGCAGCTAACAGCACTTGCCCCTACAGTCTGTTAGAGGCTACACGGGGTACCTTTGTCTGTGTATAGGTGCTGCTGCTACTCGCTAACAGCACTTGACCCAACAGTTTGTTAGAGGCTACACGGGGGACCTTTGTCTGTGTATAGGCGCTGCTGCTACTCGCTAACAGCACTTGCCCCTACAGCCTGTTAGAGACTAAACGGGGGACCTTTGTCTGTGTATAGGCGCTGCTAACAGCACTTGCCCCTACAGTCTGTTAGAGGCTACACGGGGTTCCTTTGTCTGTGTATAGGTGCTGCTGCTACTCGCTAACAGCACTTGCCCCTACAGCCTGCTAGAGGCTACACGGGGGACCTTTGTCTGTGTATAGGTGCTGCTGCTACTCGCTAACAGCACTTGCCCCAACAGTTTGTTAGAGGCTACACGGGGGACCTTTGTCTGTGTATAGGCGCTGCTGCTACTCGCTAACAGCACTTGCCCCTACAGCCTGTTATAGGCTACACGGGGGATCTTTGTCTGTGTATAGGTGCTGTTGCTACTCGCTAACAGCACTTGCCCCTACAGCCTGTTAGAGGCTACACGGGGGACCTTTGTCTGTGTATAGGCGCTGCTGCTACTCGCTAACAGCACTTGCCCCTACAGCCTGTTAGAGACTAAACGGGGGACCTTTGTCTGTGTATAGGCGCTGCTAACAGCACTTGCCCCTACAGTCTGTTAGAGGCTACACGGGGTTCCTTTGTCTGTGTATAGGTGCTGCTGCTACTCGCTAACAGCACTTGCCCCTACAGCCTGCTAGAGGCTACACGGGGGACCTTTGTCTGTGTATAGGTGCTGCTGCTACTCGCTAACAGCACTTGCCCCAACAGTTTGTTAGAGGCTACACGGGGGACCTTTGTCTGTGTATAGGCGCTGCTGCTACTCGCTAACAGCACTTGCCCCTACAGCCTGTTATAGGCTACACGGGGGATCTTTGTCTGTGTATAGGTGCTGTTGCTACTCGCTAACAGCACTTGCCCCTACAGCCTGTTAGAGGCTACACGGGGGACCTTTGTCTGTGTATAGGCGCTGCTGCTACTCGCTAACAGCACTTGCCCCTACAGCCTGTTAGAGGCTACGCGGGGGACCTTTGTCTGTGTATAGGCGCTGCTACTAGTCGCTAACAGCACTTGCCCCAACAGTCTGTTAGAGGCTACACGGGGGATCTTTGTCTGTGTATAGGCGCTGCTAACAGCACTTGCCCCGGCAGTCTGTTAGAGGCTACACGGGGGATCTTTGTCTGTGTATAGGCGCTGCTAACAGCACTTGCCCCTACAGTTTGTTAGAGGCTACACGGGGGATCTTCGTCTGTGTATAGGCGCTGCTACTCGCTATTACTGAGAGCACTTGCCCCTACAGTTTGTTAGAGGCTACACGGGGGATCTTTGTCTGTGTATAGGCGCTGCTAACGGCACTTGCCCCTACAGCCTGTTAGAGGCTACGCGGGGGATCTTTGTCTGTGTATAGGCGCTGCTACTATTAACAGCACTTGCCCCTACAGCCTGTTAGAGGCTACACGGGGGATCTTTGTCTGTGTATAGGTGCTGTTGCTACTCGCTAACAGCACTTGGCCCTACAGTCTGTTAGAGGCTACACGGGGGATCTTTGTCTGTGTATAGGTGCTGTTGCTACTCGCTAACATCACTTGCCCCTACAGCCTGTTAGAGGCTACACGGGGGATCTTTGTGTATAGGCGCTGCTGCTACTCGCTAACAGCACTTGCCCCAACAGTTTGTTAGAGGCTACACGGGGGATCCTTGTCTGTGTATAGGCGCTGCTGCTACTCGCTAACAGCACTTGCCCCTACAGTCTGTGAGAGGCTACACGGGGGATCTTTGTCTGTGTATAGGCGCTGCTGCTACTCGCTAACAGCACTTGCCCCTACAGTCTGTTAGAGGCTACACGGGGGATCTTTGTCTGTGTATAGGCGCTGCTGCTACTCGCTAACAGCACTTGCCCCTACAGTCTGTGAGAGGCTACACGGGGGACCTTTGTCTGTGTTCTCTGCTTGTCAAGGTAATCGTTTGTTGTTGAATCATTACATAAGCCGCCTGAGATGGAGTTGAGATGGGGACTCAGGCGACAAGTGATGATTTTTTTAGCCCAAATCCAATTTACCACCAAGAGCCACTTAACGGCTATCTTTCCAACAAAACAAGCAACCCCTTCCAAAAGTATAAAGAGTCGTGGGATTCCCCTATAAAGAGTCGTGGTATTCCCCTGTAAAGAGTAGTATTATTATCCTATGAAGAGTAGTGGTATTCCCCTTTAAAAAGTAGTAGTATTCCCCTATAAAGAGTAGTATTATTATCCTATAAAGAGTAGTAGTATTCCCCTTTAAAAAGTAGTAGTATTCTCTTATAAAGAGTAGTAGTATTCCCCTATGAAGAGGAGTAGTATTCCCCTGTAAATAGTAGTATTTTTATCCTATGAAGAGTAGTGGTATTCCCCTATAAAGAGTAGTAGTATTATCATATAAAGAGTAGTAGTATTCCCCTATAAAGAGTAGTAGTATTCCCCTATAAAGAGTAGTAGTATTCTATTATTAAGAGTAGTATTTTTATCCTATAAAGAGAAGTAGTATTCCCCTTTGAAAAGTAGTAGTATTCTCATATAAAGAGTAGTAGTATTCCCCTATAAAGAGTAGTAGTATTCTCCTATAAAGAGTAGTATTATTATCCTATAAAGAGTAGTAGTATTCCCCTATAAAGAGTAGTAGTATTCCCCTGTAAAGAGTAGTATTTTATCCTATGAAGAGTAGTGGTATTCCCCTATAAAGAGTAGTAGTATTATCATATAAAGAGTAGTAGTATTCCCCTATAAAGAGTAGTAGTATTCCCCTATAAAGAGTAGTAGTATTCTACTATTAAGAGTAGTATTTTTATCCTATAAAGAGTAGTAGTATTCCCCTTTAAAAAGTAGTAGTATTCTACTATAAAGAGTAGTGTTAGTATCCTATAAGGAGTAGTAGTATTCTCCTATAAAGAGTAGTATTATTATCCTATAAAGAGTAGTAGTATTCCCCTATAAAGAGTAGTAGTATTCCCCTGTAAAGAGTAGTATTTTTATCCTATGAAGAGTAGTGGTATTCCCCTATAAAGAGTAGTAGTATTATCATATAAAGAGTAGTATTCCCCTATAAAGAGTAGTAGTATTCCCCTATAAAGAGTAGTAGTATTCTCCTATTAAGAGTAGTATTTTTATCCTATAAAGAGTAGTAGTATTCCCCTTTAAAAAATAGTAGTATTCTCCTATAAAGAGTAGTAGAATTCCCCTTTAAAAAGTAGTAGTATTCCCCTATAAAGAGTAGCAGTATTCTCCTATAAAGAGTAGTGTTAGTATCCTATAAAGAGTAGTAGTATTCCCCTTTAAAAAGTAGTAGTATTCCCCTATAAAGAGTCGTGGTATTCCCCTATAAAGAGTAGTAGTATTCTCCTATTAAGAGTAGTATTTTTATCCTATAAAGAGTAGTAGTATTCACCTTTAAAAAGTAGTAGTATTCTACTATAAAGAGTAGTGTTAGTATCCTATAAAGAGTAGTAGTATTCTCCTATAAAAAGTAGTATTATTATCCTATAAAGAGTAGTAGTATTCCCCTATAAAGAGTAGTAGTGTTCCCCTGTAAAGAGTAGTATTTTTATCCTATGAAGAGTAGTGGTTTTCCCCTATAAAGAGTAGTAGTATTCTCCTATAAAGAGTAGTAGTATTCCCCTTTAAAAAGTAGTAGTATTCCCCTATAAAGAGTAGTAGTATTCTCCTATAAAGAGTAGTGTTAGTATCCTATAAAGAGTCGTGGAATTCCCCTGTAAAAAGTAGTATTATTATCCTATGAAGAGTAGTAGTATTCTCCTATAAAGAGTAGTAGTATTCCCCTATAAAGAGTAGAATTCCCCTATAAAGAGTAGTGGTATTAGCCTATAAAGAGTAGTAGTATTCCCCTATAAAGAGTAGTAGTATTCTCCTATAAAGAGTAGTATTATTATCCTATAAAGAGTAGTAGTATTCCCCTTTAAAGAGTAGTAGTATTCTCGGATAAAGAGTAGTATTATTCCCCTATAAAGAGTAGAATTCCCCTATAAAGAGTAGTGGTATTCCCCTTTAAAAAGTAGTAGTATTATCATATAAAGAGTAGTAGTATTCCCCTTTAAAGAGTAGTAGTATTCTACTATAAAGAGTAGTATTATTATCCTATAAAGAGTAGTAGTATTCCCCTTTAAAGAGTAGTATTCCCCTATAAAGAGTAGTAGTATTCCCCTATAAAGAGTAGTAGTATTCTATTATGAAGAGTAGTAGTATTCTCCTATGAAGCGTAGTATTCCCCTATAACGAGTAGTAGTATTCTCCTATGAAGAGTAGTAGTATTCCCCTATAAAGAGTAGTAGTATTCCCCTATAAAGTGTGGTAGTATTCCCCTATAAAAAGTAGTGTTAGTATCCTATGAAGAGTAGTATTACCCTATAAAGAGTAGTATTATTATCCTATAAAGAGTAGTAGTATTCCCCTAAAAAGAGTAGTAGTATTCCCCTATAAAGAGTAGAATTCCCCTATAAAGAGTAGTGGTATTCCCCTAGAAAGAGTAGTAGTATTCCCCTATGAAGATAGTACTATTCTACTATAAAGAGTAGTAGTATTCCCCTATAAAGAGTAGTAGTATTCCCCTATAAAGTGTAGTAGTATTCCCCTATAAAGAGTAGTGTTAGTATCCTAAAAAGAGTAGTATTACCCTATAAAGAATAGTAGTATTCACCTATAAAGAGTAGTAGTATTACCCTATAAAGAGTAGTAGTATTCTCCTATAAAGAGTAGTAGTATTCCCCTATAAAGAGTAGTAGTATTCCCCTATAAAGGGTAGTATTCTCCTATAAAGAGTAGTAGTATTCCCCTATAAAAAGTAGCAGTATTCGCCTATGAAGAGCAGTAGTATTCCCCTATAAATAGGAGCAGTATTCTCCTATAAAGAGTAGTAGTATTCCCCTATAAAGAGTAGTAGTATTCCCCTATGAAGAGTAGTATTCCCCTATAAAGAGTAGTAGTATTCGCCTATGAAGAGTAGTAGTATTCTGCTATAAAGAGGAACAGTATTCTCCTATAAAGAGTTGTAGTATTCCCCTATAATGAGTAGTAGTATTCCCCTATGAAGAGTAGCATTCCCCTATAAAGAGTAGTAGTATTCTCCTATAATGAGTAGTAGTATTCCCCTATAAAGAGTAGTAGTATTCTCCTATAAAGAGCAGTAATATTCTACTATAAAGAGTAGTAGTATTCTCCTATAAAGAGTAGTAGTATTCCCCTAAAAAGAGTAGTAGTATTCTCCTATAAAGAGTAATAGTATTCTACTATAAAGAGGAGCAGTATTCTCCTATAAAGAGTAGTACAGTTGAGACCAGCTCTCAGGATCAGTGTCTAGAGTAGAGACCGGGTCTCAGGGTCAGTGTCTAGAGTAGAGACCGGGTCTCAGGGTCAGTGTCTAGAGTAGAGACCGGGTCTCAGGGTCAGTGTCTAGAGTAGAGACCGGGTCTCAGGGTCAGTGTCTAGAGTAGAGAGCGGGTCTCAGTTTCAGCGTCTAGAATTGAGACCGGGTCTCAGGGTCAGTGTCTAGAGTAAAGACCGGGTCTCAGGGTCAGTGTCTAGAGTAGAGACCGGGTCTAAGGGTCAGTGTCTAGAGTTGATACCGGGTCTCAGGGTCAGTGTCTAGAGTTGAGACCGGGTTTTGGAGTCAGTGTCTAGAGTTGAGACTGGGTCTCAGGGTAAGTGTCTAGAGTTGAGACCGGGTCTCAGGGTCAGTGTCTAGAGTAGAGACCGGGTCTCAGGGTCAGTGTCTAGAGTTGAGACCGGGTTTTGGAGTCAGAGTCTAGAGTAGAGACCGGGTTTCAGGGTCAGTATCTAGAGTAGAGACCGGTCTCAGGGTCAGTGTCTAGAGTAGAGACTGTGTCTCAGGGTCAGAGTCTAGAGTAGAGACCGGGTCTCAGGGTCAGTGTCTAGAGTTGAGACCGGGTTTTGGAGTCAGTGTCTAGAGTAGAGACCGGGTCTCAGGGTAAGTGTCTAGAGTAGAGACCGGGTCTCAGTGTCAGTGTCTAGAGTAGAGACTGGGTTTTGGAGTCAGTGTCTAGAGTTGAGACCGGGTCTCAGGGTAAGTGTCTAGAGTTGAGACCGGGTCTCAGGGTCAGTGTCTAGAGTAGAGACCGGGTCTCAGGGTCAGTGTCTAGAGTTGAGACCAGCTCTCAGGATCAGTGTCTAGAGTAGAGACCGGGTCTCAGGGTCAGTGTCTAGAGTAGAGACCGGGTCTCAGGGTCAGAGTCTAGAGTAGAGACCGGGTCTCAGGGATCAGTGTCTAGAGTAGAGACCGGGTCTCAGGGTCAGTGTCTAGAGTCGAGACCGTGTCTCAGTTTCAGCGTCTAGAATTGAGACCGGCTCTCAGGGTCAGTGTCTAGAGTAGAGACCGGGTCTCAGGGTCAGTGTCTAGAGTAGAGACCGGGTCTCAGGGTCAGTGTCTAGAGTTGATACCGGGTCTCAGGGTCAGTGTCTAGAGTTGAGACCGGGTTTTGGAGTCAGTGTCTAGAGTTGAGACCGGGTCTCAGGGTAAGTGTCTAGAGTTGAGACCGGGTCTCAGGGTCAGTGTCTAAAGTAGAGACCGGGTCTCAGGGTCAGTGTCTAGAGTTGAGACCGGGATTTGGAGTCAGAGTCTAGAGTAGAGACCGGGTTTCAGGGTCAGTGTCTAGAGTAGAGACCGGGTCTCAGGGTCAGTGTCTAGAGTAGAAACCGGGTCTCAGGGTCAGAGTCTAGAGTAGAGACCGGGTCTCAGGGTCAGTGTCTAGAGTTGAGACCGGGTTTTGGAGTCAGTATCTAGAGTAGAGACCGGGTCTCAGGGTAAGTGTCTAGAGTAGAGACCGGGTCTCAGTGTCAGTGTCTAGAGTAGAGACTGGGTTTTGGAGTCAGTGTCTAGAGTTGAGACCGGGTCTCAGGGTAAGTGTCTAGAGTTGAGACCGGGTTTTGGAGTCAGTGTCTAGAGTAGAGACCGGGTCTCAGTGTCTAGAGTTGAGACCGGGTCTCAGGGTCAGTGTCTAGAGTTGAGACCGGGTCTCAGGGTCAGTGTCTAGAGTTGAGACCGGGTCTCAGGGTCAGTGTCTAGAGTAGAGACCGGGTCTCAGGGTCAGTGTCTAGAGTAGAGACCGGGTCTCAGGGTCAGTGTCTAGAGTAGAGACCGGGTCTCAGGGTCAGAGTCTAGAGTAGAGACCGGGTCTCAGGGATCAGTGTCTAGAGTTGAGACCGGGTCTCAGGATCAGTGTCTAGAGTAGAGACCGGGTCTCAGGGTCAGTGTCTAGAGTTGAGACCTTGTCTTAGGGTCAGTGTCTAGAATTGAGACTGGGTCTCAGGGTCAGTGTCTAGAGTAGAGACCGGGTCTCAGGGTAAGTGTCTAGAGTTGAGACCGGGTCTCAGGGTCAGTGTCTAGAGTAGAGACCGGGTCTCAGGGTCAGTGTCTAGAGTAGAGACCGGGTCTCAGGGTCAGTGTCTAGAGTAGAGACCGGGTCTCAGGGTCAGTGTCTAGAGTAGAGACCGGGTCTCAGGGTCAGTGTCTAGAGTAGAGACCGGATCTCAGGGTCAGTGTCTAGAGTTGAGACCGGGTCTCAGGATCAGGGTCTAGAGTTGAGACCGGGTCTCAGGATCAGTGTCTAGAGTTGAGACTGGGTCTCAGAGTCAGTGCCTAGAGTTGAGACCGGGTCTCAGGATCAGTGTCTGGAGTTGAGACCGGTCTCAGGGTTAGTGTCTAGAGTAGAGACCGGGTCTCAGGGTCAGTGTCTAGAGTAGAGACCGGGTCTCAGGGTCAGTGTCTAGAGTAGAAACCGGATCTCAGGGTCAGTGTCTAGAGTTGAGACCGGGTCTCAGGATCAGGGTCTAGAGTTGAGACCGGGTCTCAGGATCAGTGTCTAGAGTTGAGACCGGGTCTCAGAGTCAGTGTCTAGAGTTGAGACTGGGTCTCAGGATCAGTGTCTAGAGTTGAGACCGGGTCTCAGTGTCAGTGTCTAGAGTAGAGACCGGGTCTCAGGGATCAGTGTCTAGAGTAGAGACCGGGTCTCAGGGTCAGTGTCTAGAGTAGAGACCGGGTTTTGGAGTCAGTGTCTAGAGTTGAGACCGGGTCTCAGGGTAAGTGTCTAGAGTTGAGACCGGGTCTCAGGGTCAGTGTCTAGAGTAGAGACCGGGTCTCAGGGTCAGTGTCTAGAGTTGAGACCGGGTTTTGGAGTCAGAGTCTAGAGTAGAGACCGGGTCTCAGGGTCAGTGTCTAGAGTAGAGACCGGGTCTCAGGGTCAGTGTCTAGAGTAGAGACCGGGTCTCAGGGTCAGTGTCTAGAGTAGAGACCGGATCTCAGGGTCAGTGTCTAGAGTTGAGACCGGGTCTCAGGATCAGGGTCTAGAGTTGAGACCGGGTCTCAGGATCAGTGTCTAGAGTTGAGACTGGGTCTCAGAGTCAGTGCCTAGAGTTGAGACCGGGTCTCAGGATCAGTGTCTGGAGTTGAGACCGGGTCTCAGGGTTAGTGTCTAGAGTAGAGACCGGGTCTCAGGGTCAGTGTCTAGAGTAGAGACCGGGTCTCAGGGTCAGTGTCTAGAGTAGAGACCGGGTTTTGGAGTCAGTGTCTAGAGTTGAGACCGGGTCTCAGGGTCAGTGTCTAGAGTAGAGACCGGGTCTCAGGGTCAGTGTCTAGAGTTGAGACCGGGTTTTGGAGTCAGAGTCTAGAGTAGAGACCGGGTTTCAGGGTCAGTGTCTAGAGTAGAGACCGGGTCTCAGGGTCAGTGTCTAGAGTAGAGACCGGGTCTCAGGGTCAGAGTCTAGAGTAGAGACCGGGTCTCAGGGTCAGTGTCTAGAGTTGAGACCGGGTTTTGGAGTCAGTGTCTAGAGTAGAGACCGGGTCTCAGTGTCAGTGTCTAGAGTAGAGACTGGGTTTGGGAGTCAGTGTCTAGAGTTGAGACCGGGTCTCAGGGTAAGTGTCTAGAGTTGAGACCGGGTCTCAGGGTCAGTGTCTAGAGTAGAGACCGGGTCTCATGGTCAGTGTCTAGAGTAGAGACCGTGTCTCAGGGTCTCAGTGTCTAGAGTTGAGACCGGGTCTCAGGGTCAGTGTCTAGAGTAGAGACCGGGTCTCAGGGTCAGTGTCTAGAGTTGAGACCGGGTCTCGGGGTCAGTGTCTAGAGTAGAGACCGGGTATCAGGATCAGTGTCTAGAGTAGATGACCGGGTCTCAGGGTCAGTGTCTTGAATTTCATTTATCTGAGATTCTCCGACTCCTCTTCAACCCCCCCCCCCACCAACCATTCGTGCATGGTCGGAGCGGGTTCCCTTGACCTCCGTTTAGACGTTTCAGGCTCAGCCCCTTGCAATTCCTCCATCCGCAAGTCCGCCGACACACACACATGCACACCGCCCTGCCAACCAAACTCAACTCCATGATTTTTGTGCCAATGTGCCCCCTTTTTTCCCTCGATTCTTCATCAAGCCAATTCAATTCAACAAACAGTACAGCATAGAAACATCTCCGCTTTAAAATATGAATACAAAAAGACTGCGGTCCAATTCCCGTTGGCTTTGGAGCACAGCCGCCCATTGTAATTAAACCGTCTTAATTGGTGTTAGAGCGTTAGTGAGAAAGAGCTCGCTCGTGTGTGTGTGATAGCGTGTGTGTGTTAGTGTGTGTGTTAGCGTGTGTGTGTGATAGCGTGTGTGTGTGTGTGTTAGCGTGTGTGTGTGTGGGGAGCGGTAGTGTAGCGGTTAGTGCGCTGCGCTATGAACCTGGCGACACGGGTTCGATTCCCGCTCACGGCCAACACCAGTGACGATTATCTGAACCGGTCCCGGGCCTCCCCTAGGTCGACTCAGCCTCAAATGAGTACCTGGTGCGGTGTGTAAACATTGCCACTAGGGAGACAAAGGCGGTCGGGCGTGGTGCTGGCCATCCACCCCCTCGTGTACCGTTCCGGCCTTCATAGGTGCTGCTCGCTAACAGCACTTGCCCCTACAGTCTGTTAAGGCTATATGGGGGATCTTTGTGTGTTAGCGCGAGTGTGTGTTAGCGCGAGTGTGTGTTAGCGCGAGTGTGTGTTAGAGCGAGTGTGTGTTAGCGCGAGTGTGTGTTAGCGCGAGTGTGTGTTAGCGCGAGTGTGTGTTAACGCGAGTGTGTGTTAGCGCGAGTGTGTGTTAGCGCGAGTGTGTGTTAGCGCGAGTGTGTGTTAGCGCGAGTGTGTGTTAGCGCGAGTGTGTGTTAGCGCGAGTGTGTGTTAGCGCGAGTGCGTGTTAGCGTGTGTGTGTGTTAGCGTGTTAGCGTGTGTTAGCGTGTTAGCGTGTGTTAGCGTGTTAGCGTGTGTTAGCGTGTTAGCGTGTGTTAGCGTGTTAGCGTGTGTTAGCGTGTTAGCGTGTGTTAGCGTGTTAGCGTGTGTGTGTTAGCGTGTTAGCGTGTGTGTGTTAGCGTGTTAGCGTGTGTGTGTTAGCGTGTTAGCGTGTGTGTGTTAGCGTGTTAGCGTGTGTGTGTTAGCGTGTTAGCGTGTGTGTGTTAGCGTGTTAGCGTGTGTGTGTTAGCGTGTTAGCGTGTGTGTGTTAGCGTGTGTGTGTTAGCGTGTTAGCGTGTTAGCGTGTGTGTGTTAGCGTGTTAGCGTGTGTGTGTTAGCGTGTTAGCGTGTGTGTGTTAGCGTGTTAGCGTGTGTGTGTTAGCGTGTTAGCGTGTGTGTGTTAGCGTGTTAGCGTGTGTGTGTTAGCGTGTTAGCGTGTGTGTGTTAGTGTGTTAGCGTGTGTGTGTTAGCGTGTTAGCGTGTGTGTGTTAGCGTGTTAGCGTGTGTGTTAGCGTGTTAGCGTGTGTGTTAGCGTGTTAGCGTGTGTGTTAGCGTGTTAGCGTGTGTGTTAGCGTGTTAGGGTGTGTGTTAGCGCGTGTGTGATAGCGGGTAGTGAGACACTGCTCGTGAGACACTGGTAGTGAGACACTGGGTAGTGAGACACTGGGTAGTGAGACACTGGATAGTGTGACACTGGGTAGTGAGACACTGCTAGTGAGACACTGATAGTGAGGCACTGGGTAGTGAGACACTGGGTAGTGAGACACTGGGTAGTGAGATACTGGGTAGTGAAACACTGGTAGTAGGTAAATCTGTTTCATAGACAATGCCTATAACGACATTATTATTATTATTAAAATCAGTGCCATGTTTTTGCCAAGTTCTGCGTGCGGTTAATGCAGAGACCTGTTAACGCCTCGACAAAGTAATTTTCTTTTGTGGCTTTCGAACTCCTTCACACAACTTCTGCTTCATTGCCACAGAAGGGTAAAGAAACACCCTTTTTGTTATGTTTCGCCGTAATTGGCTCTGTCGGAGATCCATGAAGCCACCACAGCTGAGATTCTAAGTTGGAGACCGTGGATCTCTGTGTGTGTGTGTGTGCGTGTCTCTCTGTGCCAGTCCGGGAGCTCACGATGGCCGTGTCGGACGCACTTAGCCAGGCGATGCTGGGATCCTTCGCTCGAGACGGCGGCCCTGTCCGTGCGTGTCTCTCTGTGCCAGTGTGGGAGGTCACGATGGCCGTGTCGGAGGCACTTAGCCGGGCGATGCTGGGATCCGACGTTCGATACGGTGGCCCTGTCCGTGCGTGTCTCTCTGTGCCAGCGCGGGAGCTCACGATGGCCGTGTCGGAGGCACTTAGCCGGGCGATGCTGGGATCCTTCGCTCGAGACGGCGTCTCTGTCCGTGCGTGTCTCTCTGTGCCAGTGTGGGAGGTCATGATGTCCGTGTCGGAGGCAGCGAGCCGGCGATACGCCTGACGTCAGCCAGCGGCACCCCCCGTTGAGCGCGAGGTGTTGAATTCAGCAGCCCGCGAGCATCACAATCACTGCGCTGGCGATGCCGGATATGTAATTAAGCCCCCACGAATGTATGTATTTTTAAATGCGTTTATAGATAGAGAGAGACAGAGAGAGAGAGACGGATAACACACCACGGGCGAGACGCCCTTGTATGTCGCTCGATTCCTCTTTGTTTCTCTCTCTCTCAGTGTGGGGTTCACGATGGCCGTGTCAGAGACACTGAGAGGCTGGGTTCGAGCCCTGGGTCTGGGTGTCTCTGTCTCTGTGGGTTCACGATGGCCGTGTCGGAGACACTGAGAGTCTGGGTTCGAGTCCTGGGTCTGGGTGTCTCTCAGTGGGTTCACGATGGCCGTGTCGGAGACACTGAGAGGCTGGGTTCGAGCCCTGGGTCTGGGTGTCTCTCTCTCTCTCTCTGTGGGTTCACGATGGCCGTGTCAGAGACACTGAGATTCTAGGTTCCATCCCTGGGTCTGGGTGTCTCTCTCTCTCTGTGGGTTCACGATGGCCGTGTCGGAGACACTGAGAGTCTGGGTTCGAGCCCTGGGTCTGGGTGTCTCTCTCTCTCTCTCTGTGGGATCACAATGGCCGTGTCAGAGACACTGAGAGGCTGGTTTCGAGCCCTGGGTCTCTGTGTCTCTCTCTCAGTGGGTTCACAATGGCCGTGTCAGAGACACTGAAAGTCTGGGTTCGAGCCCTGGGTCTGGGTGTCTCTCTCTCTCTCTGTGGGTTCACGATGGCCGTGTCAGAGACAGAGAGGCTGGGTTCAAGCCCGGGGTCTGGGTGTCTTTCTCTCTCTGTGGGTTTACAATGGGCGTGTTGGAGATGCTGAGAGTCTGGGTTGGAGCCCTGGGTCTGGGTGTCTCTCTCAGTGGGTTCACAATGGCTGTGTCAGAGACACTGAAAGTCTGGGTTCGAGCCTTGGGTCTGGGTGTCTCTCTCTCAGTGAGTTCACAATGGCCGTGTCAGAGACATTGAGAGTCTGGGTTCGAGCCCTGGGTCTGGGTGTCTCTCTCAGTGGGTTCACAATGGCCGTGTCAGAGACACTGAGTGTCTGGGTTCGAGCCATGGGTCTGGGTGTCTCTCTCTCTCTGTCGGTTCACAATGGCCGTGTCAGAGACACTGAGTGTCTGGGTTCGAGCCCTGGGTCTGGGTGTCTCTCTCTCTCTCTCTGTCGGTTCACGATGGCCGTGTCGGAGACACTGAGAGTCTGGGTTCAAGCCCTGGGTCTGGGTGTCTCTCTCAGTGGGTTCATGATGGCCGTGTCAGACACACTGAGAGCCTCGGTTAGAGCCCTAGGCCTGTGAATGTATATATTTAGCGAATGCAAAGTCACGTCTCACTACCATTCTCTCACGAGCAGTGTCTCACTAGCAGTGTCTCACTACCCAGTGTCTCACTACCCAGTGTCTCAATAGCAGTGTCTCACTAGCAGTGTCTCACTATCCAGTGTCTCACTACCCAGTGTCTCACCACCCAGTGTCTCACTATCCAGGGTCTCACTACCCAGTGTCTCACTAGCGGTGTCTCACTAGCAGTGTCTCACTACCCAGTGTCTCACTACCCAGTGTCTCACTACCCAGTGTCTCACTGCCAGTGTCTCACTACCTAGTGTCTCACTACCCAGTGTCTCACTAGCAGTGTCTCACTACCCAGTGTCTCACTACCCAGTGTCTCACTACCAGTGTCTCACTACCCAGTGTCTCACTACCCAGTGTCTCACTAGCAGTGTCTCACTACCCAGTGTCTCACTAGCAGTGTCTCACTACCCAGTGTCTCACTATCCAGTGTCTCACTACCCAGTGTCTCACTACCCAGTGTCTCACTAGCAGTGTCTCACTACCCAGTGTCTCACTACCCAGTGTCTCACTTGGAGTGTCTCACTGCCCAGTGTCTCACTACTCAGTGTCTCACTACCCAGTATCTCACTACCGAGTGTCTCACTACCCAGTGTCTCACTAACAGTGTCTCACTACCCAGTGTCTCACTAACAGTGTCTCACTACTCAGTATCTCACTACCAGTGTCTCACTACCCAGTATCTCACTAACAGTGGTGCATGAGTGAGTGGGTAGGTGAGTGAGTGAGTGAGTAAGTGAGTGGGTGAGTGAGTGGGTAGGTGAGTGAGTGAGTGAGTGGGTGAGTGAGTGGGTGAGTGAGTGAGTGGGTGAGTGAGTGGGTAGGTGAGTGAGTGGGTGAGTGAGTGGGTGAGTGAGTGGGTGGGTGAGTGAGTGGGTGGGTGAGTGAGTGGGTGGGTGAGTGAGTGGGTGAGTGAGTGAGTGAGCGAGTGAGTGGGTGAGCGAGCGAGTAGGTGAGTGAGTGGGTGAGTGAGCGAGTGGGCGAGTGAGCGATTAGCTGAGTGAACGAGTGTACGTTGAACCTCATTCGCACCGCACACAGCCCACCGTGCGAACTTCACTCGCGCCTGACCGCCCCCGGGCCACCCCCCCACTCCTCCGGCCGACGGCAAGGTGCTCCCTGCAAGATCGCTCCTCGCAGCTTTGGGCTCGCCTCTGATGTCCGTCCCCCTCTCTCTGTGTGCCCTGCATGGCTGTGCAGCCGGTGAGCGGAGCTCCCCATCCCTCCCCTCCTCCTGGGCAACGCCTCGTCCACGTCTCCACGATGGGCCTCCTCCTCCTCCTCGGCCTCCGGCACCTCGGCCACGCCGCCCTGCTCACGGCGCTGGGATCGTTCGCCGTCGCGGCCGCCGTCAAGATGCTGTCCAAGCGCGGCTCTGGTAAACCGCTCCGGTCTGGTGGTGGAGGAGGGTGCCTGGGCGATCGGTCGAGAACCCAGCGGTGGTGGCGGGGTGGTTGGGGGGGAGTGGGTGGCTGGGGGTGGTAGCGTCTCAGCAGTCGGTGTGCTTGAGCGGAAGACACTCGGGGGGTAGTTGGTGGATCCCGGCCACTCCGCGGAGAGCCGGAGTTGCGAGTTCATCAGGGCGCTTTGCTCCAAGGTGCGATTATTATTTTTTTTTACTACGGATTATTATTCGTTAAAGTCATTGACGTTACCATTTTTTTTCTTCCAGAATGGGTCATTAAGGGCTCCACACGGTGTATCCCGTACGCTCGCTGATCGACCGGTTTAGTGGAACCAACGACCAGTCGATAGGAGGAGTTGGTTCTATTTGATTGTCTGTTCGTAATGTTGTTAATGTTCAAGGTACGTTTTTTGGGCGAAAGAGAGCACGGCCGTCGATCTTGTCGTAAGGGATGAAGCTTTGACGGTGCATCTCCTAAACACGCTGAACGACCGGTTGAGTGGAACCAACGACCTTCGATAGGAGGAGTTGGTTCTATTTGATTGTCTGTTCGCAATGTTGTTAATGTTCAAGGTACGTTTTTTGGGCGAAAGACAGCACGACCGTCGATCCTGTCGGAGGTGATGAAGCTTTGACGGTGTATCTCCTAAACACGCTGAACGACCGGTTGAGTGGAACCAACGACCGTCGATAGGAGGAGTTGGTTCTATTTGATTGTCTGTTCGTAATGTTGTTAATGTTCAAGGTACGTTTTTTGGGCGAAAGACAGCACGACCGTCGATCCTGTCGGAGGTGATGAAGCTTTGACGGTGTATCTCCTAAAACACGCTGAACGACCGGTTGAGTGGAACCAACGACCGTCGATAGGAGGAGTTGGTGCTATTCTGTTCCTGTGCGTATCTATATAGAGACAGAGAGCACCGTAGGTCAAGGCACTTGACGCAGTTGAGATGGCGCTTGAGAAACCCGGAGAGTGATTTGAATGCCCCGGGGGAGAGGGGGGGCGGTGAGGAGGTGGAGGGTGTCGAGGGGGGAGGAGGGATCACGGAGTGGGGGGGGGAGGCTATAGGGGAGGGAAAGGAAGGAGTGGAGGGGTGAAAGGGAGGGAAGAGGGAGGGCACGGGCGATTGGGGAGAGGGGGAGTAGGCGAGGCTTTGAAAGAGAGGAATGGAAGGAGGTTCAGGAGGGGCACTGATTGATGTACAGGGGCAGTGTTGAGTCTATGGGGCAGGGTTGAGTCTATGGTGCAGTGTTGAGTCTATGGGGCAGTGTTGAGTCTATGGGGCAGTGTTGAGTCTATGAGGCAGTGTTGAGTCTATGAGGCAGGGTTGAGTCTATGGGGCAGTGTTGAGTCTGTGGGGCAGTGTTGAGTCTATGGTGCAGTGTTGAGTCTATGGTGCAGTGTTGAGTCTATGGGGCAGTGTTGAGTCTATGGGGCAGGGTTGAGTCTATGGGCAGTGTTGAGTCTATGGTGCAGTGTTGAGTCTATGGGGCAGGGTTGAGTCTATGGTGCAGTGTTGAGTCTATGGGGCAGGGTTGAGTCTATGGTGCAGTGTTGAGTCTATGGGGCAGGGTTGAGTCTATGGGGCAGGGTTGAGTCTATGGGGCAGGGTTGAGTCTATGGTGCAGTGTTGAGTCTATGGGGCAGTGTTGAGTCTATGGTGCAGTGTTGAGTCTATGGTGCAGTGTTGAGTCTATGGCCAGTGTTGAGTCTATGGGTCTCAGTGTTGAGTCTATGGGGCAGTGTTGAGTATATGGGGCAGTGATGAGTCTATGGTGCAGTGTTGAGTCTATGGTGCAGTGTTGAGTCTATGGGGCAGTGTTGAGTCTATGGGGCAGTGTTGAGTCTATGAGGCAGTGTTGAGTCTATGGGGCAGTGTTGAGTCTATGGGGCAGTGTTGAGTCTATGGGGCAGGGTTGAGTCTATGGGGCAGGGTTGAGTCTATGGTGCAGTGTTGAGTCTATGGTGCAGTGTTGAGTCTATGGTGCAGTGTTGAGTCTATGGGGCAGGGTTGAGTCTATGGGGCAGGGTTGAGTCTATGGGGCAGGGTTGAGTCTATGGGGCAGTGTTGAGTCTATGGGGCAGGGTTGAGCCTATGGGGCAGGGTTGAGTCTATGGGGCAGGGTTGAGTCTATGGGGCAGTGTTGAGTCTATGGGCAGTGTTGAGTCTATGGGGCAGGGTTGAGTCTATGGTGCAGTGTTGAGTCTATGGGGCAAGGTTGAGTCTATGGTGCAGTGTTGAGTCTATGGGGCAGGGTTGAGTCTATGGGGCAGGGTTGAGTCTATGGGGCAGGGTTGAGTCTATGGTGCAGTGTTGAGTCTATGGGGCAGGGTTGAGTCTATGATGCATGGTGCAGTGTTGAGTCTATGGTGCAGTGTTGAGTCTATGGTGCAGTGTTGAGTCTAAGGGCCAGGGTTGAGTCTATGGTGCAGTGTTGAGTCTATGGGGCAGTGTTGAGTCTAAGGGCAATGTTGAGTCTATGTGCAGTGTTGAGTCTATGGAGCAGTGTTGAGTCTATGGTGCAGTGTTGAGTCTATGTGGAGTGTTGAGTCTATGGAGCAGTGTTGAGTCTATGGGGCAGTGTTGAGTCTATGGTGCAGTGTTGAGTCTATGGGGCAGGGTTGAGTCTATGGTGCAGTGTTGAGTCTATGGGGCAGGGTTGAGTCTATGGTGCAGTGTTGAGTCTTTGGGGCAAGGTTGAGTCTATGGCGCAGTGTTGAGTCTATGGGGCAGGGTTGAGTCTATAGGGCAGGGTTGAGTCTATGGTGCAGTGTTGAGTCTATGGTGCAGGGTTGAGTCTATGGTGCAGTGTTGAGTCTATGGGGGAGGGTTGAGTCTATGGTGCAGTGCTGAGTCTATGGTAGATCAATCAGTCCCCCTCCTTAGCAACACCTATACACAGACAAAGATCCCCCGTGTAGCCTCTAACAGGCTGTAGGGGCAAGTGCTGTTAGCGAGCAGCAGCAGCACTTATACACAGACAAAGATCCCCCGTGTAGCCTCTAACAGGCTGTAGGGGCAAGTGCTGTTGGCGAGTAGCAGCAGCGCCTATACACAGACAAAGATCCCCCGTGTAGCCTCTAACAGGCTGTAGGGGCAAGTGCTGTTAGCGAGTAGCAGCAGCGCCTATACACAGACAAAGATCCCCCGTGTAGCCTCTAACAGGCTGTAGGGGCAAGTGCTGTTAGCAAGTAGCAGCAGCAGCACTTATACACAGACAAAGATCCCCCGTGTAGCCTCTAACAGGCTGTAGGGGCAAGTGCTGTTAGCGAGTAGCAGCAGCGCCTATACACAGACAAAGATCCCCCGTGTAGCCTCTAACAGGCTGTAGGGGCAAGTGCTGTTAGCAAGTAGCAGCAGCAGCACTTATACACAGACAAAGATCCCCCGTGTAGCCTCTAACAGGCTGTAGGGGCAAGTGCTGTTAGCGAGCACCTATGAATGCCGGAACGGCACACGAGGAGGTTTGGTGGCCCGGACCACGCCCGGCCGCCTTTGTCTCCCCAGTGGCGATATTCACTACACACCGCACCAGTCTACTCATTTGAGGCCGAGTCGATCTAGAAGAGGCCCAGGCACCGGTTCAGATAATTCTCACCGGTGGTGTTGGCCGTGAGCGGGAATCGAACCTGGGTGGCCAGGTTCTTAGCGCAAGCGTAGCGCTAACCGCTGCACTACCGTGGTGGTGGGGGTGGTGGGGGTGGTGATGGTGGTGGTGGTGATGGTGGTGGTGATGGTGGTGGTGGTGATGGTGGTGGGGGTGGTGATGGTGGTGATGGTGGTGGTTGGGGTGGTGGTGATGGTGGTGGTGGTGATGGTGGTGGTGATGGTGGTGGTTGTGGGGGTGGTGGTGGCGGTGGTGGTGATGGTGGTGGTGATGGTGGTGGTGGTGATGGTGATGGTGGTGGTGGTGATGGTGGTGGGGGTGGTGGGGGTGGTGGTGGTGGTGATGGTTGGGGTGGTGGTGATGGTGGTGGTGATGGTGGTGATGGTGGTGGTGATGGTGGTGGTGGTGATGGTGGTGGGGGTGGTGGGGGTGGTGGTGGTGGTGATGGTTGGGGTGGTGGTGATGGTGGTGGTGATGGTGGTGGTGGTGGTGATGGTGGTGATGGTGGTGGTTGTGGGGGTGGTGGTGGCGGTGGTGGTGATGGTGATGGTGGTGGTGATGGTGGTGGTGGTGGTGGTGGTGATGGTGGTGGTGATGGTGGTGATGGTTGGGTTGGTGGTTGTGGGGGTGGTGGTGATGGTGGTGGTGGTTAGGGGTGGTGGTGATGGTGGTGGTTGTGGGGGTGGTGGTGATGGTGGTGGTGATGGTGGTGGTGGTGATGGTGGTGGTGGTTAGGGGTGGTGGTGATGGTGGTGGTTGTGGGGGTGGTGGTGATGGTGGTGGTGGTGGTGATGGTGGTAGTGATGGTAATGGTGGTGGTGGTGCGGGTGGTGGTAATGGTGCTAATGGTGGTGATGGTGGTGGTGGTTAGGGGTGGTGGGGATGACGGTGGTGGTTGTGGGGGTGGTGGTGGTGATTGTGGGGGTGGTGGTGATGGTGGTGGGGTTGGTGGGTGGCGAGGGGATGGGGGTTGGGGAGCTGCTTGGCTTCCCAAGCACAGCACCGAGAGACTTTCACAAAGCCCTTCCTTGTCTCGGGATCCTTCGGCCGTTACCCCCTCCCCTCGTTTTTATAAAGATCCCCCCCCACCCTGCCCCCCACCCTGCCTCCCACCCTGCCCCCCACTCTCGGGTTTGTCCGGCGGATCCCCCTTTTGTCCGTGTGCTTTGGGCCAGGCCACTGACGGTTTAGTAAACCCCTCGCCCCGTGTCCTTCTACCCCCCCTCTCTCTCCCCCTCTCTCTCTCCCTCTCTCTCCCCGTCTCTCTCTTTTTTTTACGATCAGAGGAAACAAGAAGATGCTCGGCGTAGTCGGCACTTTGCTCCGTTCATCATTTCGTTTCTTTTTTCTACCAACGCTTTGCTCTATGTGCACCACCCCCCACCCCCGTCTGTTTAAATGAAAGATTTCACAAATATTTCACGATCCGCTCTCCTCCTTCTTACCCCTTCCCTCTCTCTCTCTCTCTACCCTCCCTCTCTCTCTCTCTACACCCTCTCTCCCTACTCTGTCTATGTTCCCCCTGTTTTTTTATGTATTTTATAACTACGACAAGTGCTGCATCTGCACGCAGCCCTCCCCGCGGTCCTACGGCCTCCGACGGGCAGCTCAAAATCTGCACGCACAGAGAGATCTCTCTACCGTCATCTGCCACCGAGCACGCGGCCCTGCAACAGCGCCCACCGCTCCTCGAAGGCCGGCACGGCGTGGGTCAGCCGCGTGTGGCGGAACTCCGGCCACACCCTGGCTCCGACCAGAGCGTGGAAGATGCCCCAGGCTGCTGGCCGGACGTTGCCCCTCCAGAGCCACCTTCCTCGCCCTGTGTGCACGGTGAGCTTGGCGTAGCCGAAGAGCAACGTTGACCGGCCCCTGAAGATGTTGGGGTCCGTCGCCCTTCGGGTATCCAAAGATGAGGACCGTCGGGGAGAAGTGGAGGCTGAACCTTAGGAGGATGTTTCTCAGGACCTTGAACACAGCGAGTCCGGGCTCTCGCACTCCACGTATCGGCGCGCCACCATCTCCACTTTACCGCAGAACCGGCACTCCGGGGACGTGTCGGTGAAGCGCGCCGGGGATGCGTCGGTGGTGACGGTGCCGTGGGCGATGCTGCAGCCGAGGTCGCCGATGCGGTCGTACGCCGGGCTGGAGTGGAGTGGCCTCCAGCGAGGCCCCTCCGGAGAGACGCAGGGCTAGGGGCTCTCCTCCAGGCGTGGTCCTTGTGGCTCCTCAGGGTGTCCTGTTGGTGGGACCGGACCACGCAGGAGTAGAGCACCTTCCTCTTGACGTTAGCGAAGGCCACCTCCGGCAGGTCTCCCGGCCGGCACGGGTCGCGATCCGCCTTCGTTTGTCGGCATTGGCGATGCAGCGGCACGACTGAGAGCTCCGGTGGAGGGGGATCGAGAGGGGCCTCGTCCTCCCCGACGCCGATGGGGGTGGCGTTCTCCCCATCGCTGCCGCTGAGAAGGCCCCCTTGGCTTCGGCCAGGATCCAGGCAGCCACCCGGAGCGACTGCAGCCCCCCTGTCTTTGCGGCCGTGTCTGCCGGTCCGAGCCACCGGCCTCTGTGTTTCAGGCTCCACCAGATCTCCCGTCCTGGTGAGCCGCGCGTTGGCGAGGCGCCTCTCCATGCCGGGGGTGGTGGTGGTGGATGGCAGCTTTGTCTGCGAGTTCCTGAGGATCGGTTCGATGACCAAATCCTCGGCCGATCGCGGCTGGTTCAGCCTCCTGACGGCGAGGGAGCTCCACGTCTGCAGGACGCTCCTGTAGAAAGGTGGCAGCTGTCCCAGTGGGAGGCCCTGCAGCTCCATGTAGAATAGTTGTTTGGAGCACTGCAGACCCCCCAGCTGTTTCAGGAGAAAGGAGGCCGTGACGCTCCAGGCCGGTGACAGGGGCGGCGTGCAGGAACTTTTGCTCGGGCTGCAGTCGGAAGGTGGCCAGTTTAACACGTAGGCTTTTGCGACCAATATTATTCGTAATAAACGTTTTTGGCCAGCTGACTCCGCACGCACACCGGCCCGTGACCACCCTCGTCCAGTGGCAGAGCCAGGACCCCAGACGCGACCCGGTGTCCTCCACCCGACCAGAAGAAGTTGAGGACTCGCTTCTGAAGTGCGTTGATGAGGCTCATGGGGGGGGGGGGGGGGGGTGTAAGGAGAAGAGTCGGTGCCACAGCATGGACGTCACCAGCTGGTTCACCACCAACGTCTTTGTCCTGAAGGTGAGGAACTTGCACAGGCGACTCCAGGTGCCCAGCCGCTCCTTCACCTTCTCCTCCAGCTCGAGCCAGATCTTCTGCGGTGGTTCCTCCTCTGGTCCGAGGAACACCCCCAGGTGGTGTGGCAGCGATGTTGTGCTCCAATTGATGGCTTTTGCCTTCTCGGTACACTCGGTCATGTCCCACGCTCCAACCAGCAGGCCGCTGCACTTTTGCCAGTTCATTTTTGATGAGGAGGCTTTCGAAAAGACCTCCTGGCACTCGTGCAGCAGGGCGACATCAACCAGGGAGCGCAGGATGAGGAGGAGGACGTCGTCGGCGTACGCCGTCAGGACCAACTTGACGCTTGGTTCCCTGAGCACCGGGCCGCTGAGTCTCCGCCTTATGAGGCTCAGGAAAGGCTCTTAAAGCCAGGGCGTAAAGTAGGCCCGACCAATGGGCGTCCCTGTCTCACTCCTCGCTCGAATTTGACCGGGGCAGTGAGGGCGCCTTTGACTTTGATCACGCATACTCTTTGGTTCTATTCGGTGAGGTCACGTAGGTAAAAAATAAAACAACAATAATCACGACGTTTCGGCCACAACGCAAGTGGCCTTCATCAGGTGAAGGGACCGTACTGTCCAGAGGACAGCGTTGGAGTGAAGACAATCAAGCCCAGGTCGCGTCCTTTAAGCGTGTGGTCGCGGCATCTTTTGGGGAAGGTCAGCGTCTCGATGAGCTGCGACTTCTTGTCCCGTTGTCTGTTGAAAGCTCTAACAGATAGTTGAAAGCCCTCCCCGTAGAGGCTATCAATTCTAGATTTGAAGCTTTCGTGACTGCAAGAACCAAAGAGTACGGGTCCTTGCAGTCTTGATCACGCACTCCGCCTTGGTGTAGAGTAGGCGGATCGTTCGGACAAAGGCATCCCCAAAACCGAAGCTCTTGAGGGTTCCCAGCAGGTATTTGTGGTCCACTCTGTCAAAAGCCTTTTCCTGGTCAAGGGCCATAAACGCGATTTGGGATTCCCAACGCCTGGGACACCGCGATGAGGTCCCTGACCGGGAAGATGCCGTCGTGGGATGGTTCGTCCGGGTGATGGCGTAGGACTGGGTCCCCGTTTACGACGTGTGCAATCACCACTTTCAGTCGCAGGGGGAGAGAGCCTTCGTCTCCCCCTCTCTCTCTCCCCCCTCTCTCTCTCCCCCTCTCTCCCCCTCTGTTTTTTTTTACGATCAGACGAAACAAGAAGATGCTCGGTGTAGTCGGCACTTTGCTCCGTTCATCATTTCGTTTTTTTGTGTTTTTTTTTCAAAGCTTTGCTTCATGTGCCCCCCTCCCTCCCTGGCCCCCTTTTAAAATGAAATATTTCACAAAGGATTTCAGGCTCTGAAATCCCCCTCTCTCCCCACCTCTCTCCCCATCTCTCTCCCCCTCTCTCTCCTTCTCTCTCCCCTTCCCCTCCCACCACTTCCCCCCCACAGATAGTCTGTGAATGTCGTAATTGGGTTTACTCTCCAACACACAACCGCTTTAGTGCTGAACTAGTATACTATATAATACACTATACACTACACTACTATACACTACACTACTATACACTAAACTGCTATACACTAAACTGCTACACACTATATTCTTGGTTCTTACGTGACTTTACCGAAAGAACCAAGAATATGAATCCCTGCAGTCACGAAAGCTTTAAATACAAATACTATACACTACTATACACTACACTACTATACACTACACTATACACTACACTACTATAGACTACTATACACTACACTATACACTACACTACTATACACTACACTATACACTACACTACTATACACTACACTACTTTACACTACAGCATAGACTACACTACTATACACTACTATACACTACACTACTATACACTGCACTACTATACACTGCACTATACACTACACTACTATACACTACACTACTATACACTACACTATACACTACACTATACACTACACTAATATACACTACACTATACACTACACTACTATACACTATACTATACACTACACTACTATACACTACACTATACACTATACTATACACTACACTACTATACACTACACTACTATACACTACACTACTATACTATACACTACACTACTATACACTACACTACTATACTATACACTACACTACTATACACTACACTACTATACACTACTATACACTACACTATACACTACACTATGCACTACACTACTATACACTACACTACTATACTATACACTACACTACTATACACTATACTACTATACACTACACTACGATACACTACACTACTATACACTACACTATACACTACACTATACACTACACTACTATACACTACACTACTATACACTACACTACTATACACTACACTACTATACACTACACTATACACTACACTATACACTACACTACTATACACTACACTAATATACTATACACTACACTACTATACACTACTATACACTACACTATACACTACACTATACACTACACTACTATACACTACACTACTATACACTACACTACTATACACTACACTACTATACACTACACTATACACTACACTATACACTACACTACTATACACTACACTACTATACTATACACTACACTACTATACACTACACTACTATACACTACACTACTATACACTACACTACTATACACTACACTACTATACACTACACTATACACTACACTATACACTACACTACTATACACTACACTACTATACTATACACTACACTACTATAAACTACACTATACACTACACTACTATACACTACACTACTATACACTACACTACTATACACTACACTATACACTACTATACACTACACTACTATACACTACACTATACACTACTATACACTACACTACTATACACTACACTACTATACACTACACTATACACTACACTACACTATACACTACACTATACACTACACTACTATACACTACACTACTATACACCACACTATACACTACACTATACACTACACTACCATACACTACACTATACACTACACTACTATACACTATACTATGCACTACACTACTATACACTACACTATACACTATACTATACACTACACTACTATACACTACACTACTATACACTACACTATACACTACACTATACACTACTGTACACTATACACTACACTACTATACACTACACTACTATACTATACACTACTATACACTACACTACTATACAATATACTACTATACACTACACTATACACTACACTACTATACACTACACTATACACTACACTACTATACACTACACTACTATACTATACACTGCACTACTATACACTACACTACTATACACTACACTACTATACAATACACTACTATACACTACACTATACACTACACTACTATACACTACACTACTATACTATACACTACACTACTATACACTACACTACTATACACTACACTATACACTACACTACTATACACTACACTACTATACTATACACTACTATACTATACACTACACTACTATACACTACACTACTATACACTACACTACTATACACTACACTATACACTACACTACTATACACTACACTACTATACTATACACTACACTACTATACACTACACTACTATACACTACACTATACCCTACACTATACACTACACTACTAAACACTACACTACTATACACTACACTATACACTACACTACTATACACTACACTACTATACACTACACTATACACTACACTATACACTACACTACTATACACTACACTACTATACACTACACTACTATACACTACACTACTATACACTACACTACTATACACCACAGTAACTAATTGGAACCACGTTCTCTTCACGTGACGCAACCCCCTCGGCTATTTGGGGCCGTGTCGGGTGGTGGCGGGTTTCGACGACACAGCATTTGTACCGCACGTCATCAAACACGCACACAAAAACGTGAATTTCAAAGCCATACGAATGTCGTGTGTGTGTGTGCGTGTGATGCCTTCAAGTGCACCTAGCCTGGCACCAAGCGGCATGGTGACGTCCCCGACACTTAGAGGCGAATGGCGTTTGTTGTTGTTGATGTTGTACTGCCCCTAGGTCGACTCGGCCTCAAATGAGTACCTGGTGTGGCGCTGTGTAGTGGACGTGGTAACTGGGGGGGGGGGGGGGAGACAAAGGCGACCGGGCGTGGTGGTTGCTGGCCACCCAACCCCTCGTGTGCCAGAGCGCCGGTAGCTACTCGCTAACAGCACTTGCCCCTACATCCTGTTAGAGGCTACACGGGGGATCTTTGTCTGTGTATAGGTGCTGCTGCTACTCGCTAACAGCACTTGCCCCTACATCCTGTTAGAGGCTACACGGGGGACCTTTGTCTGTGTATAGGTGCTGCTGCTACTCGCTAACAGCACTTGCCCCTACATCCTGTTAGAGGCTACACGGGGGATCTTTGTCTGTGTATAGGTGCTGCTGCTACTCGCTAACAGCACTTTCCCCTACAGCCTGTTAGAGGCTACACGGGGGATCTTTGTCTGTGTATGGGTGCTGCTGCTACTCGCTAACAGCACTTGCCCCTACAGTCTGTTAGAGGCTACACGGGGGACCTTTGTCTGTGTATAGGTACTGCTGCTACTCGCTAACAGCACTTGCCCCTACATCCTGTTAGAGGCTACACGGGGGATCTTTGTCTGTGTATAGGTGCTGCTGCTACTCGCTAACAGCACTTGCCCCTACATCCTGTTAGAGGCTACACGGGGGATCTTTGTCTGTGTATAGGTGCTGCTGCTACTCGCTAACAGCACTTGCCCCTACATCCTGTTAGAGGCTACACGGGGGATCTTTGTCTGTGTATAGGTGCTGCTGCTACTCGCTAACAGCACTTGCCCCTACATCCTGTTCGAGGCTACACGGGGGATCTTTGTCTGTGTATAGGTGATGCTGCTACTCGCTAACAGCACTTTCCCCTACAGCCTGTTAGAGGCTACACGGGGGATCTTTGTCTGTGTATAGGTGCTGCTGCTACTCGCTAACAGCACCTGCCCCTATAGACTGTTAGAGGCTACACGGGGGATCTTTGTCTGTGTATAGGTGCTGCTCGCTACTGGCTACTAACAGCACTTGCCCCTGCAGTCTGTTACAGGGGGATATTTGTCTTTGTGGGTCACTCGTGTGTGAGTGTGTGTGTATCTGAGTGTGTGTATGTGTGTTGGTGTATGTGTGCATGTGTGAGTCTATGTGTGTGTGTGTGAGTGTATGTGTGTGAGTCTATGTGTGTGTGTGAGAGTCGATGTGTGTGTGTGAGTGTGTGTGTGTGAGTGTGTGTATGTGTGTGCTACCAGTCCGGCAAAACAACCCCCTACCTCCTTGCGGTGCCTAACGGGCAACTCTGTCGTAGAGAGTGCTGTGGGGAGAGGGCCAATTCCGATTGGCTCCTCCCCTCATGGCGTCTGTGACCACCACAGTGGCTAAACGGGGGCTCTGGACGTGTGCGAGGGGCTGGTAACCCCTCCAACTTCAATTAATTACCACTAAACTACGACTGAAATATATAACTAATAAGCTCGTGCCGGAGGCCCCAGGGGGACAGGCGTCTATGACATCTCCTGGCCAAACCCCAATTGGCGGAGCCAGGAGATTGAATCTTTACCCTCGGGGCTCCTCCAGAAACAACGAAAAGCCACTACGGATGGCCACGTGGAATGTTCGAACGCTCACTGCGGAGGAGAGGCTGCCACTCCTCTGTCGGGAGCTGGACTGGTACCGCCTGGATCTCTGTGGCATTCAGGAGGTCTGGTGGACCGGTTCTGGCTCCTGCCACCATGAGGGGTGGACAGTCCTCTACTCCAGGCAGCAGACTGCCAAACAACAGGGTGTGGCTCTTCTTATGAACAAAAGAATGAAGGGTGCGTGGGAGCGTGGCGGTGAGAAGTAGGAAGCTGTAAGCCCCAGGCTACTTTGGGCTAGCCTTCCCATCAACCGGAGGCGAGGAGTGGTGGTCGTGGTTACTTATGCCCCCACTGAAGAGGAACATCCGTGGAGGGATGCAGGCAAAGCCGATGAGTCAGATGCCTTCTATGACCTCCTATCACAGGTGATGGCTAAAGTGGCCCCTTGGGATAGAGTCATCTTGTTGGGTGACTTCAATGCCCGAGTTGGTCATGATGCTGGCACCTGGTCTGGAGTGATTGGAGGGGATGGGCCAAATCAGCTCAATAACAACGGTAGGAGGCTGCTAGATTTTTGTGCAGTCCATGGGCTTGTAATTACCAACACGCTGTTCCGGCATCGGCGCATCCACACAACATCATGGATGCATGTCGGGTCCAAGCAAGAGCATCTGCTGGACTACATAGTGACGGACGAGCGGATGCGAGCCCATGTCCTTGACACCAGGACCTACCGTGGAGCTGATCTGCCCTCTTGACCATCGACTAGTCATCTGTAAAATGCGCCTGCCGTTCTTCCACTCCGGTGGTGGGTGTACACCCAGGACCCCATTCCAACCTAAAGTGGCCTGGTCTCAGTTAGCTGATGAAAGTTGAAAGCGAGAATTTCAACATCGCTTGCGGCTGGGGTTGGCATCGTCCCCCACTCCTCCTGATGTCGATGGGAAATGGGCGAGGTTTAGGACTGTGACTCATGCAGCTGCAATGGCTGCTTTGGGTACGCGGTCCAGACTTCCCCAAAGACCCTGGCTGACAGAGGAGGTGTTCAGGATAGTTAAGAAAAAGCGACAGGCCCACCGTCATCGGCTACAGAATCCCACGTCAGAGAATGAGGAGGCTTACCGCAGCCTTCGCTCGGAGGTTCGGAGAGCCGTGAGGTGCTGCAAGGATGGGTGGTGGTCGCGGGTTGCTGAGGAGATGGAGTCTGCCTCACTGGCCCGCGATCACAAATCTCTATTTAACTCCATCAAAAAAGTAACCTGCAGCGCCACACCTATTACCATCATTCGTGGAAAAAACGGTGATCCAATCTCCGACACCCAGGAACAGGTTTGCAGATTTGCTGAGCATTGCTGTGAGGGCCTGGCGGAGGGGAAATCCCTCAGCCAGGAAAACATCTTGGCACAAAGTGAGGATGACCCTGCTGAGGCTGCGGTACCTCAAATATTGGAGGAAGTCACCCCTGTGAGTGGCTGGCTGAGGTGCCATCTGTTGAGGAAGTACTGAAGGCGATCCGGAGTCTGAGACCAGGAAAGGCACCGGGCAGAGATGATCTCCCAAGCGAAATGCTGAGGGAGGGTGGCGTTTGTGCACAGACTGCCCTGTATGACATCATAACAACAGTCTGGACCACTGGACGGGTTCCGCAGGATTGGAAGGATGCCCTGGTGGTTCCCCTCTTTAAGAAGGGGGACCACACAGACTGTAACAACTACAGGGGCATCTCACTCCTCAGTGTGCCGGGAAGGGTCCTGGCAAGGATTAATCAACATCGCCTTGCCAGGCACGCTGAGGAGAGGCTAGCGGAGCCCCAATGCGGTTTCAGGAAAGAGCAGTCCTGCACAGATGCCATATTTTCCGTCAGTCTGCTACAGCAGAGGTGTAGGGAATTCCAGCAAGACCTACATCTCTGCTTTATTGACCTGGTCAAAGCCTATTATACCATCAGTAGGCCTGGGCTCTGGGTTGTTCTTCGTGCTTTTGGAGTCCCTGACCCTCTGCTCACGATCATTAAGGACCTTCATGATGGTGAGCGGGCCCGGGTAAAACTACGTGGCCAGGGGTCAGAGCCATTCTCTGTACACCTTGGGGTGCGACAGGGATGTACTCTGGCTCTCACATTATTTAACATCTATTTTGACCACGTAGTTCGTGAAGCCTTCAATAGCTGTAACAGGGGAATCTCCATTTGGTACAGATATAATGGGAGGCTGATCGATGCCCAGGTGCGGTCAAGGGATGGCTCCCTATTGCTCAACCACGTTATGTATGCTGATGATTTGGTAATAGCTGCTCAGTCAGAGGAGGAGTTGGAGACGCTGCTGCTGAGACTGGAGCGTGGCACTAAGAGAAGGGGCCTTACCATCAGCCCCACCAAAACTAAGCACCTGCCTGGGTATTTTGTACCATCGGACACTCCACCCCCACAACTCCCAATCGGTGATGGGGCAGTTGTGGAGAGAGTGGAGAGTTTCCCATACCTGGGCAGTGTGCTCATGACTGACTCCAGTTTAACAGCAGAGGTCTCACTCCGAATCAGTCGAGCGGCAATATCTTTTCATCGGTTGCGTAACGCTGTGTGGAAGCTACCTGGTCTGTCGCTCCGCACTAAGCTTCAGGTCTTCTCGGCCACGGTCATTCCCTCCCTTCTCTACGCTTGTGAAACGTGGACCCCCCTAATGGAACATCTTCGCCGGTTAGAAACATTTAGGCTAGCCTGCCTACGATCCATCCTGGGTTTAACCAGGCTGGATTATGTGAGGAGCTCACAAATCCTTGAAAGATCTGCGCAAGGTCCCATCGGTGAGCTCCTCCGGCAGGCAAGGCTGCGATGGCTGGGTCATGTAGCCCGCATGCCCAGCCACCGCATGCAGAAACAGTTTTTGTTCGGCCGGATCGAGGGGGCTAAACGGGCGCGGCACGGGCTAGAGAAGAGATGGAGTGATGTGGTACAGGAGGACGTGGAGCTGAGTGGACTTGCCGATGACTGGTACCAGCGGTGTCAAGATCGGCCTCTGTGGAGGAGGCTCGTCAAGGACGCTGCTGGGCAGTTGGAGGCAGTCGCCCTCCAACAACAACGGAGGGCGGAGGAGCGACGCTCACAAAAACGAACGGAGCGCCGGGTGGCTAAAGCACAGCAGGTTGGCACAGTAGGGGGCACAGGTGGTGCATCAGCCAGTCATCTTAGTCATCTCAGTCAGTTGATATTTGACACCTGGATCTGCCCCGTGACCTCCTGCCAGCGGGTGTTCGACACTTCACGTGGCCTCAAAGTGCACATGGCCTGGCACAAGCGTCGTGGTGACATTACCGCCACTTAGTGGCGAATGGCAGTTGTTGTTGTTGTATGTGTGGGGAGCGGTAGTGTAGCGGTTAGCGCGCTGTGCTATGAACCTGGCGACCCGGGTTCGATTCCCGCTCACGGCCAACACCAGTGACGATTATCTGAACCGGTCCCGGGCCTCCCCTAGGTCGACTCAGCCTAAAATGAGTACCTGGTGCGGTGTGTAAACATTGCCACTAGGGAGACAAAGGCGGTCGGGCGTGGTGCTGGCCACCCACCCCCTCCTGTACCGTTCCGGCCTTCAAAGGTGCTCGCTAACAGCACTTGCCCCTACAGTCTGTTAAGGCTATATGGGGGATCTTTTGTATATGTGAGTGTGTGTGTGAGTGTGTGTGTGAGTGTGTGTGTGAGTGTGTGTGTGAGTGTGTGTGTGAGTGTGTGTGTGAGTGAGTGAGTGTGTGAGTGTGTGTGTGAGTGTGTTAGTGTGTGAATGTGTGTGAATGTGTAAATATATGTGTGCGAGTGTGTGAGTTTGTGTACGTGTGTGAGCGTGTGTTTGAGTCTATGTGTGTATGTGTGTGAATGTGTGTGAGTGTGTGCATGCATGTGAGTGTGTGTATGTGTGCGAGTCGATGTATGTGTGTGCGTGGGAGGCTGTGTGCTGTGAATATACGGTGCGATTTGCAATCAGCGGTGTAGCTGATCCTCGGGGGGATTTTGGCGTGCGTGTTTTGTGCGTCTGTGTGCGGCGTGTGTGTGTGTGTGCGTGCGTGGGCATGCATCTGTGTGTGTGTGCGTGTGTGTGCGTGTATGTGTGTGCTCGTGCGTGTGTGTGCACGTGTGTGTGCGTGTGTGTGCAAAACAACCCCCTACCTCTTCGTTGGTGCCGGATAGGTAACGCTGTGGTGGGCACTGTCATGGGGAGAGGGCCAAATTCAATTCCCCATTCCCCTCATGGCGTTTGTAGTCACCACAGCGGCCAAATGGGGGCTCTGGACGGGTGCGAGTGGCTGGTGACCCCTCCACCTTCAAATAAATTACCACTAAACCACGAAATAAAAATGTATTAAGCTTGTGCCGGAGGCCCCGGGTGGACAGGCGTCCATGACGTCTCCTGGCCAAACCCCAATTGGCGAAGCCAGGAGACTGAATCTCTACCCTCGGGGCTCCTCCAGAAACAGCAAAAAGCCACTGCGGGTGGCCACGTGGAATGTTCGAACCCTCACTGTGGTGGAGAGGATGCCACTCCTCTGTCGGGAGCTGCACCAGTACCGCCTGGATCTCTGTGGTATTCAGGAGGTCCGGTGGACCGGTTCTGGCTCCTGCCACCATGAGGGGTGGACAGACCTCTACTCGGAGCAGGAGACTGCCAAACAACAGGGAGTGGCTCTTCTTCTGAACAAAATAATGAAGGGGGCGTGGGAGCGTGGCAGTGAGGTGTGGAAAGCTGTCAGCCCCAGGCTACTTTGGGCTCGCCTTTCCATCAACTGGAGGCGAGGAGTGGTGTGTCGTGGTTACTTATGCCCCCACCGAAGACGAACATCCGTGGAGGGATGCAGGCAAGGCCGATGAGTCAGATGCCTTCTATGACCTCCTGTCACAGGTGCTGGCTGAAGTGGCTCCTCGGGATAGAGTAATTTTGAAAGGTGTACACCCAGGACTCATTCAAACCCATAGTGGCCTGGTCTCAGATAGCTGATGAAAGTTTCAAGCAAAAATTTTATCATCGCTTGTGGCTGGGGTTGGCATCATCCCCCACTCCTCCTGGTGTCGAGGCGAAATGGGCGAGGTTTAGGACTGTGGCTCATGCAGCTGCAATGGCTGCGTTGGGTATGCGGTCCAGACCTCCCCAGAGACCCTGGCTGACAGAGGGGGTGTTCAGGCTGGCGTAGAAAAAGCGACAGGCCCACTGTCATCGGCTACAGCATCCCACGTCAGAGAATGAGGAGGCTTACCGCAGCCTTCACTCAGAGCTTCGGAGAGCCGTGAGACACCGCAAGGATGGGTGGTGGTCGCGGGTTGCTGAGGAGATGGAATCTGCGTCAGTGCCCAGTGATCACAAATCGCTGTTAAATTCCATGAAAAAAGTAACCTGCAGCACCACACATCTTTCGATCATGAGGGGAAAGAACGGTGATCAAATCTTCGACCCGCAGGAACAGATTTGCAGATTTGCTGAGCGGTTCTGTGTGGTCCGGGGGGATGGGGAAATCCCTCAGCCTGGATAACAACGTGGCACAAAGTGGGGATGACCCTGCTGAGGCTGCGTTGCCTCAAATATTGGAAGAAGAAGTCACACCCTGTGAGTGGCTGGCTGAGGTGCCATCTGTTGAGGAAGTACTGAAGGCGATCCGGAGTCTGAGACCAGGAAAGGCACCGGGCAGAGATGATCTCCCAAGCGAAATGCTGAGGGAGGGTGGCGTTTGTGCACAGACTGCCCTACATGACATCATAACAACAGTCTGGGCCACTGGACGGGTTCCGCAGGATTGGAAGGATGCCCTGGTGGTCCCCCTCTTTAAGTTTTTTTTCAGTTTATTTATTTTGGTATAGCCCTGTGAGCCATTCGGATCTTGAATCGGGTGCAACCTCAACAAACAAAAAAACAAAAACACGAACAAGGGAAACATCTTAAAGTGACTATGTGTTGACTGTGCAAACAGGAAATTCATGGAAAAAAACAGCAAAAATATTCCTGAAATAAGCACCGTACACCAACGCTGTGTGCAAAAAAATCCCAGTGGGATACAAGTCAAACAACAACAACAACAACCACAAGAAAACTTAGATTAAGGCCATCAGTCTAACTCCGTACTACAACAAAACAAACATGTCCAAACCAAAAAAAACGTTTTCGAAATCACCAGAAAATAAAGCCATAATTGCAACGTAACAGTGATCACAGGGACTGTGACCGATTTTTTTTTACAATAAACTACGTAAATAACATGTAACACCAAATCCTAGAGCCATAGCTGGCTGCATGAGTTACTCCACAACAACAGAAGCATCAGTCGGAGTATCAAATTTTAAGAAAGGGGACCGCGCAGACTTTAACAACTAAGTGGCGGTGACGACACCACGACTTATGTGCCAGGCTAGGTGCACGTTGAGGCCACGTGAAGTTTCGAACCCCCGCTGGCAGGAGGTCACGGGGCGGACCCAGCAGGTGCCACGGGTCGACTGACTGAGATGACTGAGATGACTGGCTGATGCACCACCTGTGCCCCCTACTGTGCCAACCTGCTGTGCTTTAGCCACCCGGCGCTCCGCTCGTTGTTGTGAGCGTCGCTCCTCCGCCCTCCGTTGTTGCTGGAGGGCGACTGCCTCCAACTGCCCAGTAGCAGCGTCCTTCACGAGCATCCTCCACAGAGGCCGATTTTGACACCGCTGGTACCGGTCATCGGCAAGTCCACTCAGCTCCACATTCTTCTGTACCACATCACTCCATCTCTTCTCTTGCCCATGCCGAGCCCATTTAGCCCCCTCTATCTGGCCGAACAAAAGCTGTTTCGGCATGCGGTGGCTGGGCATGCGGGCTACATGACCCAGCCAATGCAGCCTTGCCTGCCGGAGGAGCTCACCGATGGGACTTTGCCCAGATCTTTCAAGGATTTGTGAGCTCCTCACACAATCCAGCCTCGTTAAACCCAGGATGGATCGTAGACAGGCCAGCCTAAATGCTTCTAACCGGCGAAGATGTTCCATTAGGGGGGTCCACGTTTCGCAAGCGTAGAGAAGGGAGGGAATGACCGTGGCCGAGAAGACCTGAAGCTTAGTGCGGAGTGACAGACCAGGCAGCTTCCACAGAGCATTATGCAACTGATGAAAAGATAATGCCGCTCGACTGATTCGGAGTTAGACCTCTGCTGATAAACCGGAGCCGGTCATGAGCACACTGCCCAGGTATGGGAAACTCTCCACTCTCTCCACAACTACCCCATCACCAATTGGAAGTTGTGTTGGTGGATTGTCCGATGGTACAAAATACCCTGGCAGGTGCTTATTTTTGGTGGGGCTGATGGTAAGGCCCCACCTCTTAGTGGCAAGCTCCAGGTTCAGCAGCAGCACCTCCAACTCCTCCTCTGAGTGAGCAGCAATTACCAGATCATCGGCATACATAACGTGGTTGAGCAAGAGGGAGACATGCCTTGACCGCACCCGGCATTGATTAGCCTCCTATTCTATCTGTACCAGATGGAAATTCTCCCGGTACAGTTATTGAAGGCTTCACGAAGTACATGGTTAAAATAGATGTTAAATAATGTGGGAGCCAGAAAACATCCCTGTCGCACCCCAAGGTGTACAGGGAATGGCTCCGACTCCCAGCCACGTAGTTTAACCCAGGCCCGCTCACCATCATGAAGGTCCTTAATGATCGTGAGCAGAGTGTCAGGGACTCCGAAAGCATGAAGAACAACCCAGAGCCCAGGCCTACTGATGGTATCGTAGGCCTAGACCAGGTCAATAAAGCAGAGATGTAGGTCTTGTTGCAATTCCCTACACCTCTGCTGTAGCAGATGGATAGAAAATATGGCATCTGTGCAGGACCACCCTTTCCTGAAACCGCATCGGGGCTCCGCAAGCCTCTCCTCAGCGTGCCTGGCAAGGCGATGTTGAATAATCCTTGCCAGGACCTTTCCCGGCACACTGAGAAGTGAGATGTCCCTGTAGTTGTTACAGTCTGTGCGGTCCCCCTTCTTAAAGAGGGGGACCACTAGGGCATCCTTCTCTCACCACCACTCTCACCACCACCACCACCACTACCACTTCTCCCACCACTCTCACCACCACCACCACTCTCACCACCACCACCACTACCACGACCACTTCTTCAACCACCACTCTCACCACCACAACCACCACCACCACCCCTCTCACCACCACCACCCCTCTCACCACCACCACTCTCACCACCACCACTCTCACCACCACCACTCTCACCACCACCACTCGCACCACCACCACCACCACTCTCATCACCACCACCACCACTCGCACCACCACCACTCTCACCACCACCACTCTCACCACCACCACTACCACACCACTTCTCCCACCACTCTCACCACCACTCTCACCACCACTCTCACCACCACCACCCCTCTCACCACCACCACCACTGGTCTGTAGACTACCTGTGTGTGTGTGTGTAGATGGGTGTACTGACTGGTCTGTGGACTACCTGTGTGTGTGTGTCTGTGTGCGTGTGTGCCTGTGTGTGTGTCTGTGTGTGTGTCTGTGTGTGTGTGCCTGTGTGTGTGTGTAGATGGGTGTACTGACTGGTCTGTGGACTACCTGTGTGTGTGTGTGTCTGTGTGTGTGTAGATGGGTGTACTGACTGGTCTGTAGACTACGTGTGTGTGTGTGTCTGTGTGTCTGTGTGTGTGTGTCTGTGTGTGTGTAGATGGGTGTACTGACTGGTCTGTAGACTACAAGCAGTACTCCAGCGTGGCTGGTGAACCGGCTCGCGTCCGCTGTGCCCTCTTCTACGGCTACATCCGCAGCAACTACAGCCTCTCCCAGGTAGCAGCAACAGCAGCAGTAGGAGCAGCAGCAGCAGTAGTAGTAGCAGTAGTAGCAGCAGCAGTAGTAGCAGTAGCAGCAGTAGCAGCAGTAGTAGCAGCAGTAGTAGTAGTAGCAGTAGTAGCAGCAGTAGTAGTAGCAGCAGTAGTAGTAGTAGCAGCAGCAGTAGTAGCAGTAGTAGCAGCAGTAGTAGTAGCAGCAGCAGCAGTAGTAGTAGCAGCTGTAGCAGCAACAGCAGCAGTAGGAGCAGCAGCAGCAGTAGTAGTAGCAGTAGTACCAGTAGTAGTAGTAGCAGCAGTAGTAGTAGCAGCAACAGCAGCAGTAGGAGCAGCAGCAGTAGTAGCAGCAGCAGTAGCAGCAGCAGTAGTAGCAGTAGCAGCAGTAGTAGTAGCAGCAGTAGTAGTAGCAGCAGCAGTAGTAGCAGTAGCAGCAGTAGTAGTAGCAGCAGCAGTAGCAGCAGTAGCAGCAGCAGTAGTAGCAGTAGGAGCAGTAGTAGTAGCAGCAGTAGTAGCAGCAGCAGTATTAGTAGCAGCAGTAGTAGCAGTAGTAGCAGCAGTAGTAGCAGTAGCAGCAGTAGTAGTAGCAGCAGCAGTAGTAGCAGTAACAGCAGCAGTAGTAGTAGCAGTAGCAGCAGTAGTAGCAGCAGTAGTAGCAGCAGCAGTATTAGTAGCAGCAGTAGTAGCAGTAGTAGCAGCAGTAGTAGCAGTAGCAGCAGTAGTAGTAGCAGCAGCAGTAGTAGCAGTAACAGCAGCAGTAGTAGTAGCAGTAGCAGCAGTAGTAGCAGCAGTAGCAGCAGTAGTAGCAGCAGTAACAGCAGCAGTAGTAGCAGCAGTAGTAGCAGTAACAGCAGTAGTAGCAGCAGTAGTAGCAACAGTAGCAGCAGTAACAGCAGCAGTAGTAGTAGCAGCAGCAGTAGAAGTAGTAGCAGCAGTAGCAGTAGTAGCAGCAGCAGTAGCAGCAGTAACAGCAGTAGTAGTAGTAGCAGCAGCAGCAGTAGTAGAAGTAGTAGCAGCAGTAGCAGTAGTAGCAGCAGTAGCATCAGTAACAGCAGCAGTAGTAGTAGCAGCAGCAGTAGAAGTAGTAGCAGCAGTAGTAGTAGCAGCAGCAGTAGTAGCAGCAGTAGTAGCAGCATCAGTAGTAGTAGTCGTAGTAGAAGCAGCAGTTTGCGTGTATCTATGTATTTCTTTGCGTGAGTCTCTGTATCTTTATTTCTCTATGAGTCTAAATGGATCTGTGTGTCTGTATCTTTGTGTGCGTGTCAATGCATCTCTGCGTGTCTCTATGTATGCTCTATGTTTTTCTCTGAGTCCCAATGTATCTTTTTGTATCTGTGTGTGAGTCTCTATGTATCTCTGTGAGTCTCTATGTATCTGTGTGTGTGTGAGTCTCTATGTATCTGTGTGTGTGTGAGTCTCCATGTATCTGTGTGTGTGTGAGTCTCTATGTATCTGTGTGTGAGTCTCTATGTATCTGTGTGTGTGAGTCTCTATGTGTCTGTGTGTGTGTGTGAGTCTCTATGTATCTGTGTGTGTGTGAGTCTCTATGTATCTGTGTGTGTGAGTCTCTATGTGTCTGTGTGTGTGTGAGTCTCTATGTATCTCTGTGTGTGTGAGTCTCTATGTATCTGTGTGTGTGTGAGTCTCTATGTATCTGTGTTTGTGAGTCTCTATGTATCTGTGTGTGTGTGAGTCTCTATGTGTCTGTGTATGTGTGAGTCTCTACGTATCTGTGTGTGTGTGAGTCTCTGTGTATCTGTGTGTGTGTGTGTGAGTCTCTATGTATCTGTGTGTGTGTGAGTCTCTATGTATCTGTGTGTGTGTGTGAGTCTCTATGTATCTGTGTGTGTGAGTCTCTATGTATCTGTGTGTGTGTGAGTCTCTATGTATCTGTGTGTGTGTGTGAGTCTCTATGTATCTGTGTGTGTGAGTCTCTATGTATCTGTGTGTGTGTGAGTCTCTATGTATCTGTGTGTGTGTGTGAGTCTCTATGTATCTGTGTGTCTGTGAGTCTCTGTGTGTGTGAGTCTCTATGTATCTGTGTGTGTGAGTCTCTATGTATCTGTGTGTGTGTGTGAGTCTCTATGTATCTGTGTGTGTGATTCTCTATGTATCTGTGTGTGTGTGTGTCTCTATGTATTTGTGTATGTGAGTCTCTATGTATCTGTGTCTGTGTGTCTATGTATCTGTGTGTGTGAGTCTCTATGTGTCTGTGTATCTGTGTGTGTGAGTCTCTATGTATCTCTATGCATGTCTGTGAGTCTCTATGTATCTGTGTGTGTGAGTCTCTATGTATCTGTGTGTGTGTGTGAGTCTCTATGTATCTCTATGTATCTGTGTGTGTGAGTCTCTATGTATCTGTGTGTGTGAGTCTCTATGTATCTGTGTGTGTGTGAGTCTCTATGTATCTCTATGTATCTGTGTGTGTGAGTCTCTATGTATCTGTGTGTGTGAGTCTCTATGTATCTGTGTGTGTGTGTGTGAGTCTCTATGTATCTCTATGTATCTGTGTGTGTGAGTCTCTATGTATCTCTATGTATCTGTGTGTGTGAGTCTCTATGTATCTGTGTGTGTGAGTCTCTATGTATCTGTGTGTGTGTGAGTCTCTATGTATCTGTGTGTGTGAGTCTCTATGTATCTGTGTGTGTGTGTGAGTCTCTATGTATCTCTATGTATCTGTGTGTGTGAGTCTCTATGTATCTCTATGTATCTGTGTGTGTGAGTCTCTATGTATCTGTGTGTGTGAGTCTCTATGTATCTGTGTGTGTGTGTGTCTCTATGTATCTCTATGTATGTCTGTGAGTCTCTATATATCTGTGTGTGTGTGAGTCTCTATGTATCTGTGTGTGTGTGTGAGTCTCTATGTATCTGTGTGTGTGTAAGTCTCTATGTATCTGTGTGTGTGTGTGAGTCTCTATGTATCTGTGTGTGTGTGAGTCTCTCTGTATCTGTGTGTGTGTGTCTCTATGTATCTGTGTGTGTCTGTGAGTCTCTATATATCTGTGTGTGTGAGTCTCTATGTGTCTGTGTATCTGTGTGTGTGAGTCTCTATGTATCTGTGTGTGTGTGTGTGAGTCTCTATGTATCTGTGTGTGTGTGTGAGTCTCTATCTATCTGTGTGTGTGTGTGAGTCTCTATGTATCTGTGTGTGTGAGTCTCTATCTATCTGTGTGTGTGTGTGAGTCTCTATGTATCTGTGTGTGTGAGTCTCTATGTATCTGTGTGTGTGTGTCTCTATGTATCTCTATGTATGTCTGTGAGTCTCTATATATCTGTGTGTGTGTGAGTCTCTATGTATCTGCGTGTGTGTGTGAGTCTCTATGTATCTGTGTGTGTGTAAGTCTCTATGTATCTGTGTGTGTGTGAGTCTCTATGTATCTGTGTGTGTGTGAGTCTCTCTGTATCTGTGTGTGTGTGTCTCTATGTATCTGTGTGTGTCTGTGAGTCTCTATATATCTGTGTGTGTGAGTCTCTATGTGTCTGTGTATCTGTGTGTGTGAGTCTCTATGTATCTGTGTGTGTGTGTGAGTCTCTATGTATCTGTGTGTGTGTGTGAGTCTCTATCTATCTGTGTGTGTGTGTGAGTCTCTATGTATCTGTGTGTGTGATTCTCTATGTATCTGTGTGTGTGTGTGTCTCTATGTATTTGTGTATGTGAGTCTCTATGTATCTGTGTGTGTGTCTATGTATCTGTGTGTGTGAGTCTCTATGTGTCTATGTATCTGTGTGTGTGAGTCTCTATGTATCTCTATGTATGTCTGTGAGTCTCTATGTATCTGTGTGTGTGTGAGTCTCTATGTATCTGTGTGTGTGAGTCTATATGTATCTGTGTGTGAGTCTCTATGTATCTGTGTGTGTGTGAGTCTCTATGTATCTGTGTGTGTGTGAGTCTCTATGTATCTGTGTGTGTGAGTCTCTATGTGTCTGTGTATCTGTGTGTTTGAGTCTCTATGTATCTCTATGTATGTCTGTGAGTCTCTATGTATCTGTGTGTGTGTGTGAGTCTCTATGTATCTGTGTGTGTGTGAGTCTCTATGTATCTGTGTGTGTGTGTGAGTCTATCTATCTGTGTGTGTGTGTGAGTCTCTATGTGTCTGTGTATCTGTGTGTGTGTGTGAGTCTCTATGTATCTCTATGTATGTCTGTGAGTCTCTCTGTGTGTCTCTGTGTGTCTGTGAGTCTCTCTGTGTGTCTGTGTGTGAGTCTCTATGTGTCTGTGTGTGAGTCTCTATGTGTCTGTGTGTGTGTGTGAGTCTCTATGTATCTGTGTGTGAGTCTCTATGTATCTGTGTGTGTGTGAGTCTCTATGTATCTGTGTGTGTTTGAGTCTCTATGTATCTCTATGTATGTCTGTGAGTCTCTCTGTGTGTCTCTGTGTGTCTGTGAGTCTCTCTGTGTGTCTGTCCACCTCCCCACTACCCCCCACTACCCCCCACCACCCCCCCACCACCCCCCCACCACCAGGCGTCTGGCCTGAGCCTCATGTGGTACCGCAGCGCTGCCCACGGCGAGGCCGAGGAGCCGCTGGCGCTCGCCGCTCCCCGCGTGGGCAAGGAGGGCGACGCCCTCTGGTTCCGCCCGGCCACCTCGGCCGACGGCGGCCTCTACACCTGCGTGCTGCGGTGAGCACGCGCTGGGGGGGGGGGGGGGGGTCACGTGGGGGACACGGGGGGGGGGTCACGGGGGGGGGGACACACGTGGGGGACACTCATCACCCTCACCACCCTCGTCACCCTCGTCACACTCGTCACCATCGTCACCCTCACCACCCTCGTCACCATCGTCACCCTCACCACCCTCGTCACCATCGTCACCCTCGTCACCCTCACCACCCTCGTCACCCTCACCACCCCCTCCCTCGTCACCATCACCACCCCCTACCTCGTCACCACCCCCTACCTCGTCACCATCGTCACCCTCGTCACCTTCACCACCCTCGTCACCCTCGTCACCTTCACCACCCTCGTCACCATCGTCACCCTCACCACCCTCGTCACCCTCGTCACCCTCGTCACCTTCACCACCCTCTTCACCATCATCTCCCTCATCACCACCACCCTCGTCACCCTCACCAACTTCACCACCCTCGTCACCCTCGTCACCCTCGTCACCCTCGTCACCCTCACCACCCTCGTCACCATCGTCACCCTCACCACCCTCGTCACCCTCACCACCCTCGTCACCCTCACCACCCTCACCACCCTCGTCACCCTCACCACCCTCACCACCCTCGTCACCATCACCACCCTCACCACCCTCGTCACCATCACCACCCTCGTCACCATCGTCACCCTCACCACCCTCGTCACCCTCGTCACCCTCGTCACCTTCACCACCCTCTTCACCATCATCTCCCTCATCACCACCACCCTCGTCACCCTCACCAACTTCACCACCCTCGCCACCCTCGTCACCCTCGTCACCCTCGTCACCCTCACCACCCTCGTCACCCTCGTCACCCTCGTCACCCTCGTCACCCTCCCCCTGTGCGTGCGGCCCAGCAACACGAGCTACTGCATGAAGGTGTCGATGTCGCTGCGCGTGCTGGAGAGCGACGGAGCAGCCTGCTTCGACCCGCGCCTGCGGCACCCCGAGAGGGCCGAGCTGGGCAAGAGCAAGGCCATCTCCTGCCCCGGCATCGAGGAGTTCGGCAACCCGGCCCAGTTCTCACTCACCTGGTTCAAGGTGAGAGAGAGTGAGGGTGAGAGAGAGAGTGAGAGAGAGTGAGGGTGAGAGAGAGAGAGAGAGCAAGGCCATCTCCTGCCCCGGCATCGAGGAGTTTGGCAACCCGGCCCAGTTCTCACTCACCTGGTTCAAGGTGAGAGAGAGTGAGGGTGAGAGAGAGAGTGAGAGAGAGAGAGAGTGAGGGTGAGAGAGAGCAAGGCCATCTCCTGCCCCGGCATCGAGGAGTTCGGCGACCCGGCCCAGTTCTCACTCACCTGGTTCAAGGTGAGAGAGAGTGAGGGTGAGAGAGAGAGTGAGTGTGTGAGAGTGAGAGAGAGCAAGGCCATCTCCTGCCCCGGCATCGAGGAGTTCGGCGACCCGGCCCAGTTCTCACTCACCTGGTTCAAGGTGAGAGGGAGTGTGAGAGAGAGGGTGAGAGAGAGAGAGCAAGGCCATCTCCTGCCCCGGCATCGAGGAGTTCGGCAACCCGGCCCAGTTCTCACTCACCTGGTTCAAGGTGAGAGGGAGTGTGAGAGAGAGGGTGAGAGAGAGAGAGCAAGGCCATCTCCTGCCCCGGCATCGAGGAGTTCGGCAACCCGGCCCAGTTCTCACTCACCTGGTTCAAGGTGAGTGTGAGAGAGAGAGTGAGAGAGTGAGAGAGGGTGAGGGTGAGAGTGAGGGTGAGAGAGTGAGAGTGAGAGAGAGAGCAAGGCCATCTCCTGCCCCGGCATCGAGGAGTTCGGCAACCCGGCCCAGTTCTCACTCACCTGGTTCAAGGTGAGAGAGAGTGAGAGAGAGTGAGGGTGAGAGAGAGTGAGAGAGTGTGAGAGAGAGAGTGTCTGAGAGAGGGTGAGAGAGAGAGAGTGTGTGAGAGAGTGAGAGAGTGAGGGTGAGAGAGAGAGAGAGAGCAAGGCCATCTCCTGCCCCGGCATCGAGGAGTTCGGCAACCCGGCCCAGTTCACACTCACCTGGTTCAAGGTGAGAGAGAGTGGGAGAGAGTGAGGGTGAGAGAGAGAGAGTGTGTGAGAGAGTGTGAGAGAGAGTGTGAGAGAGGGTGAGAGAGAGAGAGCAAGGCCATCTCCTGCCCCGGCATCGAGGAGTTCGGCAACCCGGCCCAGTTCACACTCACCTGGTTCAAGGTGAGTGATGGTGGAGAGAGTGTGAGAGAGTGAGGGTGAGAGTGCGAGAGAGTGAGGGTGAGAGTGAGGGTGAGAGAGAGAGAGAGCAAGGCCATCTCCTGCCCCGGCATCGAGGAGTTCGGCAACCCGGCCCAGTTCTCACTCACCTGGTTCAAGGTGAGTGAGAGAGAGAGGGTGAGAGAGAGTGAGAGAGCAAGGCCATCTCCTGCCCCGGCATCGAGGAGTTCGGCGACCCGGCCCAGTTCTCACTCACCTGGTTCAAGGTGAGAGAGAGTGTGAGAGAGAGTGTGTGAGAGAGAGAGCAAGGCCATCTCCTGCCCCGGCATCGAGGAGTTCGGCAACCCGGCCCAGTTCTCACTCACCTGGTTCAAGGTGAGAGAGAGTGAGGGTGAGAGAGAGTGAGAGAGAGAGCAAGGCCATCTCCTGCCCCGGCATCGAGGAGTTCGGCGACCCGGCCCAGTTCTCACTCACCTGGTTCAAGGTGAGAGAGAGAGGGAGAGAGTGAGGGTGAGAGAGAGTGTGAGAGTGTGAGAGAGAGGGTGGAGAGAGAGAGAGTGTGTGAGAGAGTGTGAGAGAGAGGGTGAGAGAGAGAGTGAGGCCATCTCCTGCCCCGGCATCGAGGAGTTCGGCAACCCGGCCCAGTTCTCACTCACCTGGTTCAAGGTGAGAGAGAGAGGGAGAGAGTGAGGGTGAGAGAGAGTGAGAGAGAGGGTGAGAGAGAGAGTGAGCAAGGCCATCTCCTGCCCCGGCATCGAGGAGTTCGGCAACCCGGCCCAGTTCTCACTCACCTGGTTCAAGGTGAGAGAGAGAGGGAGAGAGTGAGGGTGAGAGAGAGTGTGAGAGTGAGAGAGAGGGTGGAGAGAGAGAGAGTGTGTGAGAGAGTGTGAGAGAGAGGGTGAGAGAGAGAGAGCAAGGCCATCTCCTGCCCCGGCATCGAGGAGTTCGGCAACCCGGCCCAGTTCTCACTCACCTGGTTCAAGGTGAGAGAGAGAGGGAGAGAGTGTGAGAGAGAGTGAGAGAGTGTGAGAGAGAGAGTGTGAGAGAGAGTGAGAGAGAGAGAGAGTGTGTGAGAGAGTGTGAGAGAGAGGGTGAGAGAGAGAGCAAGGCCATCTCCTGCCCCGGCATCGAGGAGTTCGGCAACCCGGCCCAGTTCTCACTCACCTGGTTCAAGGTGAGAGACAGGGTGAGAGTGTGTGAGAGAGTGTGAGAGTGAGGGTGAGAGAGAGAGAGAGAGCAAGGCCATCTCCTGCCCCGGCATCGAGGAGTTCGGCAACCCGGCCCAGTTCTCACTCACCTGGTTCAAGGTGAGTGATGGTGGAGAGAGAGAGGGTGAGAGAGAGAGAGAGAGGGTGAGAGAGCGAGAGTGAGAGAGAGAGAGCGAGGCCATCTCCTGCCCCGGCATCGAGGAGTTCGGCAACCCGGCCCAGTTCTCACTCACCTGGTTCAAGGTGAGAGAGAGTGTGAGAGAGAGGGTGAGAGAGAGAGAGCAAGGCCATCTCCTGCCCCGGCATCGAGGAGTTCGGCAACCCGGCCCAGTTCTCACTCACCTGGTTCAAGGTGAGTGATGGTGGAGAGAGAGAGGGTGAGAGAGAGAGAGCAAGGCCATCTCCTGCCCCGGCATCGAGGAGTTCGGCAACCCGGCCCAGTTCTCACTCACCTGGTTCAAGGTGAGAGAGAGTGTGAGAGAGTGAGGGTGAGAGTGAGAGTGTGTGAGAGTGAGAGAAAGCAAGGCCATCTCCTGCCCCGGCATCGAGGAGTTCGGCAACCCGGCCCAGTTCTCACTCACCTGGTTCAAGGTGAGAGAGAGTGTGAGAGGGAGAGTGAGAGTGTGTGAGAGTGAGAGAAAGCAAGGCCATCTCCTGCCCCGGCATCGAGGAGTTCGGCAACCCGGCCCAGTTCTCACTCACCTGGTTCAAGGTGAGTGATGGTGGAGAGAGTGTGAGAGAGTGAGGGTGAGAGTGCGAGAGAGAGTGAGGGTGAGAGTGAGGGTGAGAGAGAGAGAGAGCAAGGCCATCTCCTGCCCCGGCATCGAGGAGTTCGGCAACCCGGCCCAGTTCTCACTCACCTGGTTCAAGGTGAGTGATGGTGGAGAGAGAGAGGGTGAGAGAGAGTGTGTGAGAGAGAGAGAGTGAGGGTGAGAGTGAGTGTGAGAGAGAGGGTGAGAGAGAGAGAGTGAGGCCATCTCCTGCCCCGGCATCGAGGAGTTCGGCGACCCGGCCCAGTTCTCACTCACCTGGTTCAAGGTGAGAGAGAGTGAGAGAGAGTGAGGGTGAGAGAGAGTGTGAGAGAGAGAGTGAGAGAGAGAGAGAGCAAGGCCATCTCCTGCCCCGGCATCGAGGAGTTCGGCGACCCGGCCCAGTTCTCACTCACCTGGTTCAAGGTGAGTGATGGTGGAGAGAGAGAGGGTGAGAGAGAGAGAGAGAGGGTGAGAGAGCGAGAGAGCAAGGCCATCTCCTGCCCCGGCATCGAGGAGTTCGGCAACCCGGCCCAGTTCTCACTCACCTGGTTCAAGGTGAGAGAGAGTGAGGGTGAGAGAGAGCGAGAGAGCAAGGCCATCTCCTGCCCCGGCATCGAGGAGTTCGGCAACCCGGCCCAGTTCTCACTCACCTGGTTCAAGGTGAGAGAGAGTGAGGGTGAGAGAGAGTGAGAGAGCAAGGCCATCTCCTGCCCCGGCATCGAGGAGTTCGGCAACCCGGCCCAGTTCTCACTCACCGGGTTCAAGGTGAGTGAGAGTGTGAGAGAGAGTGAGAGAGAGAGAGGGTGAGAGAGAGTGAGAGAGTGTGAGAGAGAGGGTGGAGAGAGAGAGAGAGTGTGTGAGAGAGTGTGAGAGAGAGGGTGAGAGAGAGAGAGCAAGGCCATCTCCTGCCCCGGCATCGAGGAGTTCGGCAACCCGGCCCAGTTCTCACTCACCTGGTTCAAGGTGAGTGAGAGAGAGTGTGAGAGAGTGAGGGTGAGAGAGAGTGTGAGAGTGTGAGAGAGAGAGGGTGGAGAGAGAGAGAGTGTGTGAGAGAGTGTGAGAGAGAGGGTGAGAGAGAGAGAGCAAGGCCATCTCCTGCCCCGGCATCGAGGAGTTCGGCAACCCGGCCCAGTTCTCACTCACCTGGTTCAAGGTGAGTGAGAGTGTGAGAGAGTGAGGGTGAGAGGGTGAGGGTGAGAGAGAGAGTGAGAGAGAGGGTGAGAGAGAGAGAGAGCAAGGCCATCTCCTGCCCCGGCATCGAGGAGTTCGGCAACCCGGCCCAGTTCTCACTCACCTGGTTCAAGGTGAGAGAGAGTGTGAGAGAGTGAGGGTGAGAGAGAGTGTGAGAGTGTGAGAGAGAGGGTGGAGAGAGAGAGAGTGTGTGAGAGAGTGTGAGAGAGAGGGTGAGAGAGAGAGAGCAAGGCCATCTCCTGCCCCGGCATCGAGGAGTTCGGCAACCCGGCCCAGTTCTCACTCACCTGGTTCAAGGTGAGTGAGAGTGTGAGAGAGTGAGGGTGAGAGGGTGAGGGTGAGAGAGAGAGTGAGAGAGAGGGTGAGAGAGAGAGAGAGCAAGGCCATCTCCTGCCCCGGCATCGAGGAGTTCGGCAACCCGGCCCAGTTCTCACTCACCTGGTTCAAGGTGAGAGACAGGGTGAGAGAGAGGGTGAGAGTAAGGGTGAGGGTGAGAGAGAGAGAGAGCAAGGCCATCTCCTGCCCCGGCATCGAGGAGTTCGGCAACCCGGCCCAGTTCTCACTCACCTGGTTCAAGGTGAGAGAGAGTGTGAGAGAGTGAGAGAGAGAGTGAGGGTGAGAGAGAGAGAGTGAGGGTGAGAGAGAGAGAGTGAGAGTGAGAGAGAGAGAGCAAGGCCATCTCCTGCCCTGGCATCGAGGAGTTCGGCAACCCGGCCCAGTTCTCACTCACCTGGTTCAAGGTGAGAGAGAGAGGGAGAGAGTGTGAGAGAGAGTGAGAGAGTGTGAGAGAGAGAGTGTGTGAGAGAGGGTGAGAGAGAGAGAGTGTGTGAGAGAGTGTGAGAGAGAGGGTGAGAGAGAGAGAGCAAGGCCATCTCCTGCCCCGGCATCGAGGAGTTCGGCAACCCGGCCCAGTTCTCACTCACCTGGTTCAAGGTGAGTGAGAGAGAGTGTGAGAGAGTGAGAGAGAGAGTGAGGGTGAGAGAGAGAGAGTGAGGGTGAGAGAGAGAGAGTGAGAGTGAGAGAGAGAGAGCAAGGCCATCTCCTGCCCCGGCATCGAGGAGTTCGGCAACCCGGCCCAGTTCTCACTCACCTGGTTCAAGGTGAGAGAGAGAGGGAGAGAGTGTGAGAGAGAGTGAGAGAGTGTGAGAGAGAGAGTGTGTGAGAGAGGGTGAGAGAGAGAGAGTGTGTGAGAGAGTGTGAGAGAGAGGGTGAGAGAGAGAGAGCAAGGCCATCTCCTGCCCCGGCATCGAGGAGTTCGGCAACCCGGCCCAGTTCTCACTCACCTGGTTCAAGGTGAGTGAGAGAGAGTGAGAGAGAGGGTGTGAGAGAGGGTGAGAGTGTGAGAGAGAGTGAGGGTGAGAGTGAGGGTGAGAGAGAGTGAGAGAGAGGGTGAGAGTGAGGGTGAGAGAGAGTGAGGGTGAGAGAGAGAGAGAGCAAGGCCATCTCCTGCCCCGGCATCGAGGAGTTCGGCAACCCGGCCCAGTTCTCACTCACCTGGTTCAAGGTGAGAGACAGGGTGAGAGAGAGGGTGAGAGTAAGGGTGAGGGTGAGAGTGAGAGAGAGTGTGAGGCCATCTCCTGCCCCGGCATCGAGGAGTTCGGCAACCCGGCCCAGTTCTCACTCACCTGGTTCAAGGTGAGTGAGAGGGTGAGAGTGTGAGAGAGAGTGAGGGTGAGAGTGAGGGTGAGAGAGAGACTGAGAGAGAGAGTTAGAGAGCAAGGCCATCTCCTGCCCCGGCATTGAGGAGTTCGGCAACCCGGCCCAGTTCTCACTCACCTGGTTCAAGGTGAGTGAGAGAGTGTGAGAGGGAGGGTGAGAGTGAGAGAGGGTGAGAGAGAGTGTGAGAGAGAGGGTGGAGAGAGAGTGTGAGAGTGAGGGTGAGAGAGGGTGTGAGAGAGTGAGGGTGAGAGAGCGAGGGTGAGAGAGTGAGGGTGAGAGGGTGAGGGTGAGAGAGAGACTGAGAGAGAGAGTTAGAGAGCAAGGCCATCTCCTGCCCCGGCATCGAGGAGTTCGGCAACCCGGCCCAGTTCTCACTCACCTGGTTCAAGGTGAGTGAGAGAGAGTGAGAGAGAGGGTGTGAGAGAGGGTGAGAGTGTGAGAGAGAGTGTGGGTGAGAGTGAGGGTGAGAGAGAGAGAGTGAGAGTGAGAGAGAGTGAGAGTGAGAGAGAGAGTGAGAGAGAGTGATAGAGAGCAAGGCCATCTCCTGCCCCGGCATCGAGGAGTTCGGCAACCCGGCCCAGTTCTCACTCACCTGGTTCAAGGTGAGAGAGAGTGTGAGAGGGAGGGTGAGAGTGAGAGAGGGTGAGAGAGAGTGTGAGAGAGAGGGTGAGAGAGAGTGTGAGAGAGTGAGGGTGAGAGAGCGAGGGTGAGAGAGTGAGGGTGAGAGGGTGAGGGTGAGAGAGAGACTGAGAGAGAGAGTTAGAGAGCAAGGCCATCTCCTGCCCCGGCATCGAGGAGTTCGGCAACCCGGCCCAGTTCTCACTCACCTGGTTCAAGGTGAGTGAGAGAGAGTGAGAGAGAGGGTGTGAGAGAGGGTGAGAGTGTGAGAGAGAGTGTGGGTGAGAGTGAGGGTGAGAGAGAGAGAGTGAGAGTGAGAGAGAGTGAGAGTGAGAGAGAGAGTGAGAGAGAGTGATAGAGAGCAAGGCCATCTCCTGCCCCGGCATCGAGGAGTTCGGCAACCCGGCCCAGTTCTCACTCACCTGGTTCAAGGTGAGAGAGAGAGGGAGAGAGTGTGAGAGAGAGTGAGAGAGTGTGAGAGAGAGAGTGTGTGAGAGAGGGTGAGAGAGAGAGAGTGTGTGAGAGAGTGTGAGAGAGAGGGTGAGAGAGAGAGAGCAAGGCCATCTCCTGCCCCGGGATCGAGGAGTTCGGCAACCCGGCCCAGTTCTCACTCACCTGGTTCAAGGTGAGAGAGAGTGTGAGAGAGAGGGTGAGAGTAAGGGTGAGAGAGTGAGAGAGGGTGAGAGAGAGAGAGGGTGAGAGTGAGAGTGTGTGAGAGTGAGAGAGAGCAAGGCCATCTCCTGCCCCGGCATCGAGGAGTTCGGCAACCCGGCCCAGTTCACACTCACCTGGTTCAAGGTGAGTGATGGTGGAGAGAGAGAGGGTGAGAGTGAGGGTGAGAGAGAGAGTGAGGGTGAGAGAGAGACTGAGAGAGAGTGTGTGAGAGAGGGTGAGAGTGTGGGTGAGAGTGAGGGTGTGGGTGAGAGAAAGAGTGAGAGTGAGGGTGTGGGTGAGAGAAAGAGTGAGGGTGTGAAAGAGAGGGTGAGAGTGAGAGTGAGAGAGAGTGAGAGTGAGAGAGAGAGTGAGAGAGAGAGTGTGAGAGAGAGGGTGAGAGAGAGAGTGTGTGAGAGAGTGTGAGAGAGAGGGTGAGAGAGAGAGAGAGTGTGTGAGAGCGTGTGAGAGAGGGTGAGAGAGAGAGAGAGCAAGGCCATCTCCTGCCCCGGCATCGAGGAGTTCGGCAACCCGGCCCAGTTCTCACTCACCTGGTTCAAGGTGAGAGAGAGAGAGAGTGTGAGAGAGGGTGTGAGAGAGAGAGAGTGTGAGAGTGTGAGAGTGAGAGAGAGTGAGAGAGAGGGTGAGAGAGAGAGAGTGTGAGAGAGGGTGAGAGAGTGAGGGTGAGAGTGAGGGTGAGAGAGGGTGAGAGAGTGAGGGTGAGAGAGAGAGAGAGCAAGGCCATCTCCTGCCCCGGCATCAAGGAGTTCGGCAACCCGGCCCAGTTCTCACTCACCTGGTTCAAGGTGAGAGAGAGAGAGTGTGAGAGAGAGTGTGAGAGAGGGTGAGAGTGTGAGAGAGAGTGAGGGTGATGGTGAGAGAGAGTGAGAGAGAGGGTGAGAGTGAGGGTGAGAGAGAGTGAGGGTGAGAGAGAGTTAGAGAGCAAGGCCATCTCCTGCCCCGGCATCGAGGAGTTCGGCAACCCGGCCCAGTTCTCACTCACCTGGTTCAAGGTGAGAGACAGGGTGAGAGAGAGGGTGAGAGTAAGGGTGAGGGTGAGAGAGAGAGAGAGTGTGAGGCCATCTCCTGCCCCGGCATCGAGGAGTTCGGCAACCCGGCCCAGTTCTCACTCACCTGGTTCAAGGTGAGAGACAGGGTGAGAGAGAGGGTGAGAGTAAGGGTGAGGGTGAGAGAGAGAGAGAGAGTGTGAGGCCATCTCCTGCCCCGGCATCGAGGAGTTCGGCAACCCGGCCCAGTTCTCACTCACCTGGTTCAAGGTGAGTGAGAGAGAGTGAGAGAGTGAGAGAGGGTGAGAGTGAGGGTGAGAGAGAGAGAGAGAGTGAGAGAGGGTGAGAGAGAGAGAGAGTGAGAGAGTGTGTGAGAGAGGATGAGAGTGAGGGTGAGATAGAGAGGGTGAGCGAGAGAGAGAGAGTGTGTGAGAGAGAGGGTGAGAGTGAGAGAGAGAGTGAGGCCATCTCCTGCCCCGGCATCGAGGAGTTCGGCAACCCGGCCCAGTACTCACTCACCTGGTTCAAGGTGAGTGAGAGAGAGGGTGAGAGTGTGGGTGAGAGTGTGAGAGAGTGTGAGAGAGAGAGGGTGAGAGAGAGAGGGTGAGGGTGAGAGTGAGGGTGCGAGGGAGAGAGAGGGTGAGAGTGAGGGTGAGTGAGAGTGAGGGTGAGAGAGAGGGTGAGAGAGAGTGTGAGAGTGTGAGAGAGTGTGAGAGAGAGTGAGAGAGAGAGTGGGAGAGAGAGAGGGTGAGGGTGAGAGTGAGGGTGTGAGAGAGAGAGAGGGTGAGAGTGAGGGTGAGTGAGAGTGAGGGTGAGAGAGAGGGTGAGAGAGAGTGTGAGAGTGTGAGAGAGGGTGAGAGTGAGGGTGAGAGAGAGAGAGAGAGTGAGGCCATCTCCTGCCCCGGCATCGAGGAGTTCGGCAACCCGGCCCAGTTCTCATTCACCTGGTTCAAGGTGAGTGAGAGGGTGAGAGAGAGGGTGAGAGTGAGGGTGAGAGAGAGGGTGAGAGAGGGACTGAGAGAGAGAGAGAGAGAGCAAGGCCATCTCCTGCCCCGGCATCGAGGAGTTCGGCAACCCGGCCCAGTTCTCACTCACCTGGTTCAAGGTGAGTGAGAGAGAGTGAGAGAGTGAGAGAGGGTGAGGGTGAGAGTGAGGGTGAGAGAGAGAGGGTGAGAGAGAGAGAGAGTGAGAGAGTGTGTGAGAGAGGATGAGAGTGAGGGTGAGATAGAGAGGGTGAGAGAGAGAGAGAGATTGTGTGAGAGAGAGGGTGAGAGTGAGAGAGAGAGTGAGGCCATCTCCTGCCCCGGCATCGAGGAGTTCGGCAACCCGGCCCAGTACTCACTCACCTGGTTCAAGGTGAGTGTGAGAGAGAGAGTGAGAGAGTGAGGGTGAGAGAGAGAGACTGAGAGAGTGAGAGAGGGTGATAGAGAGTGTGAGAGTGAGAGAGAGACTGAGAGAGAGAGAGTGTGAGAGAGTGAGAGAGAGAGTGAGAGAGTGAGTGAGAGAGTGAGGGTGAGAGTGAGAGAGTGTGAGAGAGGGTGAGAGAGAGGGTGGAGAGAGAGTGAGAGAGAGAGAGTGTGTGAGAGAGAGGGTGAGAGTGAGAGAGAGAGTGAGGCCATCTCCTGCCCCGGCATCGAGGAATTCGGCAACCCGGCCCAGTACTCACTCACCTGGTTCAAGGTGAGTGTGAGAGAGAGAGTGAGAGAGTGAGAGAGGGTGAGGGTGAGAGTGAGGGTGAGAGAGGGTGAGAGAGAGAGAGTGAGAGCGTGTGTGAGAGAGGATGAGAGTGAGGGTGAGATAGAGAGGGTGAGAGAGAGAGAGTGTGTGAGAGAGGATGAGAGTGAGGGTGAGATAGAGAGGGTGAGAGTGAGGGTGTGAGAGAGAGTGTGAGAGTGAGGGTGAGAGAGAGAGAGTGAGGGTGAGAGAGAGTGAGGGTGAGAGAGAGAGAGGGTGAGAGAGAGGGTGAGACTGAGAGAGAGAGAGAGTGTGTGAGGGTGAGAGAGAGAGTGTGAGAGTGAGGGTGAGAGAGAGAGAGAGTGAGGGTGAGAGAGAGTGAGGGTGAGAGAGAGAGAGGGTGAGAGAGAGGGTGAGACTGAGAGAGAGAGAGAGAGTGTGAGGGTGAGAGAGAGAGAGAGGGTGAGTGTGAGGGTGAGAGAGAGAGAGTGTGAGAGAGAGGGTGAGAGAGAGTGAGAGAGAGAGGGTGAGAGAGAGAGAGAGGGTGAGAGTGAGGGTGAGAGTGAGGGTGAGAGAGAGGGTGAGAGAGAGAGAGTGAGGGTGAGAGTGAGGGTGAGAGAGAGAGAGAGTGAGAGAGAGTTGGAGAGCAAGGCGATCTCCTGCCCCGCCATCGAGGAGTTCGGCAACACGGCTCAGTTCTCACTCACCTGGTTCAAGGTGAGAGAGAGTGTGGGTGAGATAGAGGGTGAGAGTGAGGGTGAGAGAGAGAGAGTGAGAGAGGGAGAGAGTGTGAGAGGGAGAGAGTGTGAGAGTGTGAGAGGGAGAGAGTGTGAGAGTGTGAGAGACAGAGCTTGAGAGAGAGGGTTTAGTGAAAAAGAGCATGAGAGAGAGGGTGAGAGTGAGTGAGAGTGTGAGAGTGAGAGAGAGTGAGAGTGTGAGTGAGAGAGTGTGAGAGTGTGAGAGAGAGTGAGCGAGAGAGGGTGAGAGTGTGAGAGAGAGTGAGAGAGTGAGTGTGAGAGTGAGAGAGAGCGAGCGAGAGAGTGAGAGAGACTTTTTGACTTTTAAGCTGCCTTCATTTGGCTGCCAGCCGCAATTGCGCTGGAGCCCCGGCAGTGCTCCATGACAGCAGCGGCGGGGACATCCACCGCGGAACGGGACAGTGTCTCCTCCACGGGACAGTGTCCCCTCCACGGGACACTCTCCGCCACAGGACAGTGTCTCCTCCACAGGACAGTGTCTCCTCCACGGGACAGTGTCTCCTCCACGGGACACTGTCCTCCACAGGACAGTGTCTCCTCCACAGGACAGTGTCTCCTCCACGGGACACTGTCCTCCACAGGACAGTGTCTCCTCCACAGGACAGTGTCTCCTCCACGGGACAGTGTCTCCTCCACGGGACACTGTCCTCCACAGGACAGTGTCTCCTCCACAGGACAGTGTCTCCTCCACGGGACAGTGTCTCCTCCACGGGACACTGTCCTCCACAGGACAGTGTCTCCTCCACAGGACAGTGTCTCCTCCACGGGACACTGTCCTCCACAGGACAGTGTCTCCTCCACAGGACAGTGTCTCCTCCACGGGACAGTGTCTCCTCCACGGGACACTGTCCTCCACAGGACAGTGTCTCCTCCACAGGACAGTGTCTCCTCCACGGGACAGTGTCTCCTCCACGGGACACTGTCCTCCACAGGACAGTGTCTCCTCCACAGGACAGTGTCTCCTCCACGGGGCAGCGTCTCCTCCACGGGACAGTGTCTCCTCCACGGGACAGTGTCTCCTCCACGGGACAGTGTCTCCTCCACGGGACAGTGTCTCCTCCACGGGACAGTGTCTCCTCCACGGGACAGTGTCTCCTCCACGGGACAGTGTCTCCTCCACGGGACAATGTCTCCTCCACGGGACAGTGTCTCCGCCACGGGACAGTGTCTCCTCCACGGGACAGTGTCTCCTCCACGGGACAGTGTCTCCTCCACGGGACAGTGTCTCCTCCACGGGACAGTGTCTCCTCCACGGGACAGTGTCTCCTCCACGGGACAGTGTCTCCTCCACGGGACAGTGTCTCCTCCACGGGACAGTGTCTCCTCCACGGGACAGTGTCTCCTCCACGGGACACTGTCCTCCACGGGACAGTGTCTCCGCCACGGGACAGTGTCTCCTCCACAGGACAGTGTCTCCTCCACGGGACACTCTCCGCCACGGGACAGTGTCTCCTCCACGGGACAGTGTCTCCTCCACGGGACACTCTCCTCCACGGGACAGTGTCTCCTCCACGGGACAGTGTCTCCTCCACGGGACAGTGTCTCCGCCACGGGACAGTGTCTCCACCACGGGACAGTGTCTCCACCACGGGACAGTGTCTCCTCCACGGGACAGTGTCTCCGCCACGGGACAGTGTCTCCGCCACGGGACAGTGTCTCCACCACGGGACACTGTCCTCCACAGGACAGTGTCTCCGCCACGGGACAGTGTCTCCGCCACAGGACACTCTCCGCCACGGGACAGTGTCTCCGCCACAGGACACTCTCCGCCACGGGACAGTGTCTCCTCCACGGGACAGTGTCTCCGCCACGGGACAGTGTCTCCGCCACGGGACAGTGTCTCCACCACGGGACAGTGTCTCCACCACGGGACACTGTCCTCCACAGGACAGTGTCTCCGCCACGGGACAGTGTCTCCGCCACAGGACACTCTCCGCCACGGGACAGTGTCTCCGCCACAGGACACTCTCCGCCACGGGACAGTGTCTCCTCCACGGGACAGTGTCTCCGCAATGGGACACTCTCCTCCACGGGACACTGTCTCCTCCACGGGACAGTGTCTCCGCAATGGGACACTCTCCTCCACGGGACACTGTCTCCTCCACGGGACAGTGTCTCCTCCACAGGACAGTGTCTCCGCCACGGGACAGTGTCTCCGCCACGGGACAGTGTCTCCTCCACGGGACAGTGTCTCCTCAACGGGACAGTGTCTCCTCCACGGGACACTGTCCTCCACGGGACAGTGTCTCCACCACGGGACACTCACCGCCACGGGACAGTGTCTCCGCCACGGGACAGTGTCTCCTCCACAGGACAGTGTCTCCGCCACGGGACACTGTCCTCCACGGGACAGTGTCTCCGCCACGGGACAGTGTCTCCTCCACGGGACAGTGTCTCCTCCACGGGACACTGTCCTCCACGGGACAGTGTCTCCACCACGGGACACTCACCGCCACGGGACAGTGTCTCCGCCACGGGACAGTGTCTCCTCCACAGGACAGTGTCTCCGCCACGGGACAGTGTCTCCACCACAGGACACTCTCCGCCACGGGACAGTGTCTCCGCCACGGGACAGTGTCTCCTCCACAGGACAGTGTCTCCGCCACGGGACAGTGTCTCCACCACAGGACACTCTCCGCCACGGGACAGTGTCTCCGCCACGGGACAATGTCTCCGCCACGGGACAGTGTCTCCGCCACAGGACACTCTCCGCCACGGGACAGTGTCTCCGCCACGGGACAATGTCTCCGCCACGGGACAGTGTCTCCGCCACAGGACACTCTCCGCCACGGGACAGTGTCTCCACCACGGGACAATGTCTCCTCCACGGGACAGTGTCTCCTCCACAGGACAGTGTCTCCGCCACAGGACACTCTCCGCAACGGGACAGTGTCTCCTCCACGGGACAGTGTCTCCTCCACGGGACAGTGTCTCCTCCACGGGACAGTGTCTCCTCCACGGGACAGTGTCTCCGCCACGGGACAGTGTCTCCTCCACGGGACAGTGTCTCCGCAACGGGACAGTGTCTCCGCCACAGGACACTCTCCGCCACGGGACAGTGTCTCCGCCACGGGACAGTGTCTCCTCCACGGGACAGTGTCTCCGCCACGGGACACTGTCTCCGCCACGGGACAGTGTCTCCTCCACGGGACACTGTCCTCCACGGGACAGTGTCTCTGCCACGGGACAGTGTCTCCGCCACGGGACACTCTCTCCTCCACGGGACAGTGTCTCTGCCACGGGACAGTGTCTCCGCCACGGGACACTCTCTCCTCCACGGGACAGTGTCTCCACCACGGGACACTCACCGCCACAGGACAGTGTCTCCTCCACAGGACAGTGTCTCCGCCACGGGACACTGTCTCCGCCACGGGACAGTGTCTCCTCCACGGGACACTGTCCTCCACGGGACAGTGTCTCTGCCACGGGACAGTGTCTCCGCCACGGGACACTCTCTCCTCCACGGGACAGTGTCTCCACCACGGGACACTCACCGCCACAGGACAGTGTCTCCTCCACAGGACAGTGTCTCCGCCACGGGACACTCTCCGCCACGGGACAGTGTCTCCTCCACGGGACAGTGTCTCCGCCACGGGACAATGTCTCCGCCACGGGACAGTGTCTCCGCCACGGGACACTGTCCTCCACGGGACAGTGTCTCTGCCACGGGACAGTGTCTCCGCCACGGGACACTCTCTCCTCCACGGGACAGTGTTTCCTCCACGGGACAGTGTCTCCACCACGGGACACTCACCGCCACAGGACAGTGTCTCCTCCACAGGACAGTGTCTCCGCCACGGGACAGTGTCTCCGCCACAGGACACTCTCCGCCACGGGACAATGTCTCCTCCACGGGACAGTGTCTCCGCCACAGGACACTCTCCGCCACGGGACAATGTCTCCTCCACGGGACAGTGTCTCCGCCACGGGACAGTGTCTCCTCCACGGGACAGTGTCTCCGCCACGGAACAGTGTCTCCGCCACGGAACAGTGTCTCCTCCACGGGACAGTGTCTCCGCCACGGGACAATGTCTCCGCCACGGGACAGTGTCTCCGCCACGGGACAGTGTCTCCGCCACGGGACAATGTCTCCGCCACGGGACAGTGTCTCCGCCACGGGACAGTGTCTCCGCCACGGGACACTGTCTCCGCCACGGGACAGTGTCTCCGCCACGGGACAGTGTCTCCTCCACGGGACAGTGTCTCCTCCACGGGACACTGTCTCCGCCACGGGACAGTGTCTCCGCCACGGGACAGTGTCTCCTCCACGGGACAGTGTCTCCTCCACGGAACAGTGTCTCCGCCACGGGACAGTGTCTCCGCCACGGGACACTGTCTCCTCCACGGGACAGTGTCTCCTCCACGGGACAGTGTCTCCTCCACGGGACACTCTCCGCCACAGGACTGTGTCTCCGCCACGGGACAGTGTCTCCGCCACGGGACACTGTCTCCTCCACGGAACAGTGTCTCCGCCACGGGACAGTGTCTCCGCCACGGGACACTCTCCGCCAAGCACAACGCCCGTCGCCCGCGCTGCGCCGAGCACGCCGTCAAAAGGGGAAGCGACAGCCGGCCGCCCGTGACGGAGCAGAGGGCCTCTCAAGGCCCACCCACCGCGCTCGGAACTCGGCCTTGCCCCTCCGCGCCCCCATAGGCTTCAACAGACTGTTGGGGCAAGTGCTGTTCGCGAGCACCTATGAAGGCCGGCACGGCACTTGAGGGCGTGGGTGGACCCAGCCACCACGCCCGGCCGCCTTTGTCTCCCCAGTGGCGATGTTTACACATCGCACCGGGGTACTCATTTGGGGGCCGAGTCGACCTAGGGGAGGCCCGCGACCGGTTCAAATAATCGTCACCGGCGGTGGCCGTGGACGAGAAACGAACCCCCTCTATCCACCAACGCCGCACTGATCAGCGTGGTGATGAGGCATGTTCAGACACCGCCGCACGATTGGCATCGTGTGGGCAGGAGTTCACGCAGAAGCGAATTCGGACCGGGTATGCGCGAAACTACTGGGCATCTGTAAAAAAAAGAAAAGTAGCTCCATGGCCCATCAGATTCCCTAAGCATAAATACACATTCCGATGAAGGTGATGGGCGGAGCCTCGCCTCGACCGGGCGTCGCCACCGCCCAGCGGAGCCGCCGCCCGCCGCGCCCGGCGGCTCCGCGGTTTTTGCGCGACGTGTCAATCGCCAGCCTCGCCTGGGAGCGAGCAAAAAGTTCGCCGGGCCGCGGCGCTTTGCCAGCCAGGTAACGGGGACCCCCGTGCGCCGGTCCGGCACGTGCAAGAGGCCGTCTCCGGTTTCCGGGAGACGGCCCACCCCCCCTTCCCCACCCCGGAGCCGGTACGGCGGGCGGGCAACTCGGGTACCGGCGCTCCGGGTCCTCACCCGCGGCGCGGAGCGCCGGTACCCGGGGTGACACGGCCGAGAGCGGTGGCCGCCACCCCCCCGCCACGGCCGCGCCTTCGCCCCGTGCCACAGGGCCGCGGCCCGCCGGCCTGGCCCCCCGAACCGGTCTCTCGGTTCGAGGCCGATCCTCCGGGGGGCGACGTGAGGCTATCTCGAGGTGGCCGCCCAGACGTTCGACGCCGTCGGCCCGCCGGGCGACGCGGCGCCCAGCGGCCCCGGACGCGGGGCCGCGGCCTACCGCCCGGTCAACCTTGGCGCCGGGAACGCCGCCTCGTAGGCCTCCACCGCCCGGGACGCCTCGCGCTGCCCGTGAAGGCCGCGAGCCGGCCGACGGCCTTGACGACCGCCGCCTCGGGGCCCGGCGGGGGAGGGAGCCCGCCGGGCGGCGCACGGAGGGGGGGCCCCCGATCGCCGGGGGGGGGGGGGGCGTGGAGGAGGCCCGACAGCGGGGCACCCCCCTGCCCGACTCCGCTCGCCACGGGGCGAGGGGCGCGCCGAGCCGCCGGTTGATCTTCGGCGGGCTCGACGCGCCGCACCCGGCCCCCGAGGCCGCGCGAGGCGGCCCGTCGCATGGTGGAGGGGCCCGGTGCCGAGGGTGCGGCCGAAGTCGCCTCCCACGACCGCCGGCAACGTCGCCCGCCATCGTCCTGAACTCCGGCGGCGTCCCCGCAGGGCGCCGGGTGGCAAGGGGGGGGGCCCTCTTTCTCCGACCCTTGCTCGGGCGCGCGTGTGTGTGTGCTGAAACGCCGCGGACCGATGCCACCGAGAGCAGAGTCTGCCTCTCACGATTTCGCCGAAGGCCAAAAGTCCGGGGCACGGGCACGACCGCGAAGCCCGCCCGGGTTTTTTTCCTTCTTCGCCGTGGGCTGAAGAACGGCCGCCCCGGCCCGCCCCGCCCCGCCCCGCGGGGTGCCATCGCTGGCACCCCGCGGGGCGTTGCCAACGGGCGTCTCCCGCAGGGAAGGCCGCGGCAAACCCTCTCGGTCTTCAAGAGGGCGGCCGCCGTTACAGTTCGAGGTGGCGATCCCTGGACGCCCGAAGCCACCGTGCCGGTCGTCGGGAGTGACGGCTACGGTAAGGGCGGGGGGGTGGTGATGATGGTGATGATGGCAGCCTTCCCGCGGGGTTGAAGCCGTGCTCCCGGCGAATCTCTCCTGCGCTGTCTCCAAGAAGCCCGGCGCATCGGGGGGGGGGGGCGGAGGGAGGGAGGTGGTTTCGGACGCGGATTCCGCGCTTCCTGAAAGTGTATCGTAGGAAGCGGAGGATCTCGTCGGGTGCGGTACTCCCGACGGCCTCCCCCCCCCAACCCCCCACCCGCCAACCCCCCGGAAGACTCACGTCGCTGGCGACGTGAGCCGACATCGGAGCTCCTCGGGCCGGCTCGTCGTCGGAGTTGCCGGCTCGGGGGGGGCCCTCGGCCGTCGCCTCCTCCATGGGACCGCGCGGAAGCCGGAGTCTCGCCCGACTCGGGGAGGCTCTCTTCCTCCCCTCCGGTTCCGCAGTCGTCATCGTCGTCGTCATCGTCGTCGTCGTCGTCATCGTCGTCGTCATCGTCGTCGTCATCGTCGTCGTCGTCGTCATCGTCATCGTCATCATCGTCGTCGTCATCGTCGTCATCGTCCCGTCGTGCGGCGAGGCGAGCGGAGGGGCACCCGAGGGTTCAGCCGCGGCGGGGAACAAAAAAAAAATCGCGAAGAAGGAAAAATGTTGAAGTGACGAGGCGCAGCAGGAACATCCGTGGGAAAAACGCCGGCAAAAGTCTCCCGGGAAACGCACCGCGTATCGACGCTGGGTGCATGATGCTGATGGTGGGATGCAGGTCAAACAATAACAAGCGTGATGCTCACGGTGATGATGTTAATGACGGTGGTGATGGTGGTGTTAATGGTGATCATGTTAGTGATGCTAATGGTGATGATGTTAATGACGGTGGTGATGGTGGTGTTAATGGTGATCGTGTTAATGATGGTAATGATGATGATGCTGCTAATGGTGATGATGTTAATGACGGTGGTGATGGTGGTGTTAATGGTGATCATGTTAATGATGCAAATGATGATGATGTTAATGACGGTGGTGATGGTGGTGTTAATGGTGATCATGTTAATGATGGTAATGATGATGATGCTGCTAATGGTGGTGATGTTAATGACGGTGGTGATGGTGGTGTTAATGGTGATCATGTTAATGATGGTAATGATGATGATGCTGCTAATGGTGATGATGTTAATGACGGTGGTGATGGTGGTGTTAATGGTGATCATGTTAATGATGCTAATGATGATGATGCTAATGGTGATGATGTTAATGACGGTGGTGATTGTGGTGTTAATGATGATGGTGATGTTAATGATGATCATGTTAATGGTGCTAATGATGATGATGCTAATGCTGATGCTCTTAATGATGGTGGTGATTGTGATATTAATGATGATGGCGATTTTAATGATGATGGTGATGTTAATGATGATGATGTTAATGATGATGATGTTAATGATGATACTAATGATGATGATCTTAATGATGTTAATGATGATGTGATGATGATGGTGTTACGATGATGTTATGATATTATGATGATGTTAACGATGATGTTGATGACGATGGCGGTGGCGATGTCCATGCTGTAGGAGTGCCGACCGATCGTGCCCAGGCCAAACGTCCAGCAGGAGCTGCTGTCTCTGATTCTCAAGGATGTGGGAGAGACGGACGCGGGCAACTACACGTGTGAGCTTAGCGTGGAGGGCCTCAGAGTACGCAGGACAGCGGAACTCACCATCACAGGTACCATCATCACCATCATCATCATCACCATCATCACCATCATCACCATCACAGGTACCATCATCACCACCATCATCACCATCATCACCATTACAGGTACCATTATCACCATCACCATCACAGGTACCATCATCAACATCATCATCACCACCATCATCACCATCACAGGTACCATCATCACCATCATCATCACCACCATCATCACCATCACAGGTACCATCATCACCATCATCATCATCACCACCATCATCACCATCACAGGTACCATCATCACCATCATCATCACCATTAACACCATCACAGGTACCATCATCACCATCATCATCACCACCATTATCACCATCACCACCATCACAGGTACCATCATCACCATCATCACCACCATCATCACCATCATCACCATCATCACCATCAAAGGTACCATTATCACCATCATCATCACCATCACAGGTACCATCATCACCACCATCACCATCACAGGTACCATCATCACCATAATCATCACCATCATCACCATCACAGGTACCACCATAGGCACCATTATCATCATCACCATCATCATCATCACCATCATCACCATCACAGGTACCACCATAGGTACCATCATCATCATCATCATCACAGGCACCATCATCACCATCATCACTATCATCATCATCATCATCATCACAGGCACCATCATCACCATCACAGGCACCATCATCACCATCACAGGTACCATCATCACCATCATCATCACCACCATCATCACCATCACAGGTGCCACCATAGGTACCTACATCACCATCATCAACATTACAGGCATCATCATCACCATCACAGGCACCATCATCACCATCATCATCATCATCACCATCATCACCATCATCATCACCATCATCACCATCACAGGTACCACCATAGGCACCATCATCATCACCATCATCACCATCATCACCATCACAGGTACCACCATAGGTACCATCATCATCATGATCATCACAGGCACCATCATCACCATCATCACCATCACAGGTACCATCATCACCATCATCATCACCATCACAGGTACCACCATAGGGACCATCATCACCATCATCACCATCATTACCATCACAGGTACCACCATAGGTACCACCATCATCATCATCATCACAGGCACCGTCATCACCATCATCATCATCATCACAGGCACCATCATCATCACCATCACAGGTACCACCATAGGCACCATCATCATCACCATCATCACCATCACAGGTACCATCATCACCATCATCACCATCACAGGTACCACCATAGGTACCATCATCTTCATCATCATCACAGGCACCATCATCACCATCACAGGTACCATCATCATCACCATCATCACCATCACAGGCACCACCATAGGTACCATCACCATCATCACAGGCACCATCATCACCATCATCACCATCATCACAGGCACCATCATCACCATCACAGGCACCACCATAGGTACCATCATCATCGTCACAGGCACCATCATCACCATCATCACAGGCACCATCATCACCATCACAGGTACCATCATCACCATCATCATCATCACCATCATCACCATCATGATCATCACCATCATCACCATCACAGGTGCCACCATAGGTACCATCATCACCATTATCACCATCATCATCATCACAGGCACCATCATCACCATCACAGGCACCATCATCACCATCATCACCATCACAGGTGCCACCATAGGTACCATCATCACCATTATCACCATCATCATCATCACAGGCACCATAATCACCATCACAGGCACCATCATCACCATCATCACCATCACATGTACCACCATAGCTACCATCATCACCATCATCATCACAGGTACCAACATAACCATCTTCACCATGATGACATGTGATGGGGGTGGTGGGGGTGGTGATGGTGGTGATGGTGGTGGGGTGGTGGTGATGGTGGTGGTGATGTTGGTGTGGGTGGTGGTGTGGGTGGTGATGGGGCTGGTGGTGTGGGTGGTGGGGGTGGTGATGGTGGTGTGGATGGTGGTGGTGTGGGTGGTGATGGTGGTGGGTGGTGATGGTGGTGGGTGGTGATGGTGGTGGTGTGGGTGGTGTGGGTGGTGGTTGTGTGGGTGGTGGGTGGTGATGGTGGTGGTATGGGTGGTGGGGGTGGTGATGATGGCGGTGATGATGGTGGTGGTGGTGATGGTGGTGATGTTGGTGTGGGTGGTGGTGGTGTGGGTGGTGATGGTGGTGATGTTGGTGTGGGTGGTGGGGGTGGTGATGGTGGTGGTGGTGATGATGGTGGCGGTGGTGATGGTGGTGGTGATGTTGGTGTGGGTGGTGGTGATGGTGGTGGTGGCGTGGGTGGTGATGGTGGGTAGGGTGAGTTAGACACGTGTGTGTGTGTGAGTGAATCTAATATCATCAGGGGCTTTGACATAATTTATCGCCCGCCATGAATTATAACAGAGCTGTTCCTTCACTATTTCGCAACCATGAAAATATAAACTCCCCTTGCACGTGACCCCATTAAAGTTTAATCCAGGCCTTATCTTTTGTTCCCAGGTTTTAGTTTATATATATTTTATGTGTTTTGTATATTTTAAAATATATATATTTCAATATATATATTTGTGCCGGGTAATATTTAAAGATGGGAGGGATAGTTTATTTTTTTTTTTACACGGCCCGTTCTCTAGGATTCAGTCATCGCAGACGATTGTTTGTGATGGTGGGAGTGGTGGTGGTAGCGGTGGTTAGTGGTAGTGGTGGTAGTGGTGGTTAGTGGTAGTGGTGGTAGTAGTGGTGGTGGTGGTAGCGGTGGTGGTAGTGGTGGTAGTAGTGGTGGTGGTGGTAGTGGTGGTATTGGTGGTGGTGGTAGCGGTGGTGGTGGCAGTGGTGGTAGTGGTGGTGGTAGTGGTGGTGGTAGCGGTGGTGGTAGTGATGATGGTGGTTGCAGTGGTGGTGGCAGTGGTGGTAGTGGTGGTTAGTGGTAGTGGTGGTAGTGGTGGTGGTGGTAGTGGTGGTAGTGGTGGTTAGTGGTAGTGGTGGTGGTAGTGGTGGTGGTAGCGGTGGTGGTAGTGGTGGTGGTAGTGGTGGTATTGGTGGTGGTGGCAGTGGTGGTAGTGGTGGTGGTAGCGGTGGTAGCGGTGGTGGTGGCAGTGGTGGTAGTGGTGGTTAGTGGTAGTGGTGGTAGTGGTGGTGGTAGTGGTGGTAGCGGTGGTGGTAGTGGTGATGTGGTAGCGGTGGTGGTAGTAGTGGTGGTGGTAGTGGTGGTAGCGGTGGTGGTAGTGGTGGTGGTAGTGGTGGTTAGTGGTAGTGGTGGTGGGAGCGGTGGTGGTAGTGGTGATGGTGGTAGCGGTGGTGGTGGCAGTGGTGGTAGTGGTGGTTAGTGGTAGTGGTGGTGGTCGTGGTGGTGGTGCTGGTAGTGGTGGTGGTGGTCGTGGTGGTGGTAGTGGTGGTGGTAGCGGTGGTAGTGGTGGTAGTAGTGCTGGTGGTAGTGGTGGTCATGCGTGTGTGTAGCAGTGTGTGTGTGTCAGTGTATGTGTCAGTGTGTGTGTCAGTATCTGTCAGGGTGTGTGTCATTGTGTGTCAGTGTATGTCAGTGTGTGTGTCATTGTGTGTCAGTGTATGTCAGTGTGTGTGTCAGTGTGTGTCAGTGTATGTCAAGGTGTGTCAGTGTGTGTGTCAGTGTGTGTGTCAGTGTGTGTGTCAGTGTGTGTCAGTGTGTGTGTGTGTGTCATTGTGTGTGTGTCAGTGTGTGTGTGTCAGTGTGCGTGTGTGTCAGTATTTCCCTGCCTGTGCGTGAGTGCCTGTGCGTGAGTGCCTGTGCGTGATGAGTTGGGGTAGGGGTGGGTGGTATTTCTGAATATCAAAGGATGCGATTCCTCATGGGCCCATTAATTTGAGACTCACCAGAAGCCAACTGGAGCGTCGTGCTCCAGACGAGGAACAGGAGGAAGCTGAAATATTGAACAGATCGCTCGCACGCACACACACGCACACACATGCACACGCACGTACACACACACACAAGTAGATACACACACACGCATACGATGTCGGAGACACTGAGAGTCTGGGTTCGAGCCCTGGGTCTGGGTGTCTCTCTCTCTCTCTCTCAGTGGGTTCACAATGGCCGTGTCGGAGACACTGAGAGTCTGGGTTCGAGCCCTGGGTCTGGGTTTCTCTGTCTCTCTGTGGGGTTCACGATGGCCGTGTAGGAGACACTGAGAGTCTGGGTTCGAGCCCTGGGTCGGGGTGTCTCTCTCTCTCTCTGTGGGTTCACGATGGCCGTGTCGGAGACACTGAGAGTCTGGGTTCGAGTCCTGGGTCTGGGTGTCTCTCTCTCTCTCTCTGTGGGGTTCACGATGGCCGTGTTGGAGACACTGAGGGTCTGGGTTCGAGTCCTGGGTCTGGGTGTCTCTCTCTCTCTCTCTCTGTGGGTTCACGATGGCCATGTCAGATACACTGAGAGTCTGGGTTCGAGCCCTGGGTCTGGGTGTCTCTGTCTCTCTGTGGGTTCACGATGGCCATGTCAGAATTGCTGAGCCCAGTACTGCTGAGATTCAGTAACGCACACACCCACACACATCAGCACACACACACACAGCAGCACACACACACACACAAAGACAAAGATCCCCCGTATAGCCTTAACAGACTGTAGGGGCAAGTGCTGTTAGCGAGCACCTATGAAGGCCGGAACGGTACACGAGGGGGTGGGTGGCCAGCACCACGCCCGACCGCCTTTGTCTCCCCAGTGGCAATGTTTTTATCCCCCGCACCAGGTACTCATTTGAGGCTGAGTCGACCTAGGGGAGGCCCAGGACCGGTTCAGATAATCGTCACTGTTGTTGGCCGTGAGCGGGAATCGAACCCGGGTCGACAGGTTCATAGCGCGGCACGCTAACCACTACACTACCGCTCCCACACACAGCAGCACACACACACACACAGCACACACACACACAGCAGCACACACACAGAGAAGCAGCACACACACACAGCACACACACACACAGCAGCACACACACAGCAGCACACACACACACACAGCACACACACACACAGCACACACACACATCAGCACACACACACACACATCAGCACACACACACACACCAGCACACACACACACAGCAGCACACACACACACATCAGCACACACACACACATCAGCACACACACACACAGCAGCACACACACACACATCAGCACACACACACACACAGCAGCACACACACACAGCAGCACACACACACACAGCAGCACACACACACAGCAGCACACACACAGCAGCACCCACACACACACACAGCAGCACACACACACACACCAGCACACACACACACACAGCACACACACAGCAGCACACACACACAGCAGAACACACAGCACACACACACAGCAGCACACACACACACAGCAGCACACACACACACAACACACACACAGCAGCACACACACACAGCAGCACACACACACAGCACACACACACAGCAGCACACACACACAGCACACACACACACAGCAGCACACACACACACACAGCACACACACACACACAGCAGCACACACACACAGCAGCACACACAGCACACACACACAGCAGCACACACACACACAGCAGCACACACACACACAGCACACACACACACAGCAGCACACACACACAGCAGCACACACACACACACAGCACACACACACACACAGCAGCACACACACACACAGCACACACACACACAGCAGCACACACACACACAGCACACACACACATACAGCAGCACACACATACAGCAGCACACACATACAGCAGCACACACACACACAGCACACACACACACAGCAGCACACACACACACAGCACACACACACATACAGCAGCACACACATACAGCAGCACACACATACAGCAGCACACACACACAGCAGCACACACACAGCAGCACACACACGGCACACACACACACAGCACACACACACACAGCAGCACACACACACAGCAGCACACACACACAGCAGCACACACAGCACACACACACACAGCAGCACACGCTCGAGTTGTCTGCGTGCTAATAGGGCCTCGCGTCGACCTGTTGCATAGCTGCTACTGCTGCTGTTGTTTGTACAATGGGTGTATGTCTGACCATGTGAATATCTCATCCCCCCCGCCCTCTCTCCCCCCCCTCTCCCCCCTCTCTCTCCCCCCTACTCCCCCCTCTCGCCCCCCTCTCTCTCCCCCCCAACTTTCCCCCCCCCCTCACCCCCTGTGGGGTTGTGATTGGTTCAGCTCCTCTCACGACGCGACCGCCCAAGTTGCTCTTCCCTCCGGAGTATCCTGTCGCAGTGATTCGCATCAACCTCGGTGAGGGTCACACACACCACCACCAGCATCAACATCAATCATCACCACCACCACCAACACCATCATCATCACCATCAATCATCATTGTCACCACCACCACTACCACCATCATCACCACCACCATCATCACCACCACCATCATCACCACCACCACCACCACCACCGCCACCATCAACATCAATCATCACCATCACCACCATCAACATCAATCATCACCACCACCAGCATCAACATCAATCATCACCACCACCAACACCACCATCATCACCATCAATCATCATTGTCACCACCACCACTACCACCATCATCACCACCACCATCATCACCACCACCACCACCACCGCCAACACCACCACCATCATCACCATCACCACCATCTCCACCATCAACATCAATCATCACCACCACCAACACCATCATCATCACCACCATCAATCATCATTGTCACCACCACCACTACCACCATCATCACCACCACCATCATCACCACCACCACCACCGCCACCACCACCACCATCATCACTATCACCACCACCACCATCATCACCACCACCACCACCGCCACTACCACCATCATCACCACCACCATCATCACCACCACCACCACCGCCACCACCACCACCATCATCACTATCACCACCACCACCAGCATCAACATCAATCATCACCACCACCAACACCATCATCATCACCATCAATCATCATTGTCACCACCACCACTACCACCATCATCACCACCACCATCATCACCACCACCACCACCACCGCCAACACCACCACCATCATCACCATCACCACCATCTCCACCATCAACATCAATCATCACCACCACCAACACCATCATCATCACCACCATCAATCATCATTGTCACCACCACCACTACCACCATCATCACCACCACCATCATCACCACCACCACCACCGCCACCACCACCACCATCATCACTATCACCACCACCACCATCATCACCACCACCACCACCGCCACTACCACCATCATCACCACCACCATCATCACCACCACCACCACCGCCACCACCACCACCATCATCACTATCACCACCACCACCAGCATCAACATCAATCATCACCACCACCAACACCATCATCATCACCATCAATCATCATTGTCACCACCACCACCACTACCACCATCATCACCACCACCATCATCACCACCACCACCACCACCACCATCATCACTATCACCACCACCACCAGCATCAACATCAATCATCACCACCACCAACACCATCATCATCACCATCAATCATCATTGTCACCACCACCACCACTACCACCATCATCACCACCACCATCATCACCACCACCACCACCGCCAACACCACCACCATCATCACCATCACCACCATCTCCACCATCAACATCAATCATCACCACCATCATCATTATCATCGTCACCATCACCATCAATCATCACCACCACCACCATCATCACCACTACCACCATCATCATCACCACCACTTCCACCACCACCACCACCACCACCGCCACCACCACCACCACCATCAACATCAATCATCATCACCAACACCACCATCATCACCATCAATCATCACCATCACAACCATCATCATCACAATCACCACCACCACCATCACCACCACCATCACCACCACCGCCACCACCGCCACCACCGCCACCACCACCACCACCACCATCAACATCAGTCATCATCACCAACACCACCATCATCACCATCAATCATCACCATCACAACCATCATCATCACAATTACCATCACCACCATCATCATCACCATCAATCATCATCATCACCACCACCACCACCACCATCACAATCATCATCAATCATCATTATCATCATCACCATCAATTATCACCACCACCACTACCACCATCATCACTACCATCATCATCACCACCAATCATCATCAACACCATCACCACCACCATCAATCACCACCACCATCATCGTCACCAGCACCACCACCATTATCATCACCATCAATCATCATTATCATCGTCACCATCACCATCAATCATCATCATCCCCACCACCACCACCATAAATCATCACCATCACCACCATCATCATCATCACCATCAATCATCATTATCATCATCATCACCACCACCATCATCACCATCAATCATCACCATCACCACCATCACCATCAATCATCACCATCACCACCATCATCAGAATCACCACCATCATCATCACCATCAATCATTATTATCATCATCATCATCACCACCATCATCATCAACATCAATCATCACCACGTCCATCACCATCAATCATCAATAATCATTATCATCACCATCTCAATCATCATCACGACCATCATCAATCATCATTATCATCACCATCAGTATCATCACCACCACCACCATCATCACCATCACCACCACCATCTTCATTATCAGTATCATCCCAATCATCATCATCATCATCACCATTATCACCACGATCATTATCATCATCACCACCAATATCAGCACTTCTGCTACTGACCATGACTTCACTGTGGTAGCTTCCCCATATACGTGTATGGGTCTTTGTGTGAGTCTGTGGGTCTCTGTGTGAGTCTGTGGGTCTCTGTGTGAGTCTGTGGGTCTCTGTGTGAGTCTGTGGGTCTCTGTGTGAGTCTGTGGGCTCTGTGTGAGTCTTTGGATCTCTGTGTGAGTCTATGTATCTCTGTGTGAGTCTATGGGTCTTTGTGTGAGTCTGTGGGTCTCTGTGTGAGTCTGTGGGTCTCTGTGTGAGTCTGTGGGTCTCTGTGTGAGTCTGTGGGTCTTTGTGTGAGTCTGTGGGTCTCTGTGTGAGTCTATGGGTCTTTGTGTGAGTCTGTGGGTCTCTGTGTGAGTCTGTGGGTCTTTGTGTGAGTTTGTGGATCTCTGTTTGAGTCTATGGGTCTCTGTGTGAGTCTATGGATCTCTGTGTGAGTCTGTGGGTCTTTGTGTGAGTCTATGGGTCTCTGTGTGAGTCTATGGATCTCTGTGTGAGTCTGTGGGTCTCTGTGTGAGGCTATGGGTCTCTGTGTGAGTCTGTGGGTCTTTGTATGAGTCTATGGGTCTCTGTGTGAGTCTATGGGTCTCTTCGTGAGTCTGTGGGTCTCTGTTTGAGTCTGTGGGTCTTTGGGTGAGTCTGTGGGTCTCTGTGTGAGTCTATGGATCTCTGTGTGAGTCTGTGGGTCTACGTGTGACTCTGTAGGTCTCTGTGTGAGTCTATGGGTCTTTGTGTGAGTCTACGTGTCTCTGTGTGAGTCTCTGTGTGAGTCTGTGGGTCTCTGTGTGAGTCTATGGGTCTCTGTGTGAGTCTGTGGGTCTTTGTGTGAGTCTATGGGTCTCTGCGTGAGTCTGTGGGTCTCTGTGTGAGTCTATGGGTCTCTGTGTGAGTCTGTGGGTCTTTGTGTGAGTTTATATATATCTGTGTGAGTCTATGGATCTCTGTGTGAGTCTGTGTGTATCTGTGTGAGTCTTTGGATCTCTGTGTGAGTCTGTGGGTCTCTGTGTGAGTGTGTGGGTCTTTGTGTGAGTTTATGGGTCTCTTCGTGAGTCTGTGGGTCTCTGTGTGAGTCTGTGGGTCTCTGTGTGAGTCTGTGGGTCTCTGTGTGAGTCTGTGGGTCTTTGTGTGAGTCTGTGGATCTATGTTTGAGTCTGTGGATCTATGCGTGAGTTTATGGATCTCTGTGTGAGTCCATATATCTTTGTGTAAGTCTGTGGATCTCTGTTTGAGTCTGTGGGTCTTTGTGTGAGTCTATGGATCTCTGTGTGAGTCTATGGATCTCTGTGTGAGTCTGTGGGTCGTTGTGTGAGTCTGTGTATTTCTGTGTGAGTTTGTGGGTCTTTGTGTGAGTCTGTGGGTCTCTGTGTGCGTCTGTGGATCTCTGTGTGAGTCTGTGGGTCTCTGTATGAGTCTGTGGGTCTCTGTGTGAGTCTGTGCATTTTTGTGTGAGTCTGTAGGTCTCTATGTAAGTCTGTGGATCTCTGTGGTAGTTTATGGGTCTCTGTGTGAGTCTATGGGTCTCTGTGTGAGTCTTTGGGTCTCTGTGTGAGTCTGTGGGTCTCTGTGTGAGTCTGTGGGTCTCTGTGCGAGTCTATGGGTCTGCAGAAATTGGGACAATTTTCTTAAAAAAAATATTTAGGCTGCTTTGCATTGTCCCACTAATTTATGATTTATTCCCTTTTAATGAGTGATGAGCAGAAATTAATGATCTCGGTCCATTTCAGAATTGATTTATGTGTTGGTGAAGAGTCATTAGACATGCATGCACGTGTGTGTGTGTGCGTGTGTGTGTGCGTGTGTGTGTGCGTGTGTGCTTGTGTTAATTATGCCGTGTCAGAGACACTTAAAATCTGGGTTCGAGCCTTGGGTCTGGGTGTCTCTCTCTCAGTGAGTTCACAATGACCGTGTCAGAGACACTGAGAGTCTAGGTTCGAGCCCTGGGTCTGGATGTCTCTCTGTGGGTTCACGATGTCCGTGTCGGAGACACTGAGAGTCTGGGTTCGAGCCCTGGGTCTGGGTGTCTCTCTCTCTCTCTCTCTGGGTTCACGATGGCCGTGTCGGAGACACTGAGAGTCTGGGTTCGAGCCCTGGGTCTGGGTGTCTCTCTCTCTCTCTGTGGGGTTCACAATGGCCGTGTCAGAGACACTGAGAGTCTGGGTTCGAGCCCTGGGTCTGGGTGTCTCTCTCTCTCTCTCTCTGGGGTTCACGATGGCCTTGTCAGAGACACTGAGAGTCTGGGTTCGAGCCCTGGGTCTGGGTGTCTCTCTCTCTCTGTGGGGTTCACGATGGCCTTGTCAGAGACACTGAGAGTCTGGGTTCGAGCCCTGGGTCTGGGTGTTTCTCTCTGTCTCTCTGTGGGGTTCACGATGGCCGTGTCGGAGACACTGAGCCGATCACTGCTGAGATCCAGAAACACACAAAGGCAAAGATCCCCCGTGTAGCCTCTAACAGGCTGTAGGGGCAAGTGCTGTTAGCGAGCATCGCCTATGAAGGCTACCGGGCACTATGGTTACACAAGGGGGGTGGGTGGCCAGCACCACGCCCGGCCGCCTTTGTCTCTCCCCCAGCTGTTAGCGCTACGCTCACGGCTGCCAACACCACCGGTGACGATTCTCCTGAACCGGTCCTGAGCCTTCCCCCTAGGTCGACTCGGCATCAAATGAGTAACGCAATGTGGTGTTCGAAGTAAAACATCGCCACTGGGGGAGAGACAAAGGCGGCCGGGCGTGGTGCTGGTCACCCACCCCCTCGTGTGCCGTTCCGGCCTTCATAGACGCAGCTACTCCCAAGCAGCACTTGCCCCGACGGTTCCTGCAGGCTACACGGGGGATCTTTGTCTTTGTTTTGTGGTCTGCACTTTACTCTAGCAGGGTGTAAAAAAGGCTACCTGGGGGACCTTTGTCTTTGTCGGTGTGTGTGTCCCTGTGTACGTGTGTCTGTGTGTGTGTGTGTCTGTGTGTGTGTTGTGTGTGTATGTGTGTGTCTGTGTGTGTGTCTGTGTGTGTGTCTGTGTGTGTCTGTGTATGTGTGTCTGTGTGTTTGTGTATGTCTGTGTGTCTGTGTGTGTCTTTGTTGCTCGCTAACAGCACTTGCCCCTACAGTCTGTTAAGGCTATATGGGGGATCTTTGTCTTTGTCTGTGTTGTGTGTGTCTGTGTGTGTCTGTCTGTGTCTGTGTGTGTGTCTGTGTGTCTGTGTGTGTGTCTGTGTGTGTGTGTCTGTGTGTGTCTGTGTGTGTGTCTGTGTGTGTGTCTGTGTGTGTGTCTGTGTGTGTATCTGTGTGTGTGTCTGTGTGTATGTCTGTGTGTGTGTGTCTGTGTGTGTGTCTGTGTGTATGTCTGTGTGTGTGTGTCTGTGTGTGTCTGTGTGTGTGTGTTTGTCTGTTGCACTTGCCACCAGCAGCGCGTGAAGGCTACCGGGCCGACCTGTGTGTTTGTGTCTGTGTGTGTGTGTGTCTGTGTGTGTCTGTGTGTGTGTGTGTGTCTGTGTGTGTCTGTGTGTGTGTGTTTGTCTGTTGCACTTGCCACCAGCAGCGCGTGAAGGCTACCGGGCCGACCTGTGTGTGTGTGTCTGTGTGTGTGTCTGTGTGTGTCTGTGTGTGTGTGTGTCTGTGTGTGTCTGTGTGTGTGTGTGTGTCTGTGTGTGTGCGTGTGTCTCTTCGGGCTTGCAGGGCAGCCGCTGAACGTTACCTGTCGGGCTCTATTTGGCTACAGCGGAGCCGCGTTCCCCTCCGTCTACTGGATGCGTGGCGAGAGATTCATCGAGGAACTCGAAGCCACTCGCATACGGGAGGGAGACTTGCAGTGAGTACACACAGACAAAGATCCCCCGTGTGGCCTCTAACAGACAGTAGGGGCAAGTGCTGTTAGCGAGTAGCAGCAGCACCTATACACAGACAAAGATCCCCCGTGTAGCCTCTAACAGGCTGTAGGGGCAAGTGCTGTTAGCGAGTAGCAGCAGCACCTATACACAGACAAAGGTCCCCTGTGTAGCCTCTAACATACTGTATGGGCAAGTGCTGTTAGCGAGCAGCGCCTATGAAGGCTACCGGCACTGTGGCACACGAGGGGGCGGGTCGCCAGCAACCACGCCCGGCCGTCTTTGTCTCTCCCCCAGTGGCGATGTTTACTGCACAACGTACCGGGTTACTCATTTGAGCCTGAGTCGTCCTAGGTGAGGCCCGGTTCAGGATAATCGTCACCGGTGGTGTTGGCCGTGAGCGAGAATCGAACCCGGGACGCCGGGTTCGTAGCGCAGCGTAGCGCTAACCGCTGCACCACCGCTCCCCACGCACACACAGACACACACAGAAGCACAGACACAGACACACACACAGACACACACACAGACACAACAACAACAACCGCCATTCGCCACTAAGTGGCGGTGACGTCACAACGACGCTTGTGCCAGGCTATGTGCATCTTGAGGCCACGTGAAGTGTCGAACGCCCGCTGGCAGGAGGTCACGGGGCAGACCCAGGTGCCACGGGTCGACTGACTGAGATGACTGGCTGATGCACCACCTGTGCCCCCTACTGTGCCAACCTGCTGTGCTTTAGCCACCCGGCGCTCCGCTCGTTGTTGTGAGCGTCGCTCCTCCGCCCTCCGTTGTTGTTGGAGGGCGACTGCCTCCAACTGCCTGGTAGCAGCGTCCTTCACGAGCCTCCTCCACAGAGGCCGATCTTGACACCGCTGGTACCAGTCATCGGCAAGTCCACTCAGCTCCACGTCCTCCTGTAACACATCACTCCATCTCTTCCCTAGCCCGTGCCGCGCCCGTTTAGCCCCCTCGATCCGGCCGAGCAAAAGCTGTTTTAGGCATGCGGTGGCTGGGAATGGGGGCTACATGACCCAGCCATCGCAGCCTTGCCTGCCGGAGGAGCTCACCGATGGGACCTTGCCCAGATCTTTCAAGGATTTGTGAGCTCCTCACACAATCCAGCCTGGTTAAACCCAGGATGGATCGTAGGCAGGCTAGCCTAAATGTTTCTAACCGGACGAAGATGCTCCATTAGTGGGGTCCACGTTTCGCAAGCGTAGAGAAGGGAGGGAATGACCGTGGCCGAGAAGACCTGAAGCTTAGTGCGGAGCGACAGACCAGGTAGCTTCCACACAGCGTTACGCAACCGATGAAAAGATATTGCCGCTCGACTGATTCGGAGTGAGACCTCTGCTGTTAAACACAAACACACACGCAAACACACACAAACGTACACACAAATACACAAACACACACGCAAACACACACACAAACACACGCACAAAGATACAAAATCACTTTGGCTTTTGAGGTTTTCTGAGAGTGACGTTTTAATAATATAAATGAAAATCCCATTATGGGGAAATGAAATGTTCCGGACCTCCTGCGCGCCGATTTTGGTTTTCTCGAGCTGGAAACCCGCCACCAATCACCACCACCACCACAACCACTACCACCACCACCACCAAACCACCACAACCACCACCACCACAACCACCACTACCACCACCACCACCACCAAAGCACCACAACCACCACCACCACAACCACAAAACCACCACAACCACCACCACAACCACCACTACCACCACCACCACCACCACCACCAAAGCACCACAACCACCACCACAACCACAAAACCACCACGACCACCACCACCACCAAACACCACCACCAAAGACAAAGATCCCCCATGTAGCCTGCGGCAGGCTGTTGGGGCAAGTGCTGTTAGTGAGCGAGTGGCAGCGCCTATGAAGGCCGGTACGACACACACATACAGACACACACACAGACACACACACATACAGACACACACACACAGACACACACACATACAGACACACACACAGACACACACACAGACACACACACATACAGACACACAGACACACACATATACAGACACACACACAGACACACACACAAACACACACACAGACACACACATACATACAGACACACACACTGACATACACACAGACACACACACATACAGACACACACACAGACACACACACAGACACACACACATACAGACACACAGACACACACATATACAGACACACACACAGACACACACACAAACACACACACAGACACACACATACATACAGACACACACACTGACATACACACACACACACATACAGACACACACACAGACACACACACAGACACACACACATACAGACACACAGACACACACATATACAGACACACACACAGACACACACACAGACACACACACATACAGACACACACATACATACAGACACACACATACAGACACACACACACATAGAGACACACACACAGACACACACACACTGACACACACACAGACACACACATACATACAGACACACACATACAGACACACACACATACAGACACACACACAGACACACACACACAGACACACACACAGACACACACAGACACACACACATACAGACACACACACAGACACACACACATACAGACACACACAGACACACACACAGACACACACACACATACAGACACACACATACAGACACACACACGTACAGACACATACACACAGACACACACACAGACACGCACACACATACAGACACACACATAAAGACACACACATACACACACGCAGACACACACATACAGACACACACACACAGACACACACACAGACACACACACAGACACACACACACATACATACACACACATAGACACACACATACACACACACATACACACACGCAGACACACACACAGACATACACACATACAGACACACACACAGACACACACACAAACACACACACACAGACACACACACACATACAGACACACACATACAGACACACATACAGACACACACACACAGACACACACACAGACGCACACACATACAGACACACACACAGACACACACACATACAGACACACACAGACACACACACAGACACACACACACATACAGACACACACAGACACACACATACAGACACATTCACACAGACACACACACAGACACGCACACAGACACACACATAAAGACACACACACATACACACACACAGACACACACATGCAGACACACACACATACAGACACCAAAAGATCAAACAGATCCCCCGTATAGCCTTAAAAACTGTAAGGGCAAGTGCTGATAGCGAGCACCTATGAAGGCCGGCACGGCACACGAGGGGGTGGGTGGCCAGCACCACGCCCGGCCGCCTTTGTCTCCCTAGTGACGATGTTTACTACTACACACCGCACCAGGTACTCATGCTCACCCAGCCACGCACGCATTGACTCACCCAGACACCCACCCACTCACTCACCCACCCACTCACTCACCCACCCACCCACTCACTCACCCAGCCACCCACCCACCCACTCACCCAGCCACCAACCCACTCACTCACCCAGCCACCCAACCACTCACTCACCCACCCACTCACCCAGACACCCAGCCACTCATTCACTCACCCAGACACCCACTCACTCACTCAGCCACAAACCCACTCACTCACCCAGCCACCCAACCACCCACCCAGCCACCAACCCACTCACTCACCCAGACACCCACCCACTCACTCACCCACCCACTCACCCACCCACCCACTCACTCACCCAGCCACAAACCCACTCACTCACCCAGCCACCCAACCACTCACCCAGCCACTCACCCAGCCACTCATTCACTCACCCAGACACCCACCCACTCACTCACCCAGCCACAAACCCACTCACTCACCCAGCCACCCAACTACTCACCCAGCCACTCACCCAGCCACTCATTCACTCACCCAGACACCCACCCACCCACTCACTCACCCAGACACCCACCCACTCACTCACCCAGCCACCCACCCTCTCACTCACCCAGCCACAAACCCACTCACTCACCCAGACACCCACCCACTCACTCACCCACCCACTCACTCACCCAGCCACCCACCTACCCACTCACCCAGCCACAAACCCACTCACTGACCCAGCCACCCAACTACTCAATCATCCAGCCACCCACTCATTCACTCACCCAGACACCCACTAATTCACTCATCCAGACACCCACCCATCCACTCACCCAGCCACCAACCCACTCACTCACCCAGCCACCAACCCACTCACTCACTCAGCCACCCAACTACTCAATCACCCAGACACACAATCATTCACTCACCCAGACACCCACCCATCCACTCACCCAGCCACCAACCCACTCACTCACCCAGCCACCAACCCACTCACTCACTCAGCCACCCAACTACTCAATCACCCAGACACACAATCACTCACCCAGACACCCACCCATTCACTCACCTAGCCACCAACCCACTCACTCACCCAGCCACCAACCCACTCACTCACTCAGCCACCCAACTACTCAATCACCCAGACACACAATCATTCACTCACCCAGACACCCACCCATCCACTCACCCAGCCACCAACCCACTCACTCACCCAGCCACCAACCCACTCACTCACTCAGCCACCCAACTACTCAATCACCCAGACACACAATCACTCACCCAGACACCCACCCATTCACTCACCCAGCCACCAACCCACTCACTCACCCAGCCACCAAACCCACTCACTCACTCAGCCACCCAACTACTCAATCACCCAGACACACAATCATTCACTCACCCAGACACCCACCCACTCACTCACCCAGCCACAAACCCACTTACTCACCTGGCCACCCAACCACTCACCCAGCCACCCAACCACTCACTCACCCACCCACTCACCCAGCCACTCATTCACTCACCCAGACACCCACCCACTCACTCACCCAGCCACCAACCCACTCACTCACTCAGCCACCCAACTACTCAATCACCCATACACACAATCATTCCCTCACCCAGACACCCACCCATCCACTCACCCAGCCACCAACCCACTCACTCACCCAGCCACCAACCCACTCACTCACTCAGCCACCCAACTACTCAATCACCCAGACACAATCATTCACTCACCCAGACACCCACCCATCCACTCACCCAGCCACCCACCCACTCATTCACTCACCCAGACACCCACTCTGTGTGTGTGTCTTTGTGTGTCTCTGTGTGTGTGTCTTTGTGTGTCTCTGTGTATGTGTCTGTGTGTGTCTCTGCGTGTGTGTCTGTGTGTGTCTGTGTGTGTGTCTGTGTGTGTCTCTGTGTGTGTGTCTGTGTGTGTGTCTGTGTGTGTCTTTGTGTGTCTCTGTGTGTGTCTCTGTGTGTGTGTCTGTGTGTGTCTCTGTGTGTGTGTCTGTGTGTGTCTCTGTGTGTGTGTCTGTGTGTGTCTCTGTGTGTGTCTATCTGTGTGTGTGTCTGTGTGTGTGTCTGTCTGTGTGTGTCTGTGTACGTGTAACGTGGGGTCACACTAACTCCGGTAGGGTTGGTCTGATACCCACCACACTCTGGTGAGGAGAGAGCTAGACGCATTGACCCAGAGGGTTCATGCATGAGCCCTGCCTGGCTGCCTGTCTGATGGTGATGATGATGCTGTGATGACGATGTTATGGTGATGATGATGTTGTGATGACGATGGTGATGATGTTAATGACGATGTTGACGATGTTGGCATTTGCCTTGCAGGGTTCTGCACGATGATGATGATGTTGTGGTGATAATGTAGTGATGATAATGTTGTGGTGATGATGTTGTGATGATAATGTTGTGATGATGATGTTGTGATGATAATGATGTTGTGATGATAATGATGTTGTGATGATGATGATGTTGTGATGATAATGATGTGATGATGATGTGATGATGATGTTGTGATGATGATGATGTTGTGGTGATGATGATGTAGTGATGATGATGTAGTGATGATGATGTTGTGGTGATGATGATGTTTTGACGATGTTATGATGATGATGCTGATGTTATGACGATGTTATGATGACAATGTTATGATGCCGATGTTATGATTATGATATGACGATGTTATGAAGATGATGTTATGACGATGATATGATGACGATGTTATGGTGACGATGTTATGATGACGATGTTATGATGACGATGTTATGATGATGATGTTATGACGATGTTATGATAATGATATGACGATGTTATGACGATGTGATGACGATGTTATGATGATGTCATGATGACGATGTTATGACGATGTTATGATGACGATGTTATGATGATGTTATGATGATGTTATGATGATAATGTTATGATGATGATGTTATGACGATGTTATGACGATGTTATGATGACGATGTTATGATGATGTTATGATGATGTTATGATGATGATGTTATGATGATGATGTTATGACGATGTTATGACGATGTTATGATAACGATGTTATGATGATGTTATGATGATATGATGATGATGTTTTGACGATGGTATGACGATGTTATGATGACGATGTTATGATGACGATGTTATGACGATGTTATGATGATGTTATGATGACGTTATGACGATGTTATCATGACGATGTTATGATGATGATGTTATGACGATGTTATGATGATGTTATGACGATGTTATGACGATGTTATGATGATGTTATGACGATGTTATGATGACGATGTTATGATGACGTCATGACGACGTTATGATGATGTTATGACGATGTTATGACGATGTTATGATGATGTTATGATGATGTTATGACGATGTTATGACGATGTTATGATGATGTTATGATAATGTTATGACGATGATGTTATGATGACGATGTTATGACGATGTTATGATGATGTTATGATGATGTTATGACGATGATGTTATGATGACGATGTTATGATGACGACGTGATGACGATGTTATGACGATGATGTTATGACGACGATGTTATGATGACGATGTTATGACGATGTTATGACGATGATGTTATGATGACCATGTTATGACGATGTTATGATGACGATGTTATGACGACGTTACGATGACGTTATGACGATGTTATTATGATGTTATGACGACGTTATGATGACGTCACGACGACGACGTTCCGTGGCAGGGTGCTGCACGAGCACCTGGGGGAGAAGAGGGTCTCACTGTCCCTACGCTTTGACGAGGTGTGTGAAGACGACCTCGTCAACTTCACCTGCGTGGTGGAGAACTACGTGGGCCGTAGGGCAGGGACGCTGCAGCTTCAGCTCGAAGGTGCGTGGGTACTTGTGGGTACTTGTGGGTACTTGTAGGTCCCTGTGGGTACTTGTAGGTCCCTGTGGGTCACTGTGGGTACTTGTAGGTCCCTGTGGGTACTTGTAGGTCCCTGTGGGTCACTGTGGGTACTTGTAGGTCCCTGTGGGTACTTGTGGGTCACTGTGGGTCACTGTGGGTCACTGTGGGTACTTGTGGGTACTTGTGGGTACTTGTGGGTCACTGTGGGTCCCTGTGGGTCACTGTGGGTACTTGTAGGTCCCTGTGGGTACTTGTGGGTTCTTGTGGGTCACTGTGGGTACTTGTGGGTACTTGTGGGTACTTGTGGGTCACTGTGGGTACTTGTGGGTACTTGTGGGATCCTGTGGGTACTTGTGGGTACTTGTGGGTACTTGTGGGTCACTGTGGGTACTTGTGGGTTCCTGTGGGTACTTGTGGGTTCCTGTGGGTCACTGTGGCTACTTGTGGGTACTTGTGGGTCACTGTGGGTCACTGTGGGTACTTGTAGGTCCCTGTGGGTACTTGTGGGTTCCTGTGGGTACTTGTGGGTCACTGTGGGTACTTGTGGGTACTTGTGGGTACTTGTGGGTTCCTGTGGGTACTTGTAGGTTCCTGTGGGTCACTGTGGGTACTTGTGGGTACTTGTGGGTCACTGTGGGTACTTGTGGGTCACTGTGGGTACTTGTGGGTACTTGTGGGTCACTGTGGATACTTGTGGGTAATTGTGGGTCACTGTGGGTACTTTTGGGTACTTGTGGGTACTTGTGGGTCACTGTGGGTACTTGTGGGTACTTGTGGGTCACTGTGGGTACTTGTGGGTACTTGTGGGTCACTGTGGGTACTTGTGGGTCACTGCGGGTACTTGTGGGTACTTGTGGGTCACTGTGGGTACTTGTGGGTCCCTGTGGGTACCTGTGGGTACTTGTGGGTACTTGTGGGTCCCTGTGGGTACTTGTGGGTTCCTGTGGGTACTTGTGGGTTCCTGTGGGTCACTGTGGGTACTTGTGGGTACTTGTGGGTCACTGTGGGTACTTGTGGGTACTTGTGGGTCACTGTGGGTACTTGTGGGTACTTGTGGGTGCTTGTAGGTCCCTGTGGGTACTTGTGGGTTCCTGTGGGTACTTGTGGGTTCCTGTGGGTCACTGTGGGTACTTGTGGGTACTTGTGGGTCACTGTGGGTACTTGTGGGTACTTGTGGGTCACTGTGGGTACTTGTGGGTCACTGTGGGTACTTGTGGGTTCCTGTGGGTCACTGTGGGTACTTGTGGGTCACTGTGGGTACTTGTGGGTACTTGTGGGTACTTGTAGGTCCCTGTGGGTACTTGTGGGTTCCTGTGGGTACTTGTAGGTTCCTGTGGGTCACTGTGGGTACTTGTGGGTACTTGTGGGTCACTGTGGGTACTTGTGGGTCACTGTGGGTCACTGTGGGTACTTGTGGGTTCCTGTGGGTACTTGTGGGTACTTGGGGGTACTTGTGGGTCACTGTGGGTACTTATGGGTACTTGTGGGTACTTGTGGGTAAAGGTGGGTACTTGTGGGTCCCTGTGGGTCACTGTGGGTACTTGTGGGTCACTGCGGGTACTTGTGGGTACTTGTGGGTCACTGTGGGTACTTGTGGGTACTTGTGGGTCACTGTGGGTACTTGTGGGTACTTGTGGGTTACTGTGGGTACTTGTAGGTACTTGTGGGTACTTGTGGGTCCCTGTGGGTACTTGTGGGTACTTGTGGGATCCTGTGGGTACTTGTGGGTCACTGTGGGTACTTGTGGGTACTTGTGGGTCACTGTGGGTACTTGTGGGTACTTGTGGGTACTTGTGGGTTACTGTGGGTACTTGTGGGTACTTGTGGGTTCCTGTGGGTACTTGTGGGTACTTGTGGGATCCTGTGGGTACTTGTGGGTACTTGTGGGTCACTGTGGGTACTTGTGGGTCACTGTGGGTACTTGTGGGTCACTGTGGGTACTTGTGGGTTCCTGTGGGTACTTGTGGGTACTTGTGGGTCACTGTGGGTACTTGTGGGTACTTGTGGGATCCTGTGGGTAATTGTGGGTACTTGTGGGCCACTGTGGGTTATTGTGGGTCACTGTGGGTACTTGTGGGTACTTGTGGGTCACTGTGGGTACTTGTAGGGCCCTATGGGTACTTGTGGGTACTTGTGGGTACTTGTGGGTCCCTGTGGGTACTTGTGGGTCACTGTGGGTACTTGTGGGTCACTGTGGGTACTTGTGGGTTCCTGTGGGTACTTGTAGGTACTTGTGGGTCACTGTGGGTACTTCTGGGTACTTGTGGGTCACTGTGGGTACTTGTGGGTACTTGTGGGTCACTGTGGGTACTTGTGGGTCCCTGTGGGTTCCTGTGGGTACTGGTAGGTCACTGTGGGTACTTGTGGGTACTTGTGGGTACTTGTGGGTCACAGTGGGTACTTGTGGGTACTTGTGGGTCACTATGGGTAGTTGTGGGACACTGTGGGTACTTGTGGGTACTTGTGGGTCACTGTGGGTACTTGTGGGTACTTGTGGGTTCCTGTGGTTACTTGTAGGTCACTGTGGGTACTTGTGGGTACTTGTGGGTACTTGTAGGTCCCTGTGGGTACTTGTGGGTACTTGTGGGTCTATGTGGGTACTTGTGGGTACTTGTAGTTCACTGTGGGTACTTGTGGGTACTTGTGGGTACTTGTAGGTCCCTGTGGGTACTTGTGGGTACTTGTGGGTCTGTGTGGGTACTTGTGGGTACTTGTAGGTCACTGTGGGTACTTGTGGGTACTTGTAGGTCCCTGTTGGTACTTGTGGGTACTCGTGGGTGCTTGTAGGTCCCTGTGGGTACTTGTGGGTACTTGTGGGTACTTGTAGGTCCCTGTGGGTACTTGTGGGTACTTGTAGGTCTCTATGGGTATTTGTGGGTACTTGTGGGTACTTGTGGGATCCTGTGGGTACTTGTGGGTACTTTTAGGTCGCTGTGCGTACTTGTGGGTACTTGTGGGTAACTGTGGGTACTTGTGGGTTCCTGTAGGTACTTGTGGGTACTTGTAGCGCCCTGTGGGTACTTGTGGGTACTTGTGGGTCCCTGTGGGTACTTGTGGGTTCCTGTGGGTCCCTGTGGGTCCCTGTGTGTACTTGTGTGTACTTGTGGTTCCTGTGGGTACTTGTGGGTAATTGTGGGTACTTGTGGGTCACTGTGGGTACTTGTGGGTACTTGTGGGTTCCTGTGGGTCCCTGTGGGTACTTGTGGGTACTTGTGGGTCCCTGTGAGTACCTGCGCGTCTCCGTGAGTACCTGTGGGTATCTGTGGGTCCCTGTGAGTACCTGTGGGTATCTGTGGGTATCTCTGGGTGACTGTGGGTACTTGTGGGTATCTGTGGGTGCTTGTGGGTGTGTATTGGTACCTGTGGGTGGGGTGGGGTGGCCGGTCTGGTCCGGGCCGGCCTGGTAGGGGCAGTGGTAGTGGCAGTGGTAGAGGTAGTGGTAGTGGTAGGGGCAGTGGCAGTGGTAGTGGTAGGGGTAGTGGTAGGGGCAGTGGTAGTGGTAGGGGTAGTGGTAGTGGTAGGGGTAGTGGTAGGGGCAGTGGTAGGGGTAGTGGTAGGGGCAGTGGTAGGGGTAGTGGAAGGGGCAGTGGTAGTGGTAGGGGTAGTGGTAGGGGTAGTGGTTAGTCTTAGTGGTAGGGGCAGTGGTAGAGGTAGTGATAGGGGTAGTGGTAGGGGTAGTGGTAGGGGTAGTGATAGGGGTAGTGGTAGGGGTAGTAGTCGTGGTTAGTGTTAGTGGTTGGGGCAGTGGTAGGGGTAGTGGTAGGGTTAGTGGTAGGGGCATTGGTAGGGGTAGTGGTAGGGGTAGGGTTAGCAGTAGGGGCAGTAGTAGGGGTAGTGGTAGTGGTAGGGGTATTGGTAGGGGTAGCGATAGGGGTAGTGGTATGGGTAGTGGTAGGGGTAGGGGCATTGGTAGGGGTAGTGGTAGGGGTAGTAGTAGGGGTAGGGGCATTGGTAGGGGTAGTGGTAGGGGCAGGGGCATTGGTAGGGGTAGTGTTAGGGGTAGTGGTAGGTGTAGTGGTAGGGGTAGGGGCATTGGTAGGGGTAGTGGTAGGGGTAGTGGTAGGGGTAGGGGCATTGGTAGGGGTAGTGGTAGGGGTAGTGGTAGGGGTAGTGGTAGCGGTAGTGGTAGGGGTAGTGGTAGGGGTAGTGGTAGGGGTAGTGGTAGGGGTCGAGTTAGGAAAGCCGGCCTACGTGCTGCAGCTCAGCCTGTTACTAAGCCCCACCCACACTGATCACCCACCCACTCACCAACCCACTCACCCACCCACTCACCCACCCACTCACCCACCCACTCACCAACCCACTCACCCACGCACCCACCCACCCACCCGCCCACCCACCCACCCACCCGCCCACCCACCCACCCACCCGCTCACCCACCCACCCGCTCACCAACTCACCCACTCACTCACCCGCTCACCCACGCACCCTCCCACCCACCCGCTCACCCACGCACCCTCCCACCGACCCGCTCACCCACCCACCCACCCACCCACCCGCTCACCCATTCACCCACTCATCCAACCGCTCACCCACCCACCAACTCACCCACTCACCCACCCACCCAACCACTCACCCACTCACCCACCCACCCGCTCACCCACCCACCCGCTCACCCACTCACCCACCCACTCACCCACCCACCCACTCACCCACCCACCCACGCGCTGTGTGTGTGTGTGGGACAGAGCCGGCTTACATGCTGCAGCTCATCCTGGGACTGAGCATGATCCTGCTGCTGCTGTGCACCTCGCTCTGCCTCTACCGCTGCTACAAGATAGACGTGGTGCTCTGGTACCGGACTCACTTCGGCTTCGACGAAGCTCGAGGCGGTGGGTCGCACGCACACGCCTCGGTGACTCGGAGATGTTGACTACCTCGCCCGGTGTGCAGGAGGTCGTGGGTTCGATCTTGACCCTGACGATGCCTGCTGCTGCTGCTGTATATTTGGAGTCTGCGTGTCTCTCTCTCTCTCTCATCATCATCACGGTAGCTAGGAGATGTTGACTACCTCGCCCGGTATACAGGAAGTCGTGGGTTTGATCCCGACCCTGACGATGCCTGCTGCTGTATATTTGGAGTCTGCGTGTGTCTCTCTCTCTGATCATCATCACGGTGGCTAGGAGATGTTGACTACCTCGCCCGGTGTGCAGGAGGTCGTGGGTTTGATTCCGAACCTGACGATGCCTGCTGCTGCTGTATATTTGGAGTCTGTGTCTCTGTCTCTCATCATCATCACGGTAGCTAGGAGATGTTAACTACCTCGCCTGGTATACAGGAAGTTGTGGGTTCGATCTTGACCCTGACGATGCCTGCAGCTGTATATTTGAAGTCTGCGTGTGTCTCTCTCTCATCATCATCATCACCACGATGCTATGAGATGTTGACTACCTCGCCTGGTATACAGGAAGTCGTGGGTTTGATCCCGACCCTGACGATGCCTGCTGCTGTATATTTGGAGTCTGTGTCTCTGTCTCTCATCATCATCATCACGGTGGCTAGGAGATGTTGACTACCTCGCCCGGTGTGCAGGAAGTCGTGGGTTCGATTCCGAACCTGAGGATTCCTGCTGCTGTATATTTGGAGTTTGCGTGTCTCTCTCTCTCTCATCATCATCACGGTGGCTAGGAGATGTTGACTACCTCGCCCAGTATACAGGAAGTCGTGGGTTCGATCTTGACCCTGACGATGCCTGCTGCTGCTGCTGCTGTATATTTGGAGTCTGCGTGTCTCTCTCTCTCTCATCATCATCACGGTAGCTAGGAGATGTTGACTACCTCGCCCGGTATGCAGGAAGTCGTGGGTTCGATCTTGACCCTGACGATGCCTGCTGCTGCTGTATATTTGGAGTCTGTGTCTCTCTCTCTCATCATCATCATCACGGTGGCTAGGAGATGTTGACTACCTCGCCCGGTATACAGGAAGTCGTGGGTTCGATCTTGACCCTGACGATGCCTGCTGCTGCTGCTGTATATTTGGAGTCTGTGTGTCTCTCTCTCTCTCATCATCATCACGGTAGCTAGGAGATGTTGACTACCTCGCGCGGTATGCAGGAAGTCGTGTGTTTGATTTCGAACCTGACGATGCCTGCAGCTGTATATTTGGAGTCTGTGTCTCTGTCTCTCATCATCATCACGGTGGCTAGGAGATGTTGACTACCTCGCCCGGTATACAGGAAGTCGTGGGTTCGATCTTGACCCTGACGATGCCTGCTGCTGCTGTTGTATATTTGGAGTCTGCGTGTCTCTCTCTCTCTCATCATCATCACGGTAGCTAGGAGATGTTGATTACCTCGCCCGGTATACAGGAAGTCGTGGGTTCGATCTTGACCCTAACGATGCCTGCTGCTGCTGCTGTATATTTGGAGTCTGCGTGTCTCTCTCTCTCTCTCTCATCATCATCACGGTAGCTAGGAGATGTTGACTACCTCGCCCGGTATACAGGAAGTCGTGGGTTTGATCGTGACCCTGACGATGCCTGCTGCTGCTGTATATTTGGAGTCTGTGTCTCTGTCTCTCATCATCATCATCACGGTAGCTAGGAGATGTTGACTACCTCGCCTGGTATACAGGAGGTCGTGGGTTCGATCCCGACCCTCACGACGCCTGCAGCTGTATATTTGGAGTTTGTGTCTCTCTCTCTCATCATCATCACGGTAGCTAGGAGATGTTGACTACCTCGCCCGGTATACAGGAAGTCGTAGGTTCGATCTTGACCCTGACGATGCCTGCTGCTGTATATTTGGAGTCTGCGTGTCTCTCATCATCATCACGGTGGCTAGGAGATGTTGACTACCTCGCCCGGTCTGCAGGAGGTCGTGGGTTCGATCCCGACCCTGACGACGCCTGCAGCTGTATATTTTGAGTCTGCATGTGTCTCTCTCTCATCATCATCATCATCACCCTCCTCATCCTCCCTCCTCCTCCACCTTTCTCCCCCACCCTCTCTCTCTCTCTAGTCCTACATAAATACACATTCTCAATCTGAATCTTTACAGTAGATATTAACTTGGCTAGAGGCTGACTAATTCAATATTAACCGGACCCTTATACCGACAATTAATCATTCTGCCGGATAGATTTTTGCATGCCCTAAGTATCGCTAGAGCGGTTTGGAAAGCAATTTGCAATTAAAGATGTCTTTTTTTACATTTCCCTATAAATTGAGCGTCTCGTTTCTGTGAGGTTGTAGTTGCGGTGGTGTTGGTTGCAGTGTGGGTTGGTGGGTGTGGGTGGGTGGGTAAGTGGGTGGGTGTGTGGGTGAGTGGGTGGGTGGGTTGGTGGGTGTCGGTGGGTGAGTGGGTTAGTGGGTGTGGGTGGGTTGGTGGGTGGGTTGGTGGGTGGGTTGGTGTGGGTGAGTGCGTTGGTGGGTTGGTGGGTGGGTGTGGGTGAGTGGGTGAGTGGGTTGGTGGGTGTGTGGGTGGGTTGGTGGGTGTGGATGGGTGAGTGGATGGGTGGGTTGGTGGGTGTGGGTGGGTGTGTGGGTTGGTGGGTGGGTTGGTGGGTTGGTGGGTGTGGGTGGGTGGGTAAGTGGGTGAGTGGGTGGGTGGGTTTGTGGGTGTGGGTGGGTGGGTTGGTGGGTGTGGGTGGGTGAGTGGATGGGTGGGTTGGTGGGTGTGGGTGGGTGTGTGAGTTGGTGGGTGGGTTAGTGGGTGGGTTGGTGGGTGTGGGTGGGTTGGTGGGTGTGGGTGGGTGTGATTAGGTGGGTGGGTGTGTGTGGGTGAGTGGGTGGGTGTGGGTGGGTGTAAGTGGGTGTGAGTAGGTAGGTGTTGGTGGGAGGGTGTGAGTAGGTGAGTGTGTAAGCGTGAATGGGTGAACTTAAGTATGAGTAGGTGTGGCTGGGTGTAGATAGTGCTGTGTGTGTAGTAAACATCACCACTGGGTAGACAAAGTCGGCCAGGCGTGATGCTGCCCCTACAGTCACAAAGCCTTCCACTGGCTGTCCATGTGTCTCTGTGTGTCTCTGTGTCTGTATCTGTCTCTGTCTGTGTGTGTCTCTGTGTGTCTCTCTGTGTATGTCTCTGACTCTCTGTGTGTCTCTGTGTCTGTCTCTGTGTCTCTGTCTCTGTGTCTATCTGTGTATGTCTCTGTGTGTCTCTGTGTTTGTCGGTGTGTCTCTCTGTGTCTGTCTCTGTGTCTCTGTGTCTTTGTTTGTCGGTGTATCTCTCTGCGTCTGTCTCTGTGCCTGTATCTGTCTCTCTCTGTGTGTGTCTCTGTGTGTCTCTCTGTGTATGTCTCTGACTCTCTGTGTGTCTCTGTGTCTGTCCCTGTGTCTCTGTCTCTGTGTCTATCTGTGTATGTCTCTGTGCGTCTCTGTGTTTGTCGGTGTGTCTCTCTGTGTCTGTCTCTGTCTCTCTCTCTGTGTCTCTGTCCGTGTGTCTCTGTGTGTGTCTCTCTGTGTCTCTCTCTGTCTGTCCCTGTGTCTCTGTGTGTATGTGTCTTTGTCTGTGTCTCTGTCTGTGTCTGTGTGTCTATGTGTCTTTGTCTGTATGTCTATGTTTCTTTGGCTGTGTCTGTGTGTCTATGTGTCTTTGTCTGTGTCTGTTTCTCTATGTGTCTGTGTGTCTTTGTCTGTGTTTGTGTGTCTATGTGTCTGTGTCTGTGTGTCTGTGTGTCTTTGTCTGTGTCTGTGTGTCTATGTCTGTGTTTCTGTGTCTCTATCTGTGTCTGTGTGTCTATGTGTCGTTGTCTTTGTGTCTATGTGTCTTTGTCTGTGTGTCTCTCTGTGTGTCTCTGTCTGTGTCTCTGTGTGTGTCTATGTGTCTGTATCTGTGTCTGTGTGTCTATGTGTCTGTCTCTGTGTCTCTGTCTGTGTCTATGTGTCTCTGTCTGTGTCTCTGTCTGTGCTTATGTCTCTGTCTGTGTCTGTGTGTCTATTTCCGTGTCTCTGTCTGTGTCTCTGTGTGTCTATGTGTCTCTGTCTGTGTCTCTGTCTCTCTGTCTCACTGTCTCTGTGTGTCTCTGTCTCTGTGTCTGTCTCTCTGTCTCTCTGTCTCACTGTCTGTGTCTCTCTGTCTGTCTCTCTGTCTCTATCTCTCTGTCTCTCTGTCTCACTGTATGTCTCTGTCTCTCTGTCTCTATGTCTCTGTCTCACTGTCTCTGTGTCTGTCTATGTAGACAACAAGGAGTACGACGCATTTGTCTCTGTCTCTCTGTCTCTGTCTGTCTCTCTGTGTGTCTCTGTCTCTCTGTGTCTGTCTCTCTGTCTGTCTCACTGTGTGTCTGTCTCACTGTCTGTCTCTCTGTCTGTCTCACTGTGTGTCTCTGTGTGTGTCTATGTAGACAACAAGGAGTATGACGCCTTTTTCTCTGTCTCTGTGTCTGTCTCTGTCTCTCTGTCTCTCTGTGTGTCTCTGTCTCTCTGCCTCTGTCTGTCTCTCTGTCTCACTGTGTGTCTCTGTCTCTCTGTCTCTGTGTCTGTCTCTCTGTGTGTCTCTGTGTCTGTCTCTGTGTCTGTCTCTCTGTGTTTGTCTGTCTGTCTGTCTCTCTGTCTCTGTGTCTCTGTGTGTCTCTGTCTCTCTGTCTCTGTCTGTCTGTCTCTCTGTGTGTGTCTCTCTGTCTCACTGTGTGTCTCTGTCTCTCTGTCTCTGTCTGTCTGTCTCTCTGTGTGTGTCTGTCTGTCTCTCTGTCTCTGTGTCTCTGTGTGCCTCTGTCTCTCTGTCTCTGTCTGTCTCTCTGTGTGTGTCTCTCTGTCTATGTCTCACTGTGTCTCTGTCTCACTGTCTCTGTGTGTGTCTGTAGACAACAAGGAGTACGACGCCTGTGTCTCTGTCTCTCTGTGTCTGTCTCTGTCTCTCTGTCTCTCTGTGTCTCTCTGTCTCTGTGTCTCTGTTTCACTGTCACTGTGTGTCACTGTCTCACTGTCTCTGTGTCTCTGTCTCACTGTCTGTCTCTCTTTGTGTCTCTGTCTCTCTGTCTCACTGTGTGTCTCTGTCTCTCTGTCTCTCTGTGTCTGTCTCACTGTGTGTCTCTGTCTCACTGTGTGTCTGTGTGTGTGTAGACAACAAGGAGTACGACGCCTTCGTCTCTGTCTCTCTGTGTCTCAGTCTCTGTGTGTCTTTGTGTCTCTGTCTCACTGTCACTGTGTGTCACTGTCTCACTGTGTGTCTCTGTGTGTCTCTGTCTCACTGTGTGTCTCTGTCTCCCTGTGTGTCTCACTGTCTCTGTGTGTCTGTCTCACTGTCTCTGTGTGTCTCTCTGTCTCACTGTCTCTCTGTCTCATTGTCTCTGTGTCTCTGTCTCTCTGTGTCTGTGTCTCTGTCTCTCTGTCTCACTGTGTGTCTCTCTGTCTGTCTCTGTGTCTCTGTGTGTGTGTAGACAACAAAGAGTACGACGCTTTTGTCTCTGTCTCTCTGTCTCTGTCTCTCTGTCTCTGTCTCACTGTCTCTGTGTGTCTCTCTGTCTCACTGTCTCTCTGTCTCATTGTCTCTGTCTCTCTGTCTCTGTCTCACTGTGTGTCTGTCTCACTGTGTGTCTGTGTGTGTAGACAACAAAGAGTACGACGCCTTTGTCTCTGTCTCTCTGTCTCTGTCTCACTGTCTCTGTGTGTCTCTCTGTCTCACTGTCTCTCTGTCTCATTGTCTCTGTCTCTCTGTCTCTGTCTCACTGTGTGTCTCTGTGTCTCTGTGTGTCTGTGTGTGTGTAGACAACAAGGAGTACGACGCCTTTGTCTCTGTCTCTGTGTGTCTCTGTCTCTGTGTGTCTCTGTCTCACTGTCTCTGTGTGTCTGTCTCACTGTGTGTCTCTGTCTCATTGTCTCTGTGTGTCTGTGTGTGTGTAGACAACAAGGAGTACGACGCCTTTGTCTCTGTCTCTCTGTGTCTCTGTCTCTGTGTGTCTCTGTGTCTCTGTCTCACTGTCACTGTGTGTCACTGTCTCTCTGTCTCTCTGTGTCTGTCTCTGTCTCACTGTCTCTGTGTGTCTCTGTGTGTCTCTCTGTCTCTCTGTCTCACTGTCTATGTGTCTCTGTCTCACTGTGTGTCTGTGTGTGTGTAGACAACAAGGAGTATGACGCCTTTGTCTCTGTGTCTCTGTCTCTGTCTCTCTGTGTCTCTGTCTCACTGTCTGTGTGTCTCTGTGTGTCTGTCTCTCTGTCTCTGTGTCTCTGTCTCTCTGTCTCACTGTGTGTCTCTCTGTCTGTCTCACTGTGTCTCTGTGTGTGTTTAGACAACAAGGAGTACGACGCCTTTGTCTCTGTCTCTCTGTCTCTGTGTCTCTGTCTCACTGTCTCTCTGTCTCACTGTGTGTCTCTCTGTCTGTCTCACTGTCTCACTGTGTGTCTGTGTGTCTGTAGACAACAAGGAGTACGACGCCTTTGTCTCTGTCTCTCTGTGTTTCTGTCTCTGTGTGTCTTTGTGTCTCTGTCTCACTGTCTCTGTGTGTCTCTGTGTCTCTGTCTCACTGTCACTGTGTGTCTCTGTCTCACTGTCTATGTGTCTCTGTCTCACTGTGTGTCTCTGTCTCACTGTGTCTATGTAGACAACAAGGAGTACGACGCCTTTGTCTCTGTCTCTGTGTGTCTCTGTCTCCCTGTGTGTCTCTGTCTCTCTGTCTGTCACTGTGTCTGTGTGTGTGTAGACAACAAGGAGTACGACGCCTTTGTCTCTGTCTCTCTGTGTCTCTGTCTCTGTGTGTCTCTGTGTCTCTGTCTCACTGTCTATGTGTCTCTGTCTCACTGTGTGTCTCTGTCTCACTGTGTCTATGTAGACAACAAGGAGTACGACGCCTTTGTCTCCTACACACGCTCCGAGCCGGCATCGTGGAGCGGAGACGGTTGCCATGACGACCTCGTCCTGGAGCTGCTGCCCGACGTGCTGGAGCGTCACTATGGATACCGTCTCTTCATCCCTGACCGGGACCTCATCCCAGCCAATAGTAACGCTCGCCGCTCACTCACTCACTCACTTACCCAGTCACTCACCCACTCACTCACACACTCACACACTCACTCACTCACCCACTCGCTCACACACTCACACACTCATCCACTCACTCACCCACTCACACACTCACTCACTCACCCACTCACACACTCACACACTCTTCATCCCTGACCGGGACCTCATCCCAGCCAATAGTAACGCTCGCCGCTCACTCACACACTCACTCACACACACACTCACTCACCCACTCGCTAACTCACTCACTCACTCACCCACTCGCTAACTCACTCACTCACACACTCACACACTCACTCATCCACTCACTCACTCATCCACTCACTCACTCATCCACTCACTCACACACTCACTCACTCAGACACTCACTCACTCACACACTCACTCACCCACTCACCCACTCACTCACACACTCACCCACTCACACACTCACACACTCTTCATCCCTGACCGGGACCTCATCCCAGCCAATAGTAACGCTCACCGCCGCTCGCTCACTCACTCACTTACCAACTCACTCACTCACTCACCCACTCGCTAACTCACTCACACACACTCACACACTCACTCACTCACACACTCACTCACTCACTTACCCACTCACTCACACACTCACACACTCATCCACTCACTCACTCATCCACTCGCTAACTCACTCACACACACACTCACACACACACTCACACACTCACTCACTCATCCACTCACACACTCACTCAACCACTCACTCACTCAGACACTCACTCAACCACTCACTCACTCACACACTCACTCAACCACTCACTCGCTCACACACTGACTCACTCACTCATCCACTCACACACTCACCTACTCACCCACTCACTCACTCACTCACACACTCACCCACTCACTCACACACTCACTCACTCACTCATCCACTCACTCACCCATCCACTCGCTAACTCACTCACACACTCACTCACTCACACACTCACTCACTTACTCAATCACACACTCACTCACTTACTCACCCACTCACTCACTCACACACTCACTCACTCACAGACTCACTCACTCACCCACTCACACACTCACTCAATCACTCATCCACTCACTCACTCACACACTCACACACTCACTCACCCACTCACTCACTCAATCACTCACTCACACACTCACTCACTCACACACTCACTCACTCACCCACTCACACACTCACTCACTCACCCACTCACACACTCACTCACACACTGACTCACTCACTCACCCACTCACTCATTCACTCACTCAATCACACACTCACTCACCCACTCACACACTCACTCACTAATTCACCCACTCACACAACCACTTACTCACTCACCCACTCACACACTCACTCACACACTCACTCACTCACCCACTCACACACTCACTCACACACTCACTCACTCACTCACCCACCCACTCACTCACTCACTCACCCACTCAATCACATACTCACTCACTCACCCACTTACACACTCACTCACTCACTCACCCACTCACTCACCCACTCACCCACTCACCCACTCATTCATCCACACACTCACTCACTCACCCACTCACCCAATCACTCACTCACTCACTTACCCACTCACTCACTCACCCACTCACTCACTCACTCACCCACTCGCTCACTCACTTACCCACCCACTCACTCGCTCACTCACTCACTCACCCATTCATTCACTCACCCACCCACTCACTCACCCACTCACTCACTCAGACACTCACTCACTCACTCACCCACTCATTCACTCACCCACCCACTCACTCACCCACTCACTCACCCACTCACTCACTCGCTCGCTCACTCACTCACTCACCCATTCATTCACTCACCCACCCACTCACTAACACACTCACTCTCTCACCCACTCACTGACCATTCACACACTCACCCACTCACCCACCCACTCGCTCACCCATTCACTCACCTACTCATCCACTCACCCACTTACTCACCACTCACACACCCACTCACCACTCCCTCACTCGCCAACCACTCAGTACTCGCTCACTCGCTCACCACTCTCTCGCTCACTGGCTCACCATTCGATCACCACCACCACCACCACAACAACAACAACTCCTTGAGAGAGAGAGACACCCAGACCCAGGGCTCGAACCCAGACTCTCAGTGTCTCCGACACGACCATCGTGAACCCACAGAGAGAGAGAGAGAGACACCCAGACCAGGACTCGAACCCAGACTCTCAGTGTCTCCGACATGGCCATCGTGAACCCACAGAGGGAGAGAGACACCCAGACCCAGGGCTTGAACCCAGACTCTCAGTGTCTCCGACACGGCCATCGTGAACCCACAGAGGGAGAGAGACACCCAGACCCAGGGCTCGAACCCAGACTCTCAGTGTCTCCGACACGACCATTGTGAACCCACAGAGAGAGAGACACCCAGACCCAGGGCTCGAACCCAGACTCTCAGTGTCTCCGACACGACCATTGTGAACCCCACAGAGAGAGAGAGACACCCAGACCCAGGGCTCGAACCCAGACTCTCAGTGTCTCCGACACGACCATTGTGAACCCCACAGAGAGAGAGACACCCAGACCCAGGGCTCGAACCCAGACTCTCAGTGTCTCCGACACGACCATTGTGAACCCACAGAGAGAGAGAGACCCAGACCCAGGGCTCGAACCCAGACTCTCAGTGTCTCTGACACGGCCATCGTGAACCCCACAGAGAGAGAGAGAGACACCCAGACCCAGGGCTCGAACCCAGACTCTCAGTGTCTCCGACACGACCATTGTGAACCCCACAGAGAGAGAGAGACACCCAGACCCAGTGCATGAACCCAGACTCTCAGTGTCTTTGAAACGGCCATCGTGAACCCACAGAGAGAGAGAGACACCCAGACCCAGGGCTCGAACCCAGACTCTCAGTGTCTCTGACAAGGCCATCGTGAACCCCACAGAGAGAGAGAGAGACACCCAGACCCAGGGCTTGAACCCAGACTCTCAGTGTCTCCGACACGACCATTGTGAACCCCACAGAGAGAGAGAGAGACACCCAGACCCAGGGCTCGAACCCAGACTCTCAGTGTCTCCGACACGACCATTGTGAACCCCACAGAGAGAGAGAGAGACACCCAGACCCAGGGCTCGAACCCAGACTCTCAGTTTCTCTGACATGGCCATCGTGAACCCAGAGAGAGAGAGAGAGACACCCAGACCCAGGGCTCGAACCCAGACTCTCAGTGTCTCCGACACGACCATTGTGAACCCCATAGAGAGAGAGAGACACCCAGACCCAGGGCTCGAACCCAGACTCTCAGTGTCTCTGACACGGCCATGGTGAACCCCACAGAGAAAGAGAGAGAGAGAGACACCCAGACCCAGGGCTCGAACCCAGACTCTCAGTTTCTCTGACATGGCCATCGTGAACCCCACAGAGAGAGAGAGACACCCAGACCCAGGGCTCGAACCCAGACTCTCAGCGTCTCTGACACGGCCATCGTGAACCCACAGAGAGAGAGAGAGAGACACCCAGACCCAGGGCTTGAACCCAGACTCTCAGTGTCTCTGACACGGCCATTGTGAACCCCACAGAGAGAGAGAGGGGTGGAGACACGGGGGGGGGGGAGGGGTGGGTGGTGCTTCTATAATTTTAATAATTCAGGAAGCTGCGCCGATCAAAAAGTGAAAACCATTTTTTTTAACACAACAAAACCAAAAAAAATCCCTTCTCATCTATTTTTGAACGCGCGGTTGCCAGTGGGTCACGCGAGCCATTGAGAGCCACGGTGACCCAGGTGAGCCAGGAATGGCTCTCTGTGTGTGTGTCTGTCTCTCTCTCTTGCGTGTCTCACGCGAGCCAGAGAGATAGGATCGCGTGTCTCTCTCTCTCTCTATCTCTCTCTCTCTCCCCCCCCTCGCACTCCCTCTCCCTCTCTCTCCGTCATTGTTAAGTGATTCGTCTGCTGTGCCGCGTGTTTTAACGCATCCGCCAAATTGATCCGAACTTTTGAGGGCACGCTCGAGGCGATACGCACGCACGCACTCACTCACGCACACAAAGACAAAGATCCCCCGTGTAGCCTCTAGCAAACTGTTGGGGCAAGTGCTGTTAGTAGTAGCGAGTAGCAGCGCCTATACACAGACAAAGATCCCCCGTGTAGCCTCTAACAGACTGCAGGGGCAAGTGCTGTTAGTAGTAGCGAGTAGCAGCGCCTATACACAGACAAAGATCCCCCGTGTAGCCTCTAACAGACTGCAGGGGCAAGTGCTGTTAGCGAGTAGCAGCAGCACCTATACACAGACAAAGATCCCCCGTGTAGCCTCTAACAGACTGCTGGGGCAAGTGCTGTTAGTAGTAGCGAGTAGCAGCAGCACCTATACACAGACAAAGATCCCCCGTGTAGCCTCTAACAGACTGCTGGGGCAAGTGCTGTTAGTAGTAGCGAGTAGCAGCAGCACCTATACACAGACAAAGATCCCCCGTGTAGCCTCTAACAGACTGCTGGGGCAAGTGCTGTTAGTAGTAGCGAGTAGCAGCAGCACCTATACACAGACAAAGATCCCCCGTGTAGCCTCTAACAGACTGCTGGGGCAAGTGCTGTTAGTAGTAGCGAGTAGCAGCAGCACCTATACACAGACAAAGATCCCCCGTGTAGCCTCTAACATACTGCTGGGGCAAGTGCTGTTAGTAGTAGCGAGTAGCAGCGCCTATACACAGACAAAGATCCCCCGTGTAGCCTCTAACAGACTGCTGGGGCAAGTGCTGTTAGTAGTAGCGAGTAGCAGCAGCACCTATACACAGACAAAGATCCCCCGTGTAGCCTCTAACAGACTGCTGGGGCAAGTGCTGTTAGTAGTAGCGAGTAGCAGCAGCACCTATACACAGACAAAGATCCCCCGTGTAGCCTCTAACAGACTGCTGGGGCAAGTGCTGTTAGTAGTAGCGAGTAGCAGCAGCACCTATACACAGACAAAGATCCCCCGTGTAGCCTCTAACAGACTGCTGGGGCAAGTGCTGTTAGTAGTAGCGAGTAGCAGCAGCACCTATACACAGACAAAGATCCCCCGTGTAGCCTCTAGCAAACTGTTGGGGCAAGTGCTGTTAGTAGTAGCGAGTAGCAGCGCCTATACACGGACAAAGATCCCCCGTGTAGCCTCTAACAGACTGCTGGGGCAAGTGCTGTTAGTAGTAGCGAATAGCAGCAGCACCTATACACAGACAAAGATCCCCCGTGTAGCCTCTAACAGACTGCTGGGGCAAGTGCTGTTAGTAGTAGCGAGTAGCAGCAGCACCTATACACAGACAAAGATCCCCCGTGTAGCCTCTAACAGACTGCTGGGGCAAGTGCTGTTAGTAGTAGCATGTAGCAGCACCTATACACAGACAAAGATCCCCCGTGTAGCCTCTAACAGGCTGTAGGGGCAAGTGTTGTTAGCGAGTAGCAGCGCCTATACACAGACAAAGATCCCCCGTGTAGCCTCTAACAGGCTGTAGGGGCAAGTGTTGTTAGCGAGTAGCAGCGCCTATACACAGACAAAGATCCCCCGTGTAGCCTCTAACAGGCTGTAGCGGCAAGTGCTGTTAGCGAGTAGCAGCAGCACCTACACAGACAAAGATCCCCCGTGTAGCCTCTAACAGACTGCAGGGGCAAGTGCTGTTAGTAGTAGCATGTAGCAGCACCTATACACAGACAAAGATCCCCCGTGTAGCCTCTAACAGGCTGTAGGGGCAAGTGTTGTTAGCGAGTAGCAGCGCCTATACACAGACAAAGATCCCCCGTGTAGCCTCTAACAGGCTATAGGGGCAAGTGTTGTTAGCGAGTAGCAGCGCCTATACACAGACAAAGATCCCCCGTGTAGCCTCTAACAGGCTGTAGCGGCAAGTGCTGTTAGCGAGTAGCACCTACGAAGGCCGGCACGGCACACGGAGGGGGGGGGGTGGGTGGGTGGGTGGCCGGCCAACACCACGCCCGGCCGCCTTTGTCTCTCCCCTAGTGACGGTGTGTTTACACGTCGGAATCAGGTACTCGTTTGAGGCTGAGTCGACCTAGGGGTGGCCCGGGACCGGTTCAGATGATCGTCGCTGATGTTGGGAATCGAACCCGGGTCGACCAGGTATCATAGCGCAGCGTAGCGCTACCCGCTACACTACCGCTCCCGTAGGGCAGGAGGTCACGGGGCAGACCCAGCAGGTGCCACGGGTCGACTGACTGAGATGACTGAGATGACTGGCTGATGCACCACCTGTGCCCCCCTACTGTGCCAACTTGCACGCACACACGCACACACGCCTGCAATTCCTCCTCTGAGCGGGCAGCAATTACCAGATCATCGGCGTACATAATAACGTGGTTGAGCAAGAGGGAGCCATCCCTTGACTGCATCCATTGGCATCGATCAGCCTCGCATTATATCTGTACCAGATGGGGAATTCCTCCGGTACAGCCATCGAAGGCTTCACGAACTACGTGGTCGAAATGGATGTTAAATAATGTGGGAGCCGGAGGACATCCCTGTCGCACCCCAAGGTGTACAGGGAATGGCTCCGACTCCCGGCCACGTAGTTTTACCCGGGCCCGCTCACCATCATGAAGGTCCTTAATGATCGTGAGCAGAGGGTCAGGTACTCCAAAAGCACTAAGAACAACCCAGAGCCCAGGCCTACTGATGGTATCATAGGCCTTGACCAGGTCAATAAAGCAGAGATGTAGGTCTTGCTGGAATTCCCTACACCTCTGTTATAGCAGACGGACAGAAAAATGGCATCTGTGCAGGACCGCCCTTTCCTGAAACCACATTTGGGCTCCGCAAGCCTCTCCTCAGCGTGCCTAGCAAGGCGATGTTTAATAATCCTTGCCAGGACCTTTCCCGGCACACTGAGGGGTGAGATGCCCCTGTAGTTGTTACAGTCTGTGCGGTCCCCTTTCTTAAAAAGGGGGACCACCAGGGCATCCTTCCAATCCTGCGGAACCCGTCCAGTGGCCCAGACTGTTGTTATGATGTCATGCAGGGCAGTCTGTGCACAAACGCCACCCTCCCTCAGCATTTCGCTTGGGAGATCATCTCTGGCCGCTGCCTTTCCTGGTCTCAGACTCTGGATCGCCTTCAGTACATCCTCAACAGATGGCACCTCAGCCAGCCACTCACAGGGGGTGACTTCTTCTTATAATATTTGAGGCACCGCAGCCTCAGCAGGGTCATCCTCACTTTGTGCCACGATGTTTTCCAGGCTGAGGGATTTCCCCTCGCCCAGGACCTCACAGAAATGCTCAGCAAATTTGCAAACCTGTTCCTGGGGGTCGGAGATTGGATAATGATGGTAATAGGTGTGGCGCTGCAGGTTACTTTTTTGATGGGTAAGCCTCCTCATTCTCTGACGTGGGATTCTGTAGCCGATGACAGTGGGCCTGTCGCTTTTTCTCAGCCAGACTGAACACCGCCTCTGTCAGCCAGGGTCTGGACCGTGTACCCAAAGCAGCCATTGCAGCTGCATGAACCACAGTCCTAAGCCACCTCGCCCATTTCCCCTCGACATCAGGAGGAGTGGGGGACGATGCCAACCCCAGCCGCAAGCTGAGACCAGGCCACCTTAAGTTTGAATGGGGTCCTGGGTGTACACCCACCACCGAAGCGGAAGAAGAATGGCAGGCGCATCTTGCAGATGGACAATGCACACGCATGCACACATACACACGCACACACGTACACACATATACACACACGTACACACGCATGCACACACGTACACATACACACACGTATGCACACACGTACACACGAATTCATACACACACACACGTACACACACACACACGTACACGCACACACGTACACATACACACACATACACAGACAAAGATCCCCCGTGTAGCCTCTAACAGGCTGTAGGTGCAAGTGCTGTTAGCGAGTAGCAGCAGCACGTATACACAGACAAAGATCCCCCGTGTAGCCTCTAACAGACTGTAGGGGCAAGTGCTGTTAGCGAGTAGCAGCAGCACCTATACACAGACAAAGATTCCCCGTGTAGCCTCTAACAGGCTGTAGGGGCAAGTGCTGTTAGCGAGTAGCAGCACCACCTATACAGAGACAAAGATCCCCCGTGTAGCCTCTAACAGACTGTAGGGGCAAGTGCTGTTAGCGAGTAGCAGCAGCACCTATACACAGACAAAGATTCCCCGTGTAGCCTCTAACAGGCTGTAGGGGCAAGTGCTGTTAGCGAGTAGCAGCAGCAGCACCTATACACAGACAAAGATCCCCCGTGTAGCCTCTAACAGGGCTGTAGGGGCAAGTGCTGTTAGCGAGTAGCGCCCATGAAGGGTGGGTGCCCAGCACCACCACGCCCGGCCGCCTTTGTCTCTCCCCACAGCGGCGATCTTCGCTACACACAAAGATAAAGACAAAGATCCCCCATATAGCCTTAACAGACTGTAGGGGCAAGTGCTGTTAGCGAGCACCTATGAAGGCCGGAACGGTACACGAGGGGGTGGGTGGCCAGCACCACGCCCGACCGCCTTTGTCTCCCTAGTGGCAATGTTTACACACCGCACCAGGTACTCATTTGAGGCTGAGTCGACCTAGGGGAGGCCCGGGACCGGTCCAGACAATCGTCACTGGCGTGGTGTTGGTTGCCGTGAGCGGGAATCGAATCTCGGGTCTCTGCGCGGCGCTGCTAACCGCTGCGCCACCGCTCCCGACGGGCTCGGTGGTAGAATGACGTCTGGCACGAACTCCTCCACCTGCACGCGCACGCACGCGCACGCACGCGCACGCGTGAATCCGCACGCACGCACACACGCGGCAATTTATTTTGCGCATATTAGGCGTAGCGTGCAAGGTGTGTGGGTGTGCGAGTGTGCGTGTGTGTGTACGTGTGTGTGTGTATAATTGTGTGTGTGCGTGTGTGTGTACGCGTGTGTGTGTGTGTGTGTATAATTGCGTGTGTGTGTATATTTGCGTGTGTGCGTGTGTGTGCGTGTGTGTGTGCGTGTGTGCGTGTGTGTGTGTGTGCGTGTGTGTGTGTGCGTGTGTGTGCGTGTGTGTGTGTGCGTGTGTGTGTGTGCGTGTGTGTATATTTGCGTGTGTGTGTGTGTGTGCGTGTGTGTGTATAATTGTGTGTGTGTGCGTGTGTGTATATGTGCGTGTGTGTGCGTGTGTGTCTTTGCGTGTGTGCGTGTGTGTATATTTGCGTGTGTGTGCGGTTGTGTATATTTGCGTTTGTGTGTATGTGTGCGTGTGTGTGTACGTGTGTGTGCGTGTGTATATATTTGCGTGTGTGCGTGTGTGTGTGTGCGTGTGTGTGTGCGTGTGTGTGCATGTGTGTGTGTGCGTGTGTGTATATTTGCGTGTGTGCGTGTGTGTGTGCGTGTGTGTGTGCGTGTGTGTATATTTGCGTGTGTGTGTGTGCGTGTGTGTGCGTGTGTGTATATTTGCGTTTGTGTGTATGTGTGCGTGTGTGTGTGTGTACGTGTGTGTGCGTGTGTATATATTTGCGTGTGTGCGTGTGTGTGTGTGCGTGCGTGCATATTTGCGTGCGTGTGTGTGTGCGTGTGTGTATTTGCGTGCGTGTGCGTGTGTGTGTGTATATTTGCGTGTGTATGCGTGTGTGTGTGCGTTTGTGTATATTTGCGTGTGTGCGTGTGTGTGTGTGTGCATGTGTGTGCGTGTTTGTATATTTGCGTGTGTGTTTGTGTGCGTGTGCGTGTGTATATTTGCGTGTGTGTATATTTGCGTGTGTGCGTGTGTGTATATTTGCGTTTGTGCGTGTGTGTATGTGTGCGTGTGTGTGTGTGTGTACGTGTGTGTGCGTGTGCATATATTTGCGTGTGTGTGTGTGTGCGTGTGCGTGCATATTTGCGTGCGTGTGTGTGTGCGTGTGTGCGTGTGTGTGTATATTTGCGTGTGTGTGTGTGCTTGAGTGAGAGGCGTTTCGAGTCGGTGACACCCCATTAGCATTCGGCACGTGTCCCTGCATACATCCAGTGCCAACGTATAGAGACTCACAGCCAGAGACACACAGAGACACACAGCCAGAGACACACACACACACACAGACACACAGAGACACACATATATACACAGAGACACACACAGACACACAGATATACACAGAGACACGCACAGACACACACAGACACACAGAGATACACAGAGACACAGCTAGAGACACAGGGACACACACAGAGACACACAGAGACACACACAGACACACAGAGATACACAGAGACACACACAGACACACAGAGACACACAGAGATACACAGAGACACACACAGACACACAGATATACACAGAGACACGCACAGACACACACAGACACACAGAGACACATACAGAGACACACACAGAAACACACAGAGACACACACAGACACACAGAGACACACAGAGACACACAGAGACACACACACAGACACACAGAGACACACAGATATACACAGAGACACACAGAGACACACACACACAGCCACACAGAGACACACAAAGATACACAGACATAGCTAGAGACACAGAGACACACACAGAGACACACACACAGAGGCACACAGAGACACACACAGACACACAGAGATACACAGAGACACACAGAGACACACACAGAGACACAGATATATACAGAGACACACAGAGACACACACGGACACACACGGACACACAGAGACACACACAGACACACAGAGATATACAGAGACACACAGAGACACACACAGACACACAGAGATACACAGAGACACACGGAGACACACACAGACACACAGAGATACACAGAGACACAGCTAGAGACACAGAGACACACACAGAGACACACACACAGACACATAGAGACACACAGACACACAGAGACACACACAGACACACAGAGATACACAGGGACACAGCTAGAGACAAACACAGAGACACACAGACACACACATAGACATGCAGAGACACACAGAGACACAGAGATACACAGAGACACACAGCTAGAGACACACGGAGACACACAGAGACACACAGAGACACAGAGATACACAGAGACACACAGAGAAACAGCTATAGATACACAGAGACTCACAGAGACACGCAGAGACACACAGCTAGAGACACGCAGAGACACACAGCCAAAGACACACACACAGACACACAGAGACACAGAGACACACAGCTAGAGACACACAGAGACACAGCTAGAGACACACAGAGACACAGCTAGAGACACACAGAGACTCACAGAGACACAAAGAGACACACAGCTAGAGACACACAGCTAGAGACTCACAGAGACACACAGAGACACACAGCTAGAGACACACAGAGACACAGAGATACACAGAGACACACAGAAACACACAGCTAGAGACACGCAGAGAAACCTAGACATGCAGAGACACACAGAGACAGAGATACACAGAGACACACAGAGACACGTGGCCAGAGACACAGATACAGAGACACACAGAGACATGCAGACACACAGCTAGAGACACACAGAGACAGAGATACACAGAGACACACAGAGACACAGATACAGAGACACACAGAGACACATAGCTAGAAACACAGAGACACAGAGACACACAGAGACACACAGAGACACACAGCTAGAGACACACAGAGACAGAGATACACAGAGGCACACAGAGACACGTGGCCAGAGACATACAGAGACACACATCTAGAGACACACAGAGACACACAGCTAGAGACACACAGAGACACAGCTAGAGACACACAGAGACTCACAGAGACACACAGAGACACACAGCTAGAGACACACAGCTAGAGACTCACAGAGACACACAGAGACACAGCTAGAGACACACAGAGACACAGCTAGAGACACACAGAGACTCACAGAGACACACAGAGACACACAGCGAGAGACACGCAGAGACACGCAGAGACACACCGAGACACACAGAGACACGTGGCCAGAGACACACAGAGACACGCGTCTAGAGACACACAGAGACACACAGCTAGAGACACACAGAGACACAGAGATACACAGAGACACACAGAAACACACAGCTAGAGACACGCAGAGAAACCTAGACATGCAGAGACACACAGAGACAGAGATACACAGAGACACACAGAGACACGTGGCCAGAGACACAGATACAGAGACACACAGAGACATGCAGACACACAGCTAGAGACACACAGAGACAGAGATACACAGAGACACACAGAGACACAGATACAGAGACACACAGAGACACATAGCTAGAGACACAGAGACACAGAGACACACAGAGACACACAGAGACACACAGCTAGAGACACACAGAGACAGAGATACACAGAGACACACAGAGACACACAGCTAGAGACACACAGAGACAGAGATACACAGAGACACACAGAGACACAGATACAGAGACACACAGAGACACATAGCTAGAGACACAGAGACACAGAGACACACAGAGACACACAGAGACACACAGCTAGAGACACACAGAGACAGAGATACACAGAGGCACACAGAGACACGTGGCCAGAGACATACAGAGACACGCATCTAGAGACACACAGAGACACACAGCTAGAGACACACAGAGACACAGCTAGAGACACACAGAGACTCACAGAGACACACAGAGACACACAGCTAGAGACACACAGCTAGAGACTCACAGAGACACACAGAGACACAGCTAGAGACACACAGAGACACAGCTAGAGACACACAGAGACTCACAGAGACACACAGAGACACACAGCGAGAGACACGCAGAGACACGCAGAGACACACCGAGACACACAGAGACACGTGGCCAGAGACACACAGAGACACACAGCTAGAGACACACAGAGACACAGAGATACACAGAGACACACAGAAACACACAGCTAGAGACACGCAGAGAAACCTAGACATGCAGAGACACACAGAGACAGAGATACACAGAGACACACAGAGACACGTGGCCAGAGACACAGATACAGAGACACACAGAGACATGCAGACACACAGCTAGAGACACACAGAGACAGAGATACACAGAGACACACAGAGACACAGATACAGAGACACACAGAGACACATAGCTAGAGACACAGAGACACAGAGACACACAGAGACACACAGAGACACACAGCTAGAGACACACAGAGACAGAGATACACAGAGACACACAGAGACACACAGCTAGAGACACACAGAGACAGAGATACACAGAGACACACAGATACACAGATACAGAGACACACAGAGACACACAGCTAGAGACACAGAGACAGAGACACACAGAGACACGTGTCTAGAGACACACACGGCCAGAGGCTGGCGGCCAGAGACTGGCGGTCGACCCTGGTGGACAGTCCTGGTGGACAGGTCAGGTGGACAGGTCTGGTGGACAGGCCTGGTGGACAGGCCTGGTGGAGAGGCTTGGTGGACAGGTCTGGTGGAGAGGCTTGGTAGACAGGCTTGGTAGACAGGCTTGGTGGACAGGCTTGGTGGACAGGCTTGGTGGACAAGCTTGGTGGACAGGCCTGGTGGACAGGCTTGGTGGACAGGCTTGGTGGAGAGGCTTGGTGGAGAGGCTTGGTGGACAGGTCTGGTGGAGAGGCCTGGTGGACAGGCCTGGTGGACAGGCTTCGTGGACAGGCCTGGTGTAGAGGCCTGGTGGACAGGCCTGGTGGACAGGTCTGGTGGAGAGGCTTGGTGGACAGGTCTGATGGACAGGCCTGGTGGACAGGCTTGGTGGAGAGGTCTGGTGGACAGGCTTGGTGGACAGGCTTGGTGGACAGGCCTAGTGGACAGGCTTGGTGGACAGGCCTGGTGGACAGGCCTGGTGGACAAGCTTGGTGTAGAGGCCTGGTGGACAGGCTTGGTGGACAGGCCTGGCGGACAGGCCTGTCCACCAGGCCTCTCCGCGGCCATCTCAACTTCACCTCCATCTCAATCCTCTTATTTCCCTCTCTCCCGCATCCTCCTCCGCCAACCGCTCCCGCCCCGCCGCTCCCTCGCCCCGCCGCTCCCCACGCCCCAAGCCTACATCGAGGACATCTCCCGGGCCCTCGAGCTGAGCCGCCGCCTGCTGCTGGTGCTCACGCCGGCGTTCGTGGTCCGCCGCAGCTGGTCCCTCTTCACGCTGGAGCCGGCGCTGCGCGTCGCCCTGGAGGACGGCTCGACGCGGGTCGTCCTCGTCGAGTGCGGCGACCTCCGCTCGCTCGTCAACTACCACGAGCTGCAGTCGCTGCGCGCCGCCGCCCGCCACCTCTCCGTCGTCCGCTGGAAGCGGCCGCCGCGGGCCGCCGGCGGCGGCGCCGGCGGCGGTGCCGGGGAACCGTCCCGAGAGGACGCCGGCTTCTGGAAGCGTCTGCGCTACGAGATGCCCGCCAGGAAGCGGGAGTTCGCCGGCGTCGACCCGGCGCTGGACGAGGGGGAGGGCGGCGGCGGCGGCGGCGGCGGCGGCGGCGGGCCGGGGACGGGGCTCGCGGCGGGGCCGGCGGGGGGGCCCGCGGGCGGAGGGTCGCCGCTCCGAGGGTTCCAGGCGGCGGTGATGCTGGCGGCGGCGGCGGCGGCGGCGGCCACGGGCACCGGCGCGCCGGGGCCGCTCTCGCAACACCACCTCCACCACCATCACCACCACCACCGTCACCGCCAGCAGCAGCAGCAGCAGCAGCAGCAGCGCCATCATCAACAACAACAACAGCAGCAGCAGCAGCAGCACAACCAGCAGCAGCAGCAGCAGCAGCACAACCAGCAGTACCCGGTAGCTGCGTACCCATCGGCCACGCTGCCCGCCAACGTCCACGATCACCGCGGCGGTGCCCTGGGCGGTGCCGGCGGCGTCGGCGCCCTGGGCGGCGGCGGGAGCATTTACAACCCGTGCTACCGCAGGCACGGCGGCAGCGGCAGCGGCGTCGGCGGCGGCGTCGTCAGCGGCGGGAGCTGCGAGTTCGTGGGCCGGCCGTACCGGCCGTTCGACGGCGGCGGCGGCGGCGGCGGCGGTGCGGAGGACGAGCCGCCGGCCGCCGCCGCCGCGGCCGCCGCGGCTGCCGCCGAACTGACGGCGTTTGGCGGCCACCACACGTACTGCAACGTGCCGGTGTCGCTCGCCAACGGCCACCGCGGCAAGGGGGCCGGCGGCGGCGGCGGCGGCGGCGGCGGCAGCTTGCGCCGCGACGGCCGGCCGGCGGCGGCGGCGGCCGCGGCGGCGGCGGGCCTCGGCGGGGGCCTCGGAGGCCTCGGCGGGGGCCTCGGCCTGGGGGACGATGACGGCGGAGGTGGAGGGGCGGCCTCGACGCTGGGCCACGCTGCGGGGGGCGGCAGCAGCGTCCTGCTGCCCCTGATCCCGCGCGAGACCAGCATGTCGAGCGTGATCTGGTGACGTGCCGGCCGAGCACGCCCTCCATACCGCACTTTGCTATTCTCGTCGCTCTCTAACCCGCCGCCCAGCCCAGCCCAGCCCAGCCACCTCCACCTCCTCCTCCTCCGTTTTGTCGCGGTAACCACGGCGACGGGAGGACTACTACGACGACGACGACGACGATGGTGATGAGGATGATGAGGATGATGAGGATGAGGAGGAGGAACACGATGAGTAGGAGCACGCTGAGGACGAGGATTTGTAAGAGGCGGAGAGGCGACTTCGCTTGCCGCGCAAGCGCCCCCCTACCCCACCCCCCCCCACCACCCCCTAGGTTCTTTATCGTTTTTGGGGTCGTTCTTTTTTTCGTTTGAGGCGGAACTGAGCGGACGGGAGAGCGTTCGTGGGCCCGGCGTCGGTCGTCCGGTGGAAGGGGGAATTCTCTTTTTTTTTTTTCCCCCCCCCGCCCCCCCCCGCCCCCCCGCCCCCCCGCCTCCCCCCCCCCCCGACTGGAACGCTTCCACCACGCCGGGCGCGTTGCGTGCGTGCCGAACCGGAGCGGGGCCGGCACGGTACAGGGTTGCTTTTCCCACTGGCACATCCGAGCTGAGCTGGAGCGGGGCCAGCATGGTACCTGGTTGTTTTCCCACTGGTACATCTGATTTGGAGCGGGGCCGGCACGGTACCGGGTTGTTTTCCCACTGGTACATCTGATTTGGAGCGGGGCCAGCACGGTACCGGGTTGTTTTTCCACTGGTACATCTGATTTGGAGTGGGGCCAGCACGGTACCGGGTTGTTTTATCCACTGGTACATCTGATTTGGAGCGGGGCCAGCACGGTACCGGGTTGTTTTTTCCACTGGTACATCTGATTTGTAGAGGGGCCAGCACGGTACCGGGTTGTTTTCCCACTGGCACATCCGAGCTCAGCTGGAGCGGGGCCAGCACGGTACCGGGTTGTTTTTTCCACTGGTACATCTGATTTGGAGAGGGGCCAGCACGGTACCGGGTTGTTTTTCTCACTGTAGCTGAGCGGGTACCAAAGCCGTTGATGCACTCCTTGCTGCTGGCCATGCTAGGTTATTGGAAACTCGCTCGGGGCCCAGCAGGGCCAGGCGAGGGGGGGCACGTGACACTATCGGCCAATCCCGTGTGATCTCACCCGCCCGCGCGCACACACTCATGTTATCCGCTCGCACCACCACCACCACCACGTGTGTGCGTGCGACGTCCGGTAGGGGTTACGCGGCGATGAGGCGAGGTCACGCACTCGCATCCTCCGCTCTCTCCTCTCATGAGCGGCCGGAGAGAGAGAGAGAGAGGGAGGGAGGCAGAGAGAAGTCACGGGAGCGAGGGGAAGCGGAACAATACAACGTTGCTTTGGCGCAATTGTTGGGTTGTCTCTCCACCACCGCCGGCACCGCCGCCGGCACCGCCGGCACCGCCGGCACCGCCGGCACGGCTAGCACCCCACGACGTTTTAAAAAAAAGCGTTTAACACGGCGTGTGAACGTGGAATCCTTGTTTTGGAATATTGCATTCCGCTTATAACTCCGTTCACCGCTAGGCACGGCATTCGGGCGTGTTACGGTTTACGCGCGCTGGGTTGAACCCCCTACGCCGGTTGAGTTTCGTTTGCGAATATATTCCTTATCCACACAGTCACGCTCGCGCTCACTCGCTTGTTCGCTCGCCCGCTCGTTCACTCGGTCGCTCGGTCAACCAGTCGCTCGATCTCTCGCTCACTCACTTGGTCATTCACTCGCTCGCTCACTCGTCCCCTTGCTCGCTCGCCCACTCATTCACTCACTCGCTCGCTCACTCGGTCATTCACTCGCTCGCTCGCTCACTCACTCACTCAGTCATTCACTCGGTCACTCACTCACTCGCTCGGTCACTCACTCACTCAGTCATTCACTCACTCACTCACTCGCTTGCTCGCTCACTCACTCACTCGCTCACTTGGTCATTCACTCGGTCACTCACTCACTTGCTCGCTCACTCAGTCACTCACTCACTCAGTCACGTATTCACTCACTCACTCATTCACCCACTCGTGTCATTCACTCGGTCACTCACTCACTCGGTCACTCACTCAGTCACTCACTCACTCAGTCACGTATTCATTCACTCACTCATTCACCCACTCGTGTCATTCACTCGGTCACTCACTCACTCGGTCACTCACTCAGTCACTCACTCACTCAGTCACGTATTCATTCACTCACTCATTCACCCACTCGTGTAATTCACTCGTTTACTCGCTTGCTCGTGTGCACGCGTGCACACTTACACACGTGCTTATCCGTGTAAGGACTTACGCGCCAAACCACGGGCAGAAGGGAGATGAGTCCACAGACTCTTCTGTACCGCCTCCTACCTGGCAGAGCCCCAGGGCTACGGGTAGGAAGGGAGTTCCACACGCCCATCCGTGTGTGATCCACCAACCCTTGCTGCTGCCGCCTCTACAAGCGCTAGAGGCAGCCTGCACCGCCATCACCGCCACCGTTACCACTATCAACACCACCACCACCATCACCACCATCATTACTGCCACCACCACCGTCATCAACACTGCCACCGCCACCGTCATCAACACTGCCACCACCATCAGCATAAACACTGCCACCACAACAATCATCAACACTGCCACTACCACCACCACCACCACGGCCATCACCACCATAAAACGCAACAGCACCACCGCCATTCCCCAGGACCTCACAGAAATGCTCAGCAAATCTGCAAACCTGTTCCTGGGGGTCGGACATTGGATCACCGTTCTTTCCCCTAATGATGGTAATAGGTGTGGCGCTGCAGGTTACTTTTTGATGGAATTAAAAAGCGATTTGTGATCGCGGGCCACTGAGGCAGACTCCACCTCCTCAGCAACCCGCGACCACCACCCATCCTTGCAGCGCCTCACGGCTCTCCGAACCTCCGAGCGAAGGCTGCGGTAAGCCTCCTCATTCTACGACGTGGGATGTTGTAGATGATGAGAGTGGGCCTGTCGCTTTTTCTCAGCCAGCCTGAACACCTCCTCTGTCAGCCAGGGTCTCTGGGGAGGTCTGGACCGCGTACCCAAAGCAGCCATTGCAGCTGCATGAGTCACAGTCCTAAACCTCGCCCATTTACCATCGACATCAGGAGGAGTGGGGGACGATGCCAACCCCAGTCGCAATCGATGATGAAATTCTCGCTTGCAACTTTCATCAGCTAGCTGAGACCAGGCCACCAAGGGTTTGAATGGGGTCCTGGGTGTACACCCACCACCGGAGTGGAAGAATGGCAGGCGCATCTTACAGATGACTAGTCGATGGTCAGAGGGCAGATCAGCTCCACGGTAGGTTCTGGTATCAAGGACATGGGCTCGCATCCGCTGTTCCGTCACTATGTAGTCCAGCAGATGTTCTTGCTTGGACCCGGCATGCATCCATGATCTTGTGTGGATGTGCCGATGCCGGAACAGCGTGTTGGTAATTACAAGCCCATGGGCTGCACAAAAATCTAGCAGCCTCCTGCCGTTGCTATTGAGCTGATCCGGCCCATGCCTTCCAATCACTCCAGACCAGGTGCCAGCATCATGACCAACTTGGGCATTGAAGTCACCCAACCAGATGACTCTATCCCGAGGGGCCACTTTAGCTAGCACCTGTGACAGGAGGACATCGAAGGCATCTGACTCATCGGCCTTGCCTGCATCCCTCCACTGATGTTCGTCTTCAGTGGTGGCATAAATAACCACGACCACCACTCCTCATCTCTGGTTGATGGGAAGGCAATCCCAAAGTAGCCTGGGGCTTACAGCTTCCCACACCTCACCGCCACGCTCCCACGCCCCATTCATTCTTTTGTTCAGAAGAAGAGCCACACCCTGTTGTTTGGCAGTCTCCTGCCCCGAGTAGAGGACTGTCCACCCCTCATGGTGGCAGGAGCCAGAGCCGGTCCACCGGACCTCCTGAATGCCACAGAGATCCAGGCGGTACTGGTCCAGCTCCCGACAGAGGAGTGGCAGCCTCTCCTCCGCAGTGAGCGTTTGAACATTCCACGTGGCCACACGTAGTGGTTTTTTGCTGTTTCTGGAGGAGCCCCGAGGGTGGATATTCAGTCTCCTGGTTCCGCCAAATGGGATTTGGCCAGGAGACGTCATAGACGCCTGTCCCCCCGGGGCCTCCGGCACAAGCTTATTCATTAAACTATTCTGTCGTGGTTTAGCGGTAATTAATTGAAGGTGAAGGGGTTACCAGCCCCTCGCACCTGTCCAGAGCCCCTTTTATCCCCTGTGGTAGTCACAAACTCCATGGGGGGAAAGGCCACTCGGAATTGCCCCCCCCACGGCACTGTCCACGATAGAGTTGCCCGTCCAGCACCACGGACCACACACACACACACACTGACACACACACACCCACACACACACTCACCCACACACACACACAAAGCCACACACACTAACCCACGCACACTCACACACACAAACACCCACACACACCCACATACACCCACACACACACCCACACACAGACACACCCACACAGACACACCCACACACACCTACACACACACACCTACACACACACCCACACACACACCTACACACACACCCACACACACACCCACACACACACCTACACACACACCCACACACACACCCACACACACACCTACACACACCCACACACACGACAATCACCATCATTACTACCATTGCCATCATCACCATCATCACTACCATCAGTCTCATCACCATCATCACCATCATCACCATCATCACTACCATCATCATCAGCATCATCACTACCATCACTCTCATCACCATCATCACCATCACAACGATCACGACCATCACCATCATCACCATCATCACCATCATCATCACCATCATCATCACCATCATCATTACCATAATCACTACCATCACCATCACTACGATCACGACCATCACCATCATTACCATTATCACCATAATCACTACCATCATCATCACTACCATCACCATCATCAGCACCATCACTACCATCACTACCATCACCATCATCACCACCAACACTACCATCACCACCAACACTAC